>JAVSCE010008786.1:0-94730 GCA_032199065.1 Smutsia gigantea | reverse complement strand
AGTAACAGGTTCTGTCTCTTGGTGCAGTCCAGGTGGAGACTGCAGTCCAAGAAGGCTCGCTGGACCCATCCAGATCAGTGGGAAGGAGAGGGTCCTGCAGGGGGGATTGCAAGGTGGTGGGACCTGGGCAGTACAAGTCCCTGGAGCCAGTTTTAGCCCTATTAGGGCTACAGCTCCCCTGGCCCCACAACTCCATCTGCCCTGAAAAAGCTGCCCTGACGCTTCTGTTTCTGAGCCAGTCTGGGACTCCCAGGGCCAGGCCCCAGTAGACCAGTTCCTTCTCCCTCCTTCTGGCCTCATTTTACTCACCCAGTAATCTGGGCAGGGTGTCAGGTATGAGCGGAGGCCCTGTCCCGGACAACTCCAGCCTCTCTGAGCACAGGCTGACATCTGCTTATCTGCCCAGGCTGCAGTCAGGAGGGAAATGTTCCCATGGGTAAAGCCAGGTCAGTCCTGCCTACGGATGCCTCTGCAGGGGGGGCAGACATACCCTTGCTCACTGGGTGGCTAGGACAGGCTGCCTCTGAAGCAGCTCTCAGGAATGTGAGCCACAGTGGGATTTTCTCTTCCCTGAGCCCCGGCCAGCTGTCTCCATGTTGTTGGAAGTAGTCAGGAGGGAAGCTGGAAAGTAGGGACAGAGGCCAGAGACCTATTGGTGCAAATCTCTTTACACACTTCAGTGAAGACACTTAGCTGACCCTCCCTTGCTGGGGGTGGGGCTGGACCTGCTCTTCCTCCTGTTGCCAGGCTGGGGAGTGTCTGTGCCCTGTTTGAACGCTGAGCATCGGGTTCCTTGGGGGACGTGCTGGAGCCTACCTGTGGAGGGGGCAGGGCAGGCAGCTATTCTTGGGTGCCCTGGAGGGTAGAGTTTCAGGTTTGTTTATACTTCCAGGAGGCACCTTGGGGCCAGGAGTGGGTCACGCAGCTCAGCACTGACATTCAGTGTGGCCAGGCAGAGAGACACCTCCAAGTGCCCTGTCCTGCTGGGGGTTAGGGGTGGCTCTGTAGTCCCAGGCAGACCAGGCATTGAGCTTTTCCAGGGTGTTGAGTGGTACTCAGGTTCCAGTAGTACTCAGCAAGCCAGGGGCCTGCAACATACCAGCTTAGCACAGGACGGGCAGCTCACCCCGTGGGCCGGCCTGAGGTCTACCCAGGCCACAAGGCTGTTCTTTTCATCAGGGTCACTGCTATTAATATCAGGCCAGGGCTCACCCCTGCTGGCTGATCCTCTTATACTGTGCCCTCAGCCTCAGCCTCTGAGGCTAGTGGAGAGTACTGCTCCCTCGGCACAGGGTTCCTGGGGCCTCCCAGCAGGTGGCCTCTGCCAGCCAGGGATTGGACCCCACCCCAGCTCCTTAGGTGCTATTCCACCCAGCCATGGAGGGGCAATTCACGTGCCTCTGAACTGTCCTTGGGGGCCACTGTGGGTCTTGAGTGCAGTGTGGTGATGCCCTAGACACACCCCACCGTCCTGGTGCTGTGTCCCAGCCATGAGCAGCCCCCCAGCTTACCCTGACGTCAGGATCTCAGGGTGCTGGGCCCTTGGAGCAGAAGGCAGGTGAGTGGCAGCCTTGTTGCCTCCTGCAGCTGTGGTGAGGAGACCCGCCTTCACTGCACCTTGGCCACCCGCAGCCCTGTGCAGGGTGTGTCTTATGAGGACATTGGTAACAGGCTGGACAGGGGCTTTTGGGGGGCCAGGCAAGGCCTGCTGGCCTCAGACACTGGCTTTGCTTGGGGCTGTCAGTCACAGGATGGTCTGTGTCCGTTGTGCTTCATAATCCTTTGGGCTG
Source organism: Smutsia gigantea (assembly GCA_032199065.1). Lineage (NCBI taxonomy): Eukaryota > Metazoa > Chordata > Mammalia > Pholidota > Manidae > Smutsia > Smutsia gigantea. The sequence goes on along the minus strand of JAVSCE010008786.1, from coordinate 92,940 downwards.
AAATTGCCTTTTGTCCTTGTAGCCAGGAACACCCTGTCCCTCTGAATGAGGAAGTGAGGTCTTGGTGTAACTTTCCCATCTTGAAGGTCGTACTGCTGTGAAAGGGGTGAGGCTCGCTCTGACGGCACAGCAGGGCTCTGTCCCTGGCTCCCAGAGAGGAGAAGGCTGCGGAGTGGGGCCCAGCTGTAGACGTAGCTTGATGCCATTCAGGCCCAGTGCAAACCAAGGTGGGGCAGGCTTCTGGCAGAGTCATTCTGCCCTACTTTCGACTCTCCTTATCACGTGGGCACTCTTGCCTAGGAAGGTGTCTGCCCCAGGCTGTCCCTGTAGGATGAGGAACAGTCACAAGCAGGAGCCCAGGCCACCACATGGGTGTGAGAAGCAGGGGGGCTGAGAGCTGCACCAGCCGCAGGCCTTCGCTGTCCTGAGGTGGCCCGAGGGTGGTCCTGGATGTGTGAGCATGCTCGGTGCTGGTGCATGAGGTCGCGTTCCTTGGGGTGACAGAGCTCAGCCCCTTTGCGGATCAGGTGGTCTGTGTTGGAATTTCCTCGCCGAGTAAGGGCACAGAGGGAGGGGCTGGCCTGGACTTAGTTCTTTGCCCAGCTGTGGGTCATCACCCCCCTCTGGGTGTGCCAGGGGCCCCGGGCTCCCTGTGAGCGGAGTGTGTGCTCAGGAGCAGCCAGCACTGCCCTCTGTTTGGGGCCTGGACTCCACTGCTTGTGCCTGCTGCACCCATCTCCCACTTGGTTGTCACGAATGTGAGTGGCGTCCGTGGGCACTCGTCCACGCCGACCTGGGTCTCCCACACGCTTCTGACAGGTGGCAGTGCTGTGGCCAGCCCAGGCCTGCCTCAGCCCCGGTATCTCGGTGCGCTGCTGTGGACATCAGCACCTAGCTCGGAAGTGGGATGTGCTGGGTAGTTGCTGTCCCCAGAGCTGCAGAGGCAGCCACAGCAGCCCTGTGTTCTCTGTCCCTCAGGACGGGCTGCGTGTCTCCTGCGGGTGCCGTGGGCAGCTTTTCTGTCCTACAGCCATGCTTGGGACCTTGAGCACTGCTAATGGGACTTGTCATGTGTTAGGCCTCAGCTAATTCTTTCCACAGTCCCCACCCTCAGACACCACTCTGCCGGCTCCCAGCAACACCAGTGCTCTGGGAGGACAAATGGCTGGAAACATCAGTGCTCTGAAGCCGGAGTGCTCAGGCTGTCCTGGAGGCAGCAAGGAGCTTATGTTGGCCCTGGGCAAGCTGGCACTGCCCTCCTGGGGCACTTGCCTGAATCTGGATTCCTAGCACCCCGTGCCCTGGTCCTGTGGGTTGTAATGGTGACAGGACAGAAGGTTTCTGGGACAGACCACGGCTTGGTTTGGTTTTGGTAACAAAGAGGCACAGCTTGTAAGACATTCACCATGGCAAAAGCCTCACACCTTGGCACCCAGGGCGAACTTGGCATGTGTGATTCTAGCTTTTTCTGTGTACACATCTCACACACACTTAACGCGGAGGGATGTGGGGATGAGCAGCCTCATTTGCTGATTTTTATATAAATGGATCACAATGCAGTTTGGTTTCTCACCTGACCACACTTCAAGGACACCTTGTGTGTCTGTACCTTTCTCAGGCTCTCCTGCTCGCATTCCGAGCAGTATTCCATCACTGTGGGATTTCAGACCATGGGCTCCCAATCCATGCCGCAGGCAGCAGCCCGCGAGGAGCTGTGTGCGCACATATGTGGTGGCCTTCCTTATGCCGGCTTTCTGTCTTGCCCAGCCTGTGCTGGCCCCAGGCTCTCAGCACACACTGAACAGGCAGCAGGCAGCCACTACCTCCCGGCTGGGCCGCTCTGCCAAATTGAGTTTCCCTAGGTCTGCCCCTGTCTGCAGTCACACTGTGAGCCTTTGGAACATAAACCACGCTGACACCAGGGATGCTGGAGGGTGGAAACGGCGCTTCCCCGTGGGTCTTGTTTCTGAGCCAGTCTGTGCCATCACCCCACACTGCTCCATGATAGGGACTGGATCTCACAAAACAAAAGGGCTGCCCAGTGAGAGTCTTGGGGAGCACAGCCCTTGATGGGGTCTTGACTGTTCTTGGCCTGCCCACCTCTCATCTCCTGGGGGCACAGGGGCCCTGCCCAGTCCAGGTGATTCCCAGTTCACATTGTAGGAGGAGTAAGGCCAGGATCGCACTCACCCCTCTGCCCCCTAGCCCCTGCCATGGGCTCTCCCTACGAACTTGTGTGGGCAGTGACAGCCCAAGACCCCAAGCCCTGTGACGATGGGCTTCAGGCAGGTCCCTGGTCCCCACCCCAGTCTGCCTACCCTAGGCATGCCATGTGTCTGTGTGGGGGGTGCCCCATGGACCGGCCATGCCGGGCCCAGCGTAGGGTGGCCTTGGGCCCAGGAAGCCTGTCCTCCTCTGCAGCAGCAACACAGAGTCCTTGGACAGGCTCCTGCCCCCTGTGGGCGCCAGGCGCTCGCCCCGAAAGCGCAGCACCAGCCAGTGCAAGTCCGAACCGCCCCTGCTGCGCACCAGCAAGCGCACCATCTACACGGCGGGGCGGCCGCCCTGGTACAACGAGCATGGCACGCAGTCCAAGGAGGCCTTCGCCATCGGTGAGCATGGTGGTGTGGGTGACATCAGGCCGGAAAGGCGGATGGACGCGGCGTGCCAGGTGGTCCTGAATCTGGGTTCCTAGCACCCCGTGCCCTGTAGGCAGGCCCGGCCGCTCCACTCAGGGCCTCTCCGCTCCTGCCCGCAGGCCTGGGAGGTGGCAGTGCCTCCGGGAAGACCACCGTGGCCAGAATGATCATCGAGGCCCTGGATGTGCCCTGGGTGGTCTTGTTGTCCATGGATTCCTTCTACAAGGTGAGGAGCACCCCTGTGCATGGGGGCCTGGAGCGTCCGCCCTGCGTGGAGGTCTCTGGACCCACGCACCCGGTGCCACCTGGCAGGTGCTAACCACACAGCAGCAGGAGCAGGCTGCCCACAACAACTTCAACTTCGACCACCCAGATGCCTTCGACTTTGACCTCATTGTCTCCACCCTCAAGAAGCTGAAGCAGGGCAAGAGCGTCAAGGTGCCAATCTATGACTTCACCACCCACAGCCGCAAGAAGGACTGGGTAGGCATAGCGGGCATGGCCCCATGGCTGCTGGGTCACAGGGGCCGTTTGAGCAGCTCTGTGTTCCTTTGCAGAAGACACTGTATGGGGCAAATGTCATCATCTTTGAGGGCATCATGGCCTTTGCTGACAAGACGCTGCTGGAGGTGAGAGTGGGCTCGAGGCTGACAGTTCTGCCCAGGATGCTCACCCAGCCCCACTCCCTGCCCCACTGTGGGACTCATTTTAAACTAGCCTTCTCCAGGCAGGCCTGGCTGCTTGCACTGTCCCATCCAGTGGTGCTGTCACTGTGTGGGTGAGGAACAGGTCCTCTTCTGGGAGTGGGTTGAGGAAGGGGGTCAGGCACACCAGCAAGGCCTGCCACCCACATAGAGAAAATGGGACACCCTCAGTAAAGGGCCGTGGGCAGGGAGGGCTTCTGCTCTGGGTTTGGGCACCACCCGGCCAGCACCTTTACCTTGTTTCTTTGTAGCTCTGCGACCCTCAGTCACCGCCTTCTCTGCCGTGTCTGGAGTCCATGGGGTCACTGAGGGCAGTGCAACATTGGGGTGGTGGGTGTGGGTTCAAATTTGCATGCACATGCGTGCTCTTGCCTGGGAGGGAGATGGCCTCCCACATTTGTGCTCTCTGTGCAGGGCACTCCTGCACCGTGAGAGCCATGCCACAGCTTCATCCTTTCCACTAGGCCCCTCTGCGGGTGCCCCTGCTGTGGCTCACAAGGGAGTCCTGTGCGTGGCCTTGTCCCTTGGGGTAGTTCAGAGGCCAGTGAGTTTGGGCTCAGGCCCAGGGAACCCTGCTGCCCTACCCAGAGCAGCGCTTAGTCTTCCAGCCCACCTGCATGAAACCTGCTGAGTGTGGGGCCAGACCCTGAGCTCACCAGACCTGAGAACTGCAGTGCGGTGGTGTGGTGGGGAAGGATCAAGCCCCCAGGACCCACTGTGTGAGCGTCCACGAATAGGCTCACGTGGGTGGCAGCTGCCCAGATGCATGGTGCCTGCCTCGTTCTGCCTCAGCAGCCCACGTCTGTCAGATGCCCTTTGACTGAAGCCCCTGGCAGACAGTGCCCCATCATGCATGTACACGCCCCACATGCCCACATCCACACCACACACACAGCCAGCCAGACCTGCAAGGTGCTGTGGGCCTGGTTTGCTCCTGGGCCAGTGTGTGAACTGGAGCTGGTCCCTGTGTCATCCACGCTGGCCCTGCTGGGGCCCCACTCAGCAAGTCTTCTGTCCCCATCCAGCTCCTGGACATGAAGGTCTTTGTTGACACAGACTCTGACATCCGCCTGGTACGGAGGCTGCGCCGGGACATCAGTGAGCGGGGCCGCGACATCGAGGGTGTCATCAAACAGTACAACAAGTTTGTCAAGCCCGCCTTCGACCAGTATATCCAGCCCACCATGCGTGTGGCAGACATCGTGGTGCCCTGGGGTGAGCCCACAGACCCGCCTGCCTTTCGGGGCCGGGGAGATGGGTACTACCACTCACATCACCCTCCTACCCTCTCTTGCCCCAGGGAGTGGGAACACTGTGGCCATCGACCTGATAGTGCAGCACATGCACAGCCAGCTGGAGGAGGTGAGCTGGCCAGGCCAGGGTCCGATGTCCCTGCAGCCCACCTCAGCCCTACCCTTTGTCCCCTGCTGCCATCACCCATAGCCATCTGCTCATGCAGCCCCACATTACTGCCCCCTGCTGTGTGCTGGCCCTCCGTGTCCTGGGCCTGCTCAGTCAGTCCTGTCATCCACCAGCCCCCAGTCCTTTGTGTTGGCCAAAGGCAGCTGTGTCCCTGACAGAGTGTGGGGCACAGCAGCGCCCTCAGCCTGAGCTGGGCCGTGATGGAAGGGCATGCTCCCATTCCTCCCAACCCTTCTGGGGGACCACTGAGTTTTGGCACTAAGTCCCACATCCCAGGCACCATAGGAGAGGTGCCCTGACCTGAGGTCACATGCCTGGGGCTGGCCAAGGGCACAGCCCACCATTCTGGGCAGGTACCCTCCTGGGCTGCTGAAGGCCTGAGGCCTGAGGAACAGAGGCCCAGGGGATGCCCAGGTCAGAGCCAGTAGGGATCCAGCTCCCTTCTCTGACTCATGGCCACCCAAGATTGTCCCTCCATGGGGTGTGATGTGTTCATTCCCGGGTGGGGGGACCTGGCTGGCCAAGGCACATGGTGGCGGCAGACTGTGCCGTCTGGTCACTGACACGCCGCCCCGTTCCCTTGTGTCTCCCTGTGTTGCTGTCACAGCGTGAGCTCAGTGTCAGGTAAGACTTCCCACACCTGTCTGCACAGATGGAGGCATTTCCAACATCTGCAGGGAGCTCGGAGTCTGGGCTGTCACCAAGGCAGGCCTGACTTCCCTGGAGCCTCTTTCCAAACACTGAGGTCTGACCCTGAGGTCACGGCCATTCTGAGCCAGCACTGCCGGGCCCCCAGGGCAGTGGCCACAAGCCTGTCCCTCAGCAGCCAGAGGGCGTGGGTCTCCACCCCCTGCCAATAGGGACTCCTCAGGTGGTGATGGTGAGGCCCCACCCTCTGATTTCCCCTGCCCACCCTGGCCCTGAAGCCAAGGTGCAGAGAGAGCCAGGGTGGTTCACAGCTCTGGAGCTGCATCTCCACCCTGCCTGTGAGGGCAGATGGAACCCCAGCCCCACAGGGTGGTCAGCACCAGCGGCCTGCCCTCAGCCTGGGCTTTTGCCAGGCCATGCCCCACCGGCAGGAGCCCCTTACACCCAACCCCCATGTTGGAAATGCCTCCCGCTTCCTGTCCCTGCATGAGTCTCTGCTTGGCTCCTCGGACCAGGGCACCTGCGGGGCTTGTACATCAAGTCCTCGGAAGCCTTTGTTCTGAGAAAAAGTTTCCAGGGCTTCGTACCCGAGAAAACCTTTCTCTGGTCAGCCAAGGAAGTGGTGGCCAGTGGCTGCTCACCTCCGTCAGCCCCAGGAAGTGCTGCCGCTGGGTGGGAGGGGGTGTCACCTGCGGCCCGTCCACCTGCCTCTCCTTTTCTCAGGCCAGCTGGTGGTCGCAGGGACCACTGGAGCTCCCCCGCTAAATGGTCTTTTTCTTTTTGTTCTTTCCCTCTTTGTAAACCCTTGGGTTTCCTGCCCTGTTCCCTCCCTGAACGTACTCTTCACCTCTTCACCTGGCGAGCAGAGGAAGCTGCGCTGGGATATGTGAGGACAGAGTGCTGCCCGCTGGGGGCTGCTCCGCATGCGCCGCCCCCAGACCCTTTTTCCCTGGGTTCCACCCCAGGCCCCAATTCCCGGCCTCCGCACGCCCCGCCCCCAGACCCTTCAGGCTCTGCGGGCGCCCTTCCGGGACCTGATCCTGGTTTCTGCATGCTCCGCCCCCAGGCCCTCTTCTCCCCGGGCTTCACCCCAGACTCCGCATGCCCCGCCCCTCGCAGTTCCCTAACCCCTGCCACACGCACGCCTGCCAGCTTCCCCCACCTCCTCCCCATTCCAGGCAGGGGTTACAGGGGCGGCGCTGAGCTGGCTTTGGCTCCTTTCCTGAGGGGGCTTTGGTCACCTAGGGTGAAGAGTCAGGGTGGGGGTTTGGCCTCAAGGCTCAGCGAGAAGTGCCTTGGGTTTGCGGACTAGTTGCCAGAAGGAGTGTTGGGGGCTAAGACCCATCTGCATGTGTGAAGCCCCACCTTCTGCTTCCTCTGAGCGTGCGTGGGCGACCCGTACTTGGGGGGATCACACCGCAGCTCCTTGCTACCTGCTGGTGGTCGTCTCCCTGCCTTCCACCTTATCCTTTAACCTTTACCTGGCTGTTAAAAGGGTGGGGGTCCCCCAGATCAGCCACTAGGAGGCGGGCCCCCACCCTGCACACCCCGCTGCCCCCACACACTGTCGGGAGTGGGAGGATGGGACTCTGGGAAAAGATAACCTTTCCTGAGTTCCCAGTCGGTTTGTGTCCCCAGGGCTGCACTGGCCTCGGCGCACCAGTGCCACCCCCTGCCACAGACGCTGAGTGTCCTCAAGAGCACGCCGCAAGTACGGGGCATGCACACCATTATCAGGTGAGGACCTTCCTGGGCGAGGTGAGGCAGCCTGGCGGTTCCCCGCCTTTGCTAAGCCCGACGGGTCCGCAGGAACAAGGAGACCAGCCGCGATGAGTTCATCTTCTATTCCAAGAGGCTGATGCGGCTGCTCATTGAACATGCGCTCTCCTTCCTGCCCTTCCAGGTGCCGAGCGGGTGGGCGCGGGGGCGGGGGCGGGGGCGGGGGCTGGCTCTGTGCTCACGAGCGCCCCACCTACTCCGCGCAGGACTGCGTGGTGCAGACCCCGCAGGGGCAGGACTACGCGGGCAAGTGCTACGCGGGGAAGCAGGTAGCGGCCGGGGCGCGGCCAGGAGCGGGACGGGGCGGCCTGGGGTGGAGCTCCGTCCGGCTCAGCCTGCCCCTTCCCCAGATCACGGGCGTGTCTATTCTGCGGGCGGGGGAGACTATGGAGCCGGCGCTGCGGGCTGTATGCAAAGATGTGCGCATTGGCACCATCCTCATCCAGACCAACCAGCTCACCGGGGAGCCCGAGGTCCGGGGCGGAACCTGGGGTGCGGGGCTGGGGAGCCCGAGGCATGGCCCTAGGTTTGGGCTAGCCTGACCCTGTGGCTGCTGCAGCTCCACTACCTGCGGCTGCCCAAGGACATCAGCGACGACCACGTGATCTTAATGGACTGCACTGTGTCCACAGGCGCTGCGGCCATGATGGCCGTGCGTGTGCTCCTGGTGAGTATCCGAAGTGGGCGTGGGCAGCCGGGCTGGGTGGGGATTTACCTGAGGCTCACCCACAGGACCACGACGTTCCTGAGGACAAGATCTTTCTGCTCTCGCTGCTCATGGCGGAGATGGGTGTTCACTCGGTGGCCTACGCATTCCCACAAGTGAGAATCATCACCACAGCTGTGGACAAGCGGGTCAGCGACCTGTTCCGCATCATCCCCGGCATTGGTGAGGCTGCCCCGGCCTGGTTAGTGGTGTGGAGGAGCTGGGTGGGCCTGAGTCCCCACCACACTGGCCTGCTTCTTTCTCCAGGTAATTTCGGCGACCGCTACTTTGGGACAGACGCTGTCCCTGAAGGCAGCGATGAGGAGGAAGTGGCCTCCACGAGTTAGCTGGCCTGCCTGAACCTCCCACCTGGTGTCCACCAGCCTCTCCTGCTTCCTGGCCTGTGCTTACCAAATACAGAGATGTTAACTTATTTTAATTAAAAAAAGATGTTGCCAACACAACTTATTTTATTTTATGCATTTTGTAAAATAAGTAAAGTTTCAGGAAAACAAAGGTGTGACCTGTTAGCTGGGGGCATAGGAGGGGTGGCCTGACTGGGTTTGGGGAGTAGCCCCCAGGGCTGTGAGCAGTTCGGCTGCCCCAGGCCCTGAGCTGCAGGGCCATGGATGGGAGACATGTTGAGGGCCTTGGCCCCTGCTAGGCTCTGATTAGTGCCTGGCCCTCCTGGCAGGACACACATTTCTGCTCTCACATTTGGCTTTTCCTGCAGTAAGGCTCTGCCAGATTTAGGAGAGGGCAGAACTGGGGCCTGCCCACAGCAACTGGCTCTGCCCGGTGGGCCCCTTGGTGGCCAGCTGGCCAGGACCTAGGGCTCTGGGTCTTACAAAAGGCAGCCTCTGCAGCCGCTGCCACCACCACATTTGTACCACCAGGGAGCCCAGCGGAAACCAGTGTGTGGGTGGCTGTAGGAGGGAGTGACAAGCTGGTCCCTGCCCCTGTCAAGAGCTCCAGTTGCAAGGCAGATGGCCAGAGCCTCAGCGGGTCAGCTGTGCTGCTCAGACCCAGAAGCCCATGTCCAGTGTTGCCATTATGACTTCCGGGCTTGAGGGTGAAAGCAGTCTTCCCTGGCCCCCTCCAGACAGCCCCATCTATGGCAGGCCTGGATGGAGGGTGTGCATCAATGCCAGCACCTGGGCTGCTGCAGGTGGGCTGTCAGTGCCCAGGCTCCCCCCACCCCTTCAACCCTCCAAGTCTGGTTCTTTTTTTGCCTCTTCCCTGCTCTCCTGGTCTTGGCTCTCCACACCTCATAAAGGCCATGTCATGGAAAAGTTTGTCATGGCGTGGGGACAGGAAGTTGCTGGGTGGGGGCCAGGCCAAGAGCAGGCAGATGAAGGCAGGAGGCTTGTCCAAGAGATGCCAGGCACCAGAGACAGAGGACTGACACAGAGCCCAGAGGTCAGCAGGAGGGGCTTCCCCCCAGTCCGGTGAGTGGACCCCTCCCGTGTCGCCATCATTCATTCATTCTTTTCATGCTATGTCCTGGGACCTGGGGCAAGTCCAGCCCTGCTCAGGAGGTGAAGTGGGCCGGTGAGGCTGGGAAGACCTCACTCTGTCCGGCCAGGTCTTCCTAGGTGAGAAATGGAGCAGACCGTTCATGAGCACCCAGGAAGGACCTGGGTCACTCTGAGAGGCCCCTTCCTACTCAGCTGTCAGACGCCGGGGACCATAGTGCCCTCCCTCTGCGGGTCAGGGAGGGCTGGGGCAGAGCCTGGTGGGAGGAGACCAGAGCTAGAAGCCCTGTATCCTCAGGCTGGGGTTCCCCTCCTCTGAGGCAGCTTGAGGAGGCTAGGCCCCAAGTTCTTGGACCCATTTCCTGCCAGGGCCCCGGGGTTGTGGAAACGGGTCAGCTTCCAAACAGCTTTGGGGGAGGGTCTTCAGGCGCCAATGGGAAGAGGGGGTAATTCTTTAGGTCCCCAGGGGGCTCCCAGGCCAGAAACAGGCGCAGGATCCAAGGTCCAAGACTTTCCTGGGACCAGCATTCAACACAGCTGATGGGAGACGCCAGGGGCTTCCTTCTAGTTTGGGGAGAAAAGTGGGGTGGCCCTCCTCCCAGGCATGGGTGAGCACCTCCCCAAGAACCCCTCTGACTGGGAGCCATGTGGCCCTGTACTGGCTTCCGAGGCATCCAGGCTCTTGTGGGCCCAGCAGAGGCTGAGGGCAGGTGGGCTGGGGGTGAACAGTGGGTGGCTTGGCAGAGGTGGGGGAGAGCTGTGGTGTGGGATGGATGCAGCCTGGAGCTGTCCTCAGAACCATGGGGGGAGGTATGGAGTGCAGACCAGGAGCCCTCCTTGCACTTACCCAGAAGCTCCTGTGACACTCAAGGTGAGGGTCCTCAAGGAGAAATGCACCTACTGGGCCTCCACCAGCTGCCTCTGGGCAGTGCTTCCAGGATTGTCCAACCTGAGAATGGTGAGTCTCCAGGATCAATCTCAGGTTTGTCAGCCTGGGAGGTGCCACCCTTTCCCCAGTGGCTGCCACACAGCCATGAAGGATGCCCTAGCCTGGCTGGAGAAGCTTGGAGAGTCCCTGCCAGGACCCAGGGCCCAGACCCAGCATTAGGAACATACAGCTGTCATGCTGACTTTAATAGGTCACCAATGCTCACTACACATGTCAGTAGTATGGGCTGGAGGGCTGGATGCCCTGGGGAATGACTGTGCCCCTCGTGGTGCCTCAGCTGGGCCACCTGGAGTCACCCTGCAAGATGCCTGTGTTTCTGGATGCCTGGCCTGATGCAGCCTCAAATGCTCCAGGATGAGTCCCAGAAAAATGTGTCATGTGTTCTGCACAGTTTCCTGGACCAAGTCTGCAGACGAAAGCGACCAGAAACAACACAGGAGGCTGGGAAATTTCAGGCTGTCCAAGGTCAGGCAGAGTTTGGGGAGACAGGATGGGGGGAGTGGCGGATTCAGAGGTACAAAGGGGCAGGATGGGGTAGCAAGTGGATTTTTGCTGTGCTTGGGTTAGGGTGAGATGGGGATAATTTGCACTTGGGGTTTAGGGACCCACTTCTGCCACCGCCGCAGGGTGACGCCAGGAGGGACTGGGCCGGCAGGCTGTGCTCCTAGCTCTGGGTGCGGGTCTTCTGGCGCATCTGGTCACAAACCGCCTTCCAGCAGGGAATCAAGAACCGCCCCGCATCACGTGGCCGAGGGTGGGGCTAAGGCTGGCTCGACCTTCCCGGGCTCTGCTGTGCGGCCCCCAGCCCCAGCAAGAACGAAACCAGTAGTTAAGTCCCCACCCAGGCGGCTGGGGGAACATGCACCTGGGCAGAGAGGGGCCGTGTTAGGCACAGGGAACTGGAGTCACTGGGGGTAGCTCGGAGACTGCCGGAGTTCTGGGGAATCCGCAGAGAACCTGGGTGCTGGGCAGGATCTGTTCTGGGTAGGAGCAGGGGTTCCTTTGAGGTAAGAGAGAGCCGTCCCCGGACTTGGAGGGGGTGGGCTGCCGGGAGAGGGGGCTGGGGACAGGGGCCGCCACGGCGACGGGTACCTCCCGCCAGGACAGAGGAGCGGGGTCTCCGAGCCTCTGTGCTGCTGGGGCCACCGGGGAGGGCTACCGCTTGAGTTCAGGATTGACGTGGATTGCGTCCCCGGGGGACGCCGAGGACTTCGGGCCGTTGCCTCGCGGCCACTCGAGGTGCTCCCAAGGTTTTGGGCTGGGAAGTCCTCGCACGGCCTTGGCGCCTCGAGTCCCCACACCCCTGCCCCCGCCGCGGGGACCCATCCTGCGCCCGTCACTTCCTGGTCGTCCTACAGTTTCTGGAATAAGTCGCTTCACACCGAAGACTGGCGCATTCCGCCGGGCCCTGGGACGCGGTTTCCGGGGCCGCCCTTCCGTGGTCCAGTCCCGGTCGTCCCGCTCCCAGCCAGGCCCCCACAGGCCGTGAGGCCTACGACTAAGTCCTCGAAGCCCAGCACCGCCGGGGCCACTCACCTCTGGGTCAGGCCCTAGGCTGCCTAGGGTCCCGGCGCGGGGAGCCTCCGGACGCAGTCCTGCGCTCACCTGTGGGCGGCTGGTCCCTTCGAACCACCTCCGCGCCGCCAGATCCGCGGGGTGCTCGGCTTTGGGCAGGCCGCCCGCGGAGCGGGAAGGACGAGAGACGGGCCGCCGCCGGGCGATGGCTGCGCGAGCACCTAGGTTGGCGACCACGATCTCCGCTGGGAGCCCTGGGTTCCGGGACTCGGCGCGGGAGGGCAAGGGGCTTCGGGAGACGTTTGGAATCTCCCCGAGGCAGGGTGCGGGCGGGGGTCGTGGCCCTGGCCGGGAGCGGGGGCGCGGGTCTGCTGCCCTACGCTGGACACCGTCACCGCGCTTGGCGCGCTCTCATGTTCTCTGTAAGAATCCCTCACAGGGACTTGAAAATACGCATGGATTGCGCCTAAACTCAAGGAAACACGCGGGGACGCGAGCTGGCCGCTTGGTGAGCCGGGACGACAGCTCAACAGCCAGAAGCCAGCACCATAAGCAGGCGGCCCCCGACGCGACCAAGTCCTGCCATGTGCACTGCACAGCAGTTAAACAAAGACCTTGATACAGCCACACAAGTTGATTTTTAAAAACCTATGTTGACTAAAAAACATGCTGAGTTACTACAGTACAGAACAACTTATACAAAACTTGAGAAACCAAGGGTGTATATTATTTTAGGGATGCTGACACTGGTAGGCAGGGTTTAAAACCATGGACAGAAATGGTCTCAAAAAAGCTAGTGGCCATCACTGGGTTGCAGAGAGGCACAAACTGGTCTTTCCTGTCACTTTTTCTTTCACGGAAAATCTAAAGCAAACTACTTCGTATTTCTTATGTCCCCAAACAGAAGGGTTTGCTTCAACGTGTTTATTACTTTTAGTATTTTTATGCTGCTTTAATTTCTTCAAAAATTTTCTTCCTTGGCCTAAGACCAGGGGCACAGTACCCCCACCCAAAGGAGCTACAGGTATGAGAAGGACATCAGCAGAAAGCATGCCTGTGGCCTGGGCCAGGCTTCCCTGGAGTCAGTTGCTGCCTCCAACCCTGCTATGCCAGGTGTTCAGGCCCATGGGTTCGTGTCAGGTGACCTCTCCTACCTACCACCAGCGTCCTGGAGCCTGAATCTCAGGTCAGTCCCAGACACACTGGCAGGGCCCCACCTGCCCCACTGCGGGCATAAGGGTACACAGAGCCAGACACGAACACAGAGGGACACACGTGCCTTGAGGCAGACAGCACCTGCACGAACCGAAGGCCAGACTCTTGTTCCAGGGGGGTGGAAAGTGAGCAGCATCTGGGCAGACACCTCATGCTATGTATGGCCTGCACCGTGTCCAGGTATGCCTGGGCACCATGGCATCTGGAGGATGGGCCTTACCTGGGTGATGCCAGGGTATAGTGCTGGGGCAGCACTGGCTTGGGAGACAACCCAGGAAGATGAGATGGTGGTGTCCAGGCATGAGCCACAGTGTACCCCACACTCATGTCCTGAGTGGGGTGGGAAGTGGGACAGCCCTGGGAAGCCTACCCCTGAATGGCCAGGACCAGAAGGGGACATGGATGTAGCTGCTTGAGGGTCAGCACAGAGCACAGGCCCAGCAATGGTCTTGGTCTGACCACATTTGGTCACTGCCCCAGGGAACACAAGGGGCTGGCCCGCCTGTCACCCCCCCCCCCCACCTTGTGCTGCCAGCCAAGGGTTCAGACCCAGGGCTGGCATGCTCTTCCAGCCAGATGGCCACTACCAGGCAGCAGGATGAAGGGCAGTGCTGCCGTCCAGGGTGGACATCACAGACGGTCCAGAGGCTGAGGCAGGAGGAGTTAGTGATGGTCAGCCAGGTGGACAGGAGATTGGGACCAGGACTGTCAGCCACAGTCTTGCCCAGACATGTTGCATGAGGTCCAAGCTGCCCCTGGCCTAAGGTTCTCCTAGTTCACACATTGCTTTTCTTCACTCCAATCTCAGTACTTAGAAGATGGAGATAAACAGAGAGAAGCAAAGAGGTGGCATCCACCTACATGGACCAGGCAGGCAGGAGTGAAGTCCCAGCCCCACAAAGACTCAGGAGGGGCCTCCAAGGTCAGCTGCCTCTCTGGTGCCAGACACCCCAGAACAGGGTTCTGCAGGGATCATTAAGACACACACCTGGTTGGCAGTGAGAACATTTATTTTGCAACAGTTATCTTTATTTTAGGCCAATATTTGGACATGAGACGAGACCACCATGGGAAGCCACTGTAACCCTCCAGCCTGGCCCTGAGGTGTGCATGTGGGAGTCATACCCAGAGGCACACTCTAACTTGCAGATTCCAGTAACAGGACAAAACCAGTGCATGGACACCTGCTGTCCATGCATTTTAAATCAATTTGTAAAAACAATGTATATACATTTCAGTAAACTACTGCCCCTTCTTAGCTTGAAACATTATCCCATTTTCCAGGGACAGAAAGTATATCAAAAGGTGCTGCCTGTAAGACCCTGGGCTGAACCCTTCCTGGAGGATGGCACTGTGTGGTCCCTGTTGCCCTGCACCCCCCTCATGGACCCCTCTCAGGGCAACACAGAGACCTCTTTAGTTTGCAGCTTTGTTACTTCATGATTGTATCTGATGCTTAGAAAAACTTTCAGTGTTCCAAGGGAGGAAAGGGTTTCCAGCCACCTTGGGGCACTCTCCTTTGGGTCAGGTAAGCAACCCGGGAGGCCCCAGGACAGGTCCCATGTCAGTCTCCACCCTACCCTGGTGCCCTACCCTGCAGAAGCTGATGTGGTGGGGACAGGCCGCTGCAGTGAGCTCAGCGCCATGCCCAGCCATCCATACAAATTCTAGGGACAAGGCAGGGTGGACCTGGTCATGTGTGCCTGGCAAGAGGACCTGCTGAGACCTGTCCCTGCCCCGACTCGCCAAGAAACTAGAGGCCACAGGCCATTTTGGAGCCAACTTTTATTGTACTGGCTGCAGCAGTTGTGCCTGCTACGTGGTATCTACATATACACATATGTACATGCACAGAGATACACCCACTGCCCACACACCTCCAGTACAGACACCGCCCGCTGTGCTAAGGACAGTGGAAATGTTGCTTTTGCCAGTTCCACAGGATGATTCACAACCAAGATAGCAGAAACAGGCCAGTCCTGTGTCACGTGGTTCGCAGCTCAGAACACTGAGAAAGGAATGGCGTCACTTTTTTCAGGGCCCTCGCAGGATGTGCAGAGAGCCAGGGAGGAACAGGCAGGGTCCACCCCTCACTGCAGATCTCACGCCAGATGCCAGGGAGGCCAGGTGTGCCGGTAGGCACTACAGCACAAGCTCACCTGGAGTGGACTGCCGATGGCTAGAACATGCGGGGACCTTCCTAGAGCAGGAGCCTTGCTGTTAAGCCCAGAAGGCAAAAGCATGGAGATATCTCCTGCTCTGGCCACAGCATGCACGCTGGCTTCTTTCTCTGAAAGGTTCCTGCAGGTGCTGGCCCCTCTGACATCAGAGAACTAGAAAGGCTTACATACTGAGTGGTGAATCTAAAGCAGTTTGAAGAAAGAATAAAGCCAAAAGGAAGACAAGCCCACATCACTGAGCGGAAAACAGGAATCTGCACCAGCAGGTCTCAGACACCCTGCAGGTCGCACGTGCTTCCTACAGGCCACCCGGGGTCAGTGCTGCCCTTTAGGAAACAGAACAGGCTTTCGAGTGCACTGGACACACGTGGCCTCAGCTCTGAGCACCACCAGGGTGGGACTGAGGCACTCCCCTCACACCACAGCAGGTAGAGGGTTGCCCCTACTCAGCACATGAACGGGGGTGCCTCTCCTAACTCCACAACTCTGCTCACCAGGGAAACAAACGATTCAACTAAGCGGGAGAAAGGGAAACGAAGCCAGGCGGTCTTGGTCTTGAATCAAGATGAGGGCCTGAAAGCAAGAGCAGTAAACTCTGCAAGGGGGTCTTCTTTGGAATCACTGAGATGGAAATGCCTTCAGGATTAGGCGCGGGGGAGCCCCGGGCCCGCCATTTGGCTCTTGGGGTACCTGGGCCTTGCCAAGCCTTACCACTGCCTTCAAGACGATAGTCACTGTCATGACTTTCTTAGTTCTTAAAAATCCCACAGGAAACTGGGTGCAGCAAACTTCCAGACCCGCCCCCTTTCTCCATGCCACCTTGGCCTCCAGGGCAGTTTCAATGTTTCCAGGAAATGATCAATAAGATTCTGCAACTGGAAGACACCTAGCAAAGGACTTGCTTTGACACAAGTGACAGGCCGTGGGGTTTCCTGGCATCAGAGCGGCCGCAATCCCCACAGAACCCAGCCACCAAAGAGGAGGCGGCCTTCCACCTGAAGCCCTGCCTTTGAACTTGGTTCTTGGCCATTCTGGGGAAAAATTCATTTCTTATTTCCAGAAATATCACAATGGTTGACATCAGCCTGCATCTCAGGCCCAGTTCTGGCTGCTACTGAACTTGGGACATTAGTGTCTTGCCTCCTCCCTTGATTAGAAGCCAAACAACAAATTTCTAATCCTTTGGTAAGAGATCCAGTTTTAGCCAACTGTTTCTAATCTTTCCTCTCACTGAATGTGTTCATGATCATTTTAATGAACAGAAAACAAATGGGACCAAAAAGCTGCCCAAGGGCCTGGTGCTGGCCTGCAAGAGGGGTTGGCTGAGGCCTGGGCCACTCTGGCTGAAGCAGCTCTGCCAAAGCCAGGCGGGCGCCCCCACACCAGCATCACTTCCTAAGCAGTCCACATTCTGTACACATAGCTGTCCCTTCCAGCCACTTTCTGGTCAATGTGAACCTGCTCTGTGCACAACCCTGGTGGGCAGGCCACGGCAGCGGGTGAGCAGGCAGTGGGGAAACACTGGGCTTCACGAACGTGCTCTGGTGCATCTGAGCCAGACACGCCACTATGCAGCCTTCTATCTCCTTGCCCTTCACGTCTCCCAGAAATTCACGAGATACTCAATAGCAGCCACTGTGGTCGTTCTGCAGAAACCAGGCCTACCCAGGCCACTGAGGTCTCCAGGGGCCAGTGGAGGTCCAGCAGGGAGCCGTACCACCCTCAGTGCTGCTGGGGTATGGGGCTGCTCTGAAACCCGGGGCTCGCACATCACAGCCCACGTTTCCCCACAGCAGGGTACCGCCCACAGGGTCTGGGGCTCACAGAAGACTGACTGTCCGCCAGTTCCCAGGTGCCCTCGAGGCAGAGCTGACAGGGATTCTGTGGTCTGCCTTCTGGACAAACCAAGGGCACCAGGCCTCCTAGGCCACAGGGTGCCTTTGGCCCAGCTGGTCCCTCTCCAGGAACCCAATGCCTCTAGCTCTGACTGACCCACAAGGGCCAAAGGGAGCAGGAGAAGGGAAGTGGGGGTGGGCTGGAGGGGGCTTGGAAAGCAGAGAAAGGACTGAGCTCCCCACACATGCTTCCTGGACTGTGCAGCCACAGGCCAGCAACGCCTGAACCCTCAGCCCCTCTGCCTAGACTACCTGGGGCACTGTTACTGCCTGGAGTTCTCAGAGGTCCGAAAGGGATTAAAAAGGCCACAGCAGGCCTGAGGAATGTGGAGGGTCACGCAAGAGGAGACTGACAGAACGTAACCCCAGCATCCAGCTCGTGGCCTGGGGAAAGCACAGGGACATGGAAAAAAAAAGCCCTCCCACAGCCTGGTGAGGGCACATATTCAGAGGACCAAGTGGTGAGGCGACCTAGGGCAAAGCCCAGGCAGAGAAAAGTGGTCTCAGAGTCAGGAGGACAGCCTCCTGTACTTTTTACAAGCTGACCCAAGGGAAAAACCCTGCCACAAGGCCCAGCACACAGGGTGAACAGATGCCACACACTGTCCTTGACGTGAACACCGTGGGAATGCTGATAGCACTGGGGATGGGTGGCATGCCAGCTCCTTTCCGGGCAGGGGAGCACCGGAGCAGGCGGGACCCTAGCTCCTGCCAGGCAGCACCGCCTCTGGCCCCATAGCACGGGAAGGCGCCGCTCCTCCTGCCCAAGCCTGGCTGGAAGGGACCATGCAGCTGAGCTCCACTCATGGCACCAACCTGGCAGAAAGCCTGAGGCGGCCCCACATCTGGGTAACTGTCACACCGCAGCACGTCCACAACACAGACGGACATGGAACGTAACCCCATACATGCTATTAGAAAGGAAAAACAGAGGAAGACCGTAGCTAAACTGCTTTAAATACTGCATGCTACGTACTTCATGTGTTGGGATGGACGGATGGTGGGCACGGAGGCGGGAGGGGCCGCGTGGCCCGGTGGGCGGGCGCCGCCCTTCCTCCAGCTGGAGCGGCTTCCCCGCAGCTCCGTGACTACAGTTCATGGCGCTAAGGTTGAGGTGGCCAGCGCTGACGGAGCCTCTACTCACGGCTGCTCCTGGGCTCAGTTACCGCCGTCGGTGTGGTAGCTGGGGTGCGCATCAGCCGTGAGCTGCGTGGTCTCCGTGGCGGACGCCGGCTGCACGACAATCGGCGTGTCCGCGGCCTCTGGAAAGAGGCACATGAGGCGCTCACCCAGCGGGTAGCGGCTCTGGGCGGGCGCGCCGGGCGCACGGGGAGGCCGCCTGCCCCCCGCGGCCGTCCTGACTCCCGCCGGCGGCCCGCGCCCGTTTACCTCGGCGTCCGCGCTCCCGCCTCAAGCCCGCCGCCGCCTGCCCGCACGGGGTCAGGGCCCGCCTGTTTGACAAGAAGGGCATGCAGCTCAGGGCCGTGCGGCTGCGCCCTGCTCACGGCCCCGCGGCTGGCACTCACCGCGCTCGTCCGACTGCAGCTGCGCTTCCAGGTCCTCGGGGGACACGTAGAAGGCGGCCTCCTCGCCCTCGGGCGCCCGGGGCTTGCACCGCCCACAGCAGCAGTTGAAGCAACAGCACAGGCAGCAGCAGCAGTAGCAGCACGTGAGGAGCCCGCAGACGACAAACAGGGCCTGCGCGGAGGACAGAGCGCTGGGCCCCATGGCGACTGCGCAGTGAGGCCGAGCGCCCCGCGCCCCACCAAGAGCCTCTGTGCGGATCCTTGCCCAGAGCTACGCGGTGAGAACGGACTTAAAACGGGAGTGCAGGGAAGGAAGAGATCACTGCATAAAGAACAGTAATCTTCACGGAACAGGGTCAAGGGCTGACTAGTGAGCGCAAGAGCTTCCTACAGCTCAGCACCACAGATTCGTCACACCTCTGGCCTCACACATGGCACATGCTTTGAATAAAAGAAAGAAAAGGTGAAATGGCAAAAAATAAAATAACTGATATGTCAAGTCTCTCAAATTAAGAGTCCAAACAAGTATTCTCTAAGAGCAAAAAACCTATCCACGAGATGCAAATGTCTACTTCCTTATCTGTATTCTCAAAAACTCACAATGATTCATGGAAAAAACCATGTCACTACAAATGGCTCAGAGATCCTGCTGTGACCACCGTGGCTGGCTGCGGGCAGGTTACATGCAGCTGCAGGAGATGGACACCTCTGCCTATGTTACACAGGATGAGAAGGCTGCCGTGTGCCCAGAACCACTCCTCAGACGACAGTGTGTCTGCATCAAACACACTTGATTCTGCAGGATCTGAAATGCCAGCAGGCATGAGATTGTCTCCCCGCACCCAGGGGCCCCGCGCCGTTGCCCCTCCTCACCTTGGCCCACCAACTGGACAGCACAAAGTAGGTGTTCACGTTCTCCTCCCCGAACTGCTCGGCCACGTAGAGCCCCAGAGAGCCGTACTTGTCGTAGATGTTCCTTTTGGTGGCGTCTGTCAAGATGGCATGCGCGTTGTTGATCTCCTTGAACTTGTCTGCGGCCTCTGGGTTGTCAGGGTTCTTGTCAGGGTGATATTTCAAGGCAAGTTTCCTGCAAACCCAAACCGTGTCCCAGTTGAGCTTTGCACACACTCCCCTGGTGGATGGTGGGCCCCATGAAAAGGCCACCCATCCACCTTGCTTTCCAAGCTTCCACAGAATTCAGCCTCACCAAGACCAAAAGAAATGTGTGCAGTCACATCAGGGGAGGCCTCCCTGCCCTGACCCGCCCTGAGGTGAGAGCTTGCCTGGCAGAGCAGCCACTTCAGTAACTTTCAGCAGCACAGAGGCAACCCTACCAACCTCTGCTGACCTCTAGTGTCCCGACAGGCTAACCGCATATCTAACAACTAAAGGGCTAAGCAGGGCTGTCCTGGGGCATTTTTACAGGTGCTCAGTAGTTACACACACTGAGATCAGAGAGGGCCACCTGGGGCGTCTGCATTGATGATGATCCTCTTCCCACTAGCTCAGTGACCGTCTGTGAGGACCAGGTCATGACAGGGCGAGGAGAGGGCGTCACCACCAGGTCATTCAACATTCTAAGGCCCTGCCCGCTCAGCACATCCAGACCTGCTCCCTGTGGAGTGGTCTGCTCCACAGCAGACAGTCTGTGTCACCTACAGAGCATTATCTTTTATTATAATTATAATATTATCAATATAACTGTTTTAAGCTGTAAGGTAACACACTACACACACAGGATGCAATGGACTGGTTACCTGTTAAATACTGAGCTGGACAGGGAAATACACACAGTGGTTCCTGGTAAAGTAGATCAAACCACAGGAGGCACGAGAGTCCCCCTGGCAGCATGGTCTCTTACCGATAGGACTTTTTAATGTCATCCGAGGTTGCATTCTTGTCCAGCCCAAGAACATGGTACAGTGATTCCCCAGAGGTAGAGAGTGAGCGCTGTCTCTGGTCTGCCATGGTCGGCTAACCTATGAGAAACACACACAGAGCATCAAAAAGGATGGGTGAGAATTCCAGGAGTGGAGCTGATGGATTTCATTCATGAAGCAAAACACCACACCACAACACTGTTGACGGGTGTTTAATGTGCAGGCACAGGACCCTCAAGCACAGCATGACGGGTGTGGGGAGTGGCCTCCTGTCGGTGCAAGGGGCAAAACTGGTAACTGCGCTGGAATGCTACAACACTGCCACCCTGGGTAGACTGTAGGCACCAAGATTACATATTGTAATCCCTAGAACAACCTCTAAATAACAAATAAGAGGAGGGAGAGATAAAAAGCTGAAAGAAAATGAAGTGAAACTCTTGACCAAAAACTCCAGTAAAAGGAAGAGATTCTCAGAACAGATAAAAATGTGAGACCCAACTACACACTGACAGCAAGAGATGCACTTTATTAAGGCGGAGCCTCAACACATGGAGCAAGTACAGACAGAATTAAAGGAAGAAACAGACAACTCTACAGCTGTAAAAATCTCAACACCCCCCCCCCCTCAGAAATTTACAAAATAGGGGAAAAAAATCAGGAAAAAAACACTGACAATTTGAAGAACACTATCAACCACCATGACCTAACTGATACTTTTATGACACCCACCATCTACAGAATATACTTTTTAAAAATCACCAAGACATACCACATGTTGGGCCTAAAGTTTGACTAAATGTAAACGGATTGAAATCATACACACATAAGATTCCCTGACCAATAGAATGAAATTAGAAACCTGATAGTAGGATATCTAGGAAAACTTCAAGTATTTAATATTAAATAATACGTTCTAAATAAAACGTAGTTCAAAGAAGAAATTACAAGGGAAATTAGAATATATTTTGAATTGAATAACAATGCAAAATATGAATCAAGACTGAAGGTACAAACAACTTCATAAAACTGAAGAACAGCAAGGTAAACCCAAAATAAATATAAGAAAATAATAATGAGCAGAAATCAACAAACAGAAAAATGATAAAGGAGAGAAATTTTAACAAAGTCAAAAGTTGGTTCTTTGAAAACAACAAAATTGATCGACACCTGGCCAGACTGATGGAAAAAAACAAAGGAAATGAGCATCATGAGGTGGTCATCACTACAGCCCCTACAGGCACAAGAAAGATGATGAGAACATTACTGACAACTTTACACCACAAAATTAGATGAAATAAACAAACACCCTGAAAAATACAGTTTACCAAAATCAATACAGGATGAAACAGAAAAATAGGCCTATGTCCATGAATAAAATTGAATCTGTAGTAGAAAACCTTCCCTCAAAGAAAATTCCAGGCTCAGATTTTCTATCGGATACTCAAGGAAGAAATGCCATCAATGTTAAGACAAACTTTTTCAAAAGCAGAGAAAGGAACTTTTCCCAACATGCTTTTGGAGGCCAGCACGACCTCACAAAGGTGGCCAAACCTGATGAAGACATGACCAAGAAACCTTTTACAAACAGATGCAAAAATCCTTAACAAAATATTAGCAAATTGAATCTAACAAGATACATCATGATCAATGAGAAATTACACCAGAGTTGCAAGTTTAACATTTCAAAATAAATCAATGTAATTCACCATATTAATAGAACAAATGAGACAAACCACATGATCACCTCAATAGATTAATAAAAGCATTTGGCAAAATTCAACACCAATTCATGATTTAAAAATTTTTCAGCATATTGAAAATAGAACTTCCTCTGTTTGATAAAAGATATCTAACCAAAAACCTGCAGTTAATATGTTTAGTAGTGTAATATAGAATGCTTTTTCTCTTAAGATTAGAATAAGACAAAGATGCTCTTGCTATTTCTATTTAACACCGTTTTAGGACTCCGGAATACTGTGACAAGGAAAAATAAATAAATAAATAAATAAAACTCTCTATTCACAGATGACTTAGTTGTTCACAAAAGAAAATCCTAAGAAATCCATAAAAAACCTCACTAGAACTAATAAGTGAATTTAACAAGGTCACAGGATACAAGTTTAATATTTAAAACAATCGTATTTTTATTTGACAGCTGTAAACAACTAGTAAATTTTATTATATACAAATTTCGTTTCCAGCAGCATCCAAAACTGTAAAATTATTTAGGAGTAAAATTTAACAAAAGACATATAAGACCAATACGCTGAGAACTACACATTGCCAAGGAAAATGAAAGAAGATATATATATATAAAAAAAGAGATTTACCATGTTCATGGATTAGAAAACTCAATTTTGTTCAATGTCAATTCTTTCTATACTGATCTACAGATGCAACACAATCTTAACTCTAAACCCAGCAGGCTTTTTTGTGGAAACTGACTAATTGATTTTAAAACTGTACAGAAATGTAACAGGCATAAATTAGACATAGCAACACTGGTATACAGATGGTCAAAAGTACATGAGATGTTTATCTAATTAGTCATTTAGAAATACAAAATAAAATAAGCTATTATCACACATCCACTGGAGTGGCTTACAGCAAAAAGATGGGTATTAAGTGTTTGATGTGAAGCAACATGAACTCTCATACATGTTGAATATGTAAAATGATACCTTACCTAAAACAGCTTGGTAGTACTTCAAAAAGCTAAACATATACTTACATTATGACCCAGCAATTCCACTGCTAGGTATGGTATTTACCTACAAGAAACGAAAACATACATCCACACAAAGACTTAGAGAAAAAAGTTCATAGCAGCTTTATCCATCAACAGCCACAATATCCATCAGCAGGCGAATGGATAAACCAAAGGGGTATATCCAAACCTTGGAATAAAGGGAATCAGCTACTCATACACACCACTAGGGACAATTCTCGAAGTATTTAGCTAAGTGAAAGGACCCAGGCCTAAAAACAGGCATCCTTTCTGTGAAACTCTAGAAAATGCAAAGTAATCTATAGTAGGCAGATGGATGGTGGCCCAAATGTGGGGGTGGAGGGAGAAATGGGTTACGAATGGACTCAAGGAAACTTTGGAAAACAGTTTGTCACACACCTCCCATACGGTTCCAGCAGTTCCACTCCTAGGTAATTTATCCAAGAGAAAAGAAACATATTCACACAAAAACCTGTAAACAAACATTTATAGCAGCTTTATTTGTAATAGCCCCAAACTGGAATCAGTCCAGATGTCCTTCAATGGAATAGTTAAAAAAACATGGTATAATATATATAATATACCATGTAATACTACTCAGCAACAAAACAAAACTACAGATGCACATTCAACTTGGATGAATCTCCAGGGAATTACGACAGGCAGATAAACACTGATCCCAAAAGGCCACATACTGTATGATTCCATTTACATAACATTTTTGAAATGATAAAATTTTAGCAATGGAAGACAGACTGGGTTCATCAGGGGTTAGGGATAGGAGGTGTGGGGAGCACCAGGGCCCCTGTGGTGCTGCAAATGCTTAGTATCTGACTCTACTGGTGAATACACAAAGCTACACAGGTGACAAAACTGCATAGGACACATACACACATAAAAAATGGGCAAACTGGAGTAAGACTGCTGGACTGTACCAACCTCAGTATCCTGGCTGTGTTATTAAACTACAGTTT
The DNA here is from genome assembly GCA_032199065.1 of Smutsia gigantea. NCBI lineage: Eukaryota > Metazoa > Chordata > Mammalia > Pholidota > Manidae > Smutsia > Smutsia gigantea. The sequence continues at coordinate 68,705 of JAVSCE010008786.1, read as the reverse complement.
TGCAAAATGTTACCACTGGGGGAAACTAAAGAAAGTGTGCTGTTTATTACAACTACATGTGGAATGAATCTATTGAATTAAAATTGCATCAACAGCTAATTTTTCGACTAATTCTCCCACTGACCCTGCTCTTCCTCTGGGAATTTGAGCTGCCTTGGGAGCCCTCACTCCCTGAACCCACCTTCCATCTCCCTGGTCGCTCAATCTCCCACCCAACAATGGTCAGTTTAGACCATTAAGGTAAGTTTTAACTAGAGATAACATAGCATGTCACCAGCAGCAAAGGCTAGATCTAAAATAATTTAGAAACAGCAAAATAATGGAAGAAGAGACCAGGATATGCTCTAGCCCAATTCCTTCACCTTATAGAAGATCAGAGGGAAGTCTCTGATGCAAAATGCTTTACCGAATTCTACATAAAATCAGGAACAGGCCCAGCCCAGAAGTCACCACCTGATTTGAAATTCAGGGGATCAACTGCATTAACATGGGTCTGCCTGCTCCACTATCCGCTTAGGGGTGTGAAATATCAGTCTTAACAATATGCCATACTAACGCAAGAAGTTAATAAAAGGGCAAACTATGGGGTTGATGAAGGGGAGTAAATGGGAAGTCTCTGTACATTCTGCTCAGTTTTTCTGTAAACCTAAAACTGCTCTAAAAAAAGTCTATCAATTAAAAAACAGATACAAAAACAAAAAAACAAAAAACAAAACAGTTGATGACCCCAGAGGAAAAGCAGCAAGCTTTTAAGTCTTTATATCCTCAGAGAGTGAAGGCTATTATTTATACAAGTCACAATAAACTGAAAAAAGAGGGACACAAAAGGGTAAGACAAGCCTTGGAAATCACCACCTGAACAGCAGGCACATGGGCACAGCAACATGAGGGGAATGGCTGACAGCCAAAGCCCAACAAGAAGACACAATTCAGGAAGTTTAGGAGAACCAGCACAGAGAAAACAGAAAAATGAGTAAATGTGTGAAGGCAATTCCGGTGCACTACGGCGCCCACCATCTTGGGATCAGGAGCCGCCAGTTTGTTTCCTGCAGCCTCCAAATCACCAACCACCAGATGATCACACACCCCCACAAGACCCAATCACCAAAGTCCCAGTAGAAGAACACACCCAACCCCAACTCCCCAAAAACGCGCTTCTTCACTGGTGAGTTGCTGCTCTCTACTTAGAGACAGCCATTTTCTTTTCCAGCCACTAAAATCTCTTGTGTGGGTTCATGCCTCCCTGAGTTATTTCGGGGAAGGGAGGGTCACAGCAAGATACCGTTTCAATGGTGCCATGACTGGGATCGAGGCTCTCCCACTGACCCTGCTCTTCCTCTGGGAATTTGAGCTGCCTTGGGAGCCCTCACTCCCTGAACCCACCTTCCATCTCCCTGGTCGCTCAATCTCCCACCCAACACCAGCTTCTGATTTGGTAAGTTTCCCTTTGGGTCGACTTAAATGCCCCTGTGGAACCTGGGAAGTGATCGTTGAGCGTCCGGCACCCCTGTGGTCTCCTCTGGGGCAGGGGAACCCCCAGCCACGGCCTTCACGGCTACGGTTGATCCCCATAGTCGACCCTTCTCTGCCTCCTCATGGTGAGAATCCTTATTCACTGAGGTTTGGTCTCCCTTTATCTACTTGTAAATTCCTGGTACCAGGTACCAAACCTCCTCGGTGTTTTTACCCCTGACCGCCCGGTTAGAGGTGGTGACGACCCCCTAGCCATGTTCAGTCTTCTCCTCAACCTTTCCTTATCGCTCTGGGATGCCTTTGCGATCTGGGAACGGTCTCATTCTCACCATGGGAACTGGCCCTTCCATCCCCATGGACTTGCCATTGGGATGTTTACTCAATAATCTCAAACCCCTCCGCCTTACTCCCGATCTCAAACCTTTTAAACTTATTCGTTACCGTAATGAGGTCTAGCCACCCTCATTCCCTAATCAGTCCAAGTGGCCATCCAATGGCTCTTTAGATCCTAACATTCTCCGAGACTTATATAATTTCTGTGAGCATACGGGAAAGTGGAAAGAGATTCCTTATGTCCAGGCTTTCTCCTACCTCCGAACCAACCCCTCTCTCTGTCTCCCTTGCAACCCTAAACACCTACTACTCGCCCTAATGTCCTCACCCTCCAACAAACCAGATCCCACTACATCTTCTGACTTTGACCCTGCTGACAAACCCCCACCCTACTGACCCCACATCCCTACGGCACCTCCTCCTCCTCCTCAACCACCCACTCTGCCCAGTGCCGCCGCGGAACCTGCAGAGCCTCTTCCCCCTTAAACCCTCCGAGGTCTCACACCACAAGCTTCCATCGGCAGCAGCCAACAATGCCACCTCCTCAACCGCAACCAGTTCCCCTTCCATCCCAAGATCCCCTACCAAGTCCCCCAGTTATTTGCTCTCATACCCAAGTAATAGCCCCACTATGAGAGGTAGCGGGCACAGAAGGTGCTGTTCGGGTCCATGTCCCTTTCTCCCTCTCTGACCTGTCTCAAATAGAAAAGAGATTGGGCTCCTTCACCTCCAACCCAGCCACTTATATAAAGCAGTTCCAGTACCTAACTCAATCGTATGATCTAACATTTCATGATGTACACATGATCCTCTCCAATACCCTTCTACCCGAGGAGTGCAGGCGAGTCTGGGAACAGGCTAAAACTTATGCCGATGAAGTCCACCAAACTACACCAGCTCACCCTATTAAGTGCTGGGGCAGTTCCGGATCGAGACCCCAACTGGGATTACAACACCCTGGGGGAGTCATTGGCCGAGATCAATTTATCACTTGTCACATGGCGGGTCTCAAGAGTTCAGCCAATAAAGCTATCAATTATGAGAAACTCCAAGAAATTACCCAAGATAAAAATAAAAATCCCTCCATGTTCCTAGACCATCTTACTAAAGCCCTTCTACAGTATACCAATTTAGACCCTGAAACCCCAGATGGGAGACAGCTACTTATGATCTACCTTTTTTCCCAAAGCTTCCCCAACAAAAAGGCTAAACTTAAACGCCTAGAGAGGGGACCCTTGACTCCCCAGGCAGAAGTCCTGGCAGTAGCCTTTAAGGTGTAAAAGGAAGAGATGAAAAAGCCTGTAAACAAAAATACCAAATGATGGCTAAGGCCTTCCAGCCTGCCTCAACCACTGGTACCCAGGTAACCCCGCTTCTCAAGGAACAACCAGGAAGACCTCCTGGTCCATGTTTTAAATGTGGCCTATCGGGACGTTGGGCTAGAGCTTGCCCAAATCCCCGGAAGCCCCCCGGTCCATGTCCTAAATGTCATCAGGAGGGACATTGGGTTGTTGACTGTCCTCACACACTGAGAGGTGCCAGGCCATCAAGCTCCAACAACCCACCTATAGACCTCTGGGCCTGGCCACCAATGACTGAGGGGGCCCGGGACTCCCACACCCAGCTACTAACATCACTTCGCGGGAGCCCAGGATGATCATTGTGGTAGTGAGCAAGCCCATCTCCTTCCTACTAGACACTGGAGCTACTCACTCAGTCCTGAAGGAGTTCTGGGGGCCCACCTCCCTTTCACAGTCCTCTATAGTCGGGGTAGAGGACATACCCTATCAACCTTTACAAACTCCCAGGCTTCACTGCCTCTTTAAGGGCGTTACTCTCTCTCATTCCTTTTTAGCGATTCCCCGTTGTCCGATTCCCCTTATGGGAAGAAACCTTTTATCCAAACTGGGGGCCACTATCACCTTTACCTTTGGTCCATGCCTCAACCCTGACTTGCCTTCGATCCCTTTTCTACTTGCTCTCCAAACCATTCCAGACCCACCTCCCTCCCCTTTTCCCTTACCCCCTTGCCAGGTAAACCCCATAGTCTGGGATACCTTTACCTCCTCCATTGCCACCTGCCCACCCGTGACCATCCAACTCAATAACCCTACCTCCTTCCCCTCACAATCTCAATACCCCTTTACCTCTCAAAAGCCCATTGGGTTTACAACCCATCATCCAGGAACTCCTACGAAAAGGCCTTTTGAGACTAGCCAATTCCCCTTACAACACCCCGATACTGGCTGTCAAAAAACCTAATGGCTCTTATAGGCTAGTTCAGGATTTAAGAATTATCAATGCAGCTGTTACTCCAATCCATCCAGTAGTCCCTAATCCCTATACTTTATTATCCACTATCCCTGCCTCTTCTACTCACTTCTCTGTCCTCGACCTCAAAGATGCATTCTTCACGATCCCCCTCCATCCCAACTCCCAAGACCTTTTTGCCTTTATATGGACTGATCCCATCACCCAAACCTCTACTCAGTTAACCTGGACAGTCCTTCCTCAAGGCTTCAGGGATAGTCTCCACTTCTTTGGACAAGCCTTGTTACAAGACCTCAAATCCCTCACTCTCTCAGGCTCTACTCTTCTTCAATATGTTGGTGATCTCTTATGCAGCCCCTCCTTACAAACCTCTCAGCAAAATACTATTCTCCTTTTCAACTTTCTCTCAAAACACAGGTATCGGGTCTCGCCTTCCAAAGTCCAACTTTCCACCTCTGAAGTGACTTATTTAGGAGTTCTCCTTACCCCGGGCCATAAAGCCATTACCTTAGACAGAAAGAAACTCATTCAAAATATACTCATTCCCCATACAAAAGATGAAATCCTCTCCTTTCTAGGACTCGCTGGGTTCCTCTGCTCATGGATTCCCAATTTCTCCCTCCTAGCAGCTCCCCTCCATTCAGCATTTGCCCAAGGATCCACCTCGGAACCTCTCCTAACACCCGTAACCAAGCCCTTTCATAAACTTCAAGCAGCTCTTTTACAAGCTCCTGCTCTCCATCATCCTGATCTCATGCGCCCCTTCTTTCTGTTCATCTCAGAAAATCAAGGGTTTGCTCTGGGAGTCCTATGCCACAGGTTAGGGACCTCCTTTGCCCCTGTCGCCTATCTTTCAAAATGGCTGAACCCCACCATTTGGGGATGGGCCACCCCCCTGTCTGTGGACTCTGGCTGCAGCCACCATCCTCATCCAAGATTCAAAGAAGCTCACTTTTGGATCACCCACCACTGTTCTTTCCCTGAACCAACTTTCTGAACTTCTCACCTACAAAGGCTTACAAACTCTTCCCCCTTGGAGAATTCTGTTGCTTCATTCAGGTCGCTCTGATCGAGGATACTTCCATCAAATTTGAAGCCTGCCCTCTCCTCAATCCTTCTACTCTTCTCCCATTTCCTACCAAATCATGAGAAGAAATAAAATCTTCCTCTAACTCTCACAGCTGCCTACAAATCCTAGATGAGTTACTACCCTGCCCTTCTCATATCCAAGACGGCTCTTCCTCAAGTCACACATACTTGGTTCACTGACGGCAGTTCTTTTATCCATGAGGGTGTCCATCGAGCCGGATATGCCATTGTCTCCTTTGATCAAACCATCGAGGCAAAGCCCCTGCCCCCTAACACCACAAACCAACAGGCAGAATTAATTGCCCTCACCCATGCTTTCACCTTAGCACAGGGATCTTCACTTACCATCTACACTGATTCCAAGTATGCCTTCCATATCTTACTCTCCCATGCAGCAATCTGGAAAGAAAGGGAACTCCTCAATACCAAAGGCAGTTCCATTACCAATGCTAACTACATCATACAACTAATAGAGGCCTCATACCTACCAACTGTGATAGGCCTAGTACACTGCTGCTCTCATTAATCAGATCAATCTTCCATCATTCAGGGAAATAACAGAGCGGACAAAGCAGCCAAACGGGTAGCAATGACTTTTATGATGGGTACACTCACTTCCACATCTAATAACCCTTCTCCCACAGACTCCAAATCACCTTCTACCAAGGCCATACTCTCCTATCTACATAACCTATTTCATCCTAATCTCCAATCTTTACAACACTTTCTTAAAACCCACCTACCTCTCACCTCTTCAGACATTACCTTTCTGAAAACACTTACCACCTCATGCGAGATCTGCCAAAAAGTCAATCCTAATTCACCTTCTCAACCTCCCTCCTTTCCCACTCATCAAGCATGGGGACTCATTCCTGGGACCGACTGGCAGCTCGGTAAAATGCTACCAATACCTTCTAGCACTGGTAGACACATTTTCAGGTTGGGTTGAAGCTTTCCCTACAACTAGCAAGCGAGCTCAGACAGTTTCCACCACTTTCTTATCAGAGATCATCCTTCGTTTTGGAGTACCTACTTCCTTACAATCAGGCAATGGCCCTGAATTTATCTCCCAAGTTTCCCAGACAACCGCTAAAGCTCTTAATATCCCCTGGCATTTCCATATCCCATACCACCCACAATCCTCATGTAAGGTGGAGAGAACCAACCGAACTCTTAAATCCATCCTTTCCAAACTATCCATGGAACTCCATCTCTACTGGACAAAGCTTCTCCCTTTAGCTCTGCTCCGACTCTGGGCTCTACCCAAAAAACCCACCTCACTTTCTCCTTTTGAGCTCACGTACAGCCGCTCTATGCTTCCACCAGGTCTTAACTCTGAACCCCTCCCCCTTCCACTCTTCCTTCTCATCTTATACCTCCACTACTCCAACACAGCCGCTCTCTACTATGGTCCCATGCTCACTTCTACACACCAAGACCTCACGACCCTCCCTCTCCTACCTTCTATCAACCCGGAGATTCAGTCCTCCTCTCTTCTCCCAGGTATTATCACCCCTACCTCCCAAACGGCAGGGACCCTATCAAGTGGTCCTATCCACTCCTACTGCAGTCAAACTTACAAAATTTCCCCACTGGATCCACAACTCCCATATAAAATTACCCTTTATCTCATCCTCTCCCCCTTCCTCTGAATCTCCCAGATTCCTACTCCTCCATCCCAATGGGACCACTTTCCACATTTTGCAACACCCATCTTCACTTCCACCCATCTCCAAAGAAGCCCCTACCAGTATGGACTCCTGAGACCTTCTCATGGCAGCCATACACCTAACTTGAAAACTCACAATTTCAACCTTTACTTCTCCCACTAAATCTATCTTCTTCAACACCTACCCTTTCCTCTCTTCCAGATTACCCTTCTGCCTGCCAAGTTACTAATTACCTCTGCCCAACAGGTTACTTTCAATCCTCCACCCATGTTTCCAAAAAGCTGTACTCTCCCCAAAATACCAAGGACCCCATAAAATCATCCTTACCACCCCAACAGCCATAAAAGTTAAAACCCTCCTTGGATGGTTACATATTTCACAGGTAAAACCCTATCCCTCTTCTCCAGGTTCACCCTCAACTCCACAGACTACAAATCCTCCAGTAACCTACTCTACAACCCAAACAAGACCTCTCCCAATCCAGTTTTCATCTCAGCCTACATCTCTTCCGGCCATCCCAGAACACCACACCCCCGAAGCCACAAAAGCGTTAAGTACAACACCTACATAATTTTGCTCATTTCCTATGAGCCCAAACTTGCATAACTTTGCTCATTTCCTAGCCATCTTATTAGAAGAACTTCCCCTATACTCACCCTCTACCCCCTTATGTATAATAATTCAAGATTTATGGCTGCAGGGAACCCTTTCAGACTTCTCCCCAAATGAAGCTCCTATCTTTTCCTCATGCATTCTCTTACTCCAAGCCTTATTATCTTAGTAATACTCGCTCAACCTCTAACCCTATGCCTCAAACTCTTCCCACATACATCAATCAATCAATCTCACACAGCCCATATCATCCAAACCTTTAATGGAATTATCCAACCCCCTTGCTGGGTCTGTCTTCATCTTTCTCAGTTAGCAGACTCAGGGACCCCTGCTCCCTTAAGTATCATATGACTCATCCTGCCCCCCTGTGCATTTCTCAAGCACAACAAAACAATTATATCCCAGTAGGCTCCTTAAATCCTTCCCTCTGCAAACACACCCTCCAACTCCTTCCACCATCAAACCACCACAATACTAACCATCTGGGAGCTCTCTTAAGAGTCCCTGGGTATCATTCCTTCCAAGGCAGTTTAAACACCACATCCCAATACTGCCAGAACAGGAGAAAAGACCCCTTAAAGGACACTCCCCTAGCCCATGGGGGGAAACCAAGAATGCAAACTCGACATACCCAAAGGTAGAATCTTCTTAAGCCAAAAATATACAGCTCTTAGCCAAGAAAGTCCAATCAAGATAGAACCAGCCTCACCTCTATCCCCTCTAACAGGTGCAGCATTAAGCTCCTCTTTTCAAATATGGCATAAATTCGAGGCAGTCCAACATTTACTTCCCCAGCCACCCCCAGATCTCCTCCTCTTATCCCGCTTTGACCTCACAGGATGTCTATCCTTAGAAACAGGCATCTTTTGGGTATGCGGAGATAAAGCATGTCTGATTGTCAACCAACTGGACCTGGACGTGTACCTTAAGTCTCCTTACTCCCACCCTTTCCTTAGCCACACCTGACCTACTCATTCCTGTCTTCCCTATAACCCACATCAGAGTGTGCCGTACCGTGTAATTAGTCCCCCTAATTGCTACCCTAGGAATAATCACGGGTAGCCGAACAGGCATTGGAACTCTAGGAATATCCCTTTCAGAGTTCGCTAAACTATCAAGGGAACTCACAAAAAGACTAAAAGAAGTCTCTAACCAATTAGAACACCTACAAGATCAGGTAGATTCACTAGCCTCAGTTGTTCTCCAGAACCGCAGAGGTCTAGACCCCCTTACAGCTGCGCAAAGCGGCATATGTGCCCTACTCCAAGAACAATGCTGCTTCTACACCAACAAATCCAGTCTCATCCGAGATGGCGCAAAACGCCTCCACGAACAAGCCTCCAAACTTCTGGAAAACTCCTCCAGCAATCCGGTCCCTTAAATTGGTTCCTGCCCCTCCTAGCCCCTATTACCTTTATTATTATTATTCTCCTTTTCCTTCCCTGCTTCATTAACCTAGTCCAAAAATTCATTCAAAATCAAATTTTGAAAAATTCTAACCATACTGTCAACCAGTTACTCCTCCAGGACTACCAAGGCCTTCTCACAAAGAATAACGAAACCAACTATGATGACGTGACAAATCATCTCAGATGCCGCTCTTCCCCAAGTCTATGGCAACGGCCTCTCCAACCCCAGAATCTGCGCCCCCTTCCAGTAGGAAGTAGCTAGAAAACGAGACTCTACACCCAGTTCCACAGAGGCCCCTATTAGGAAAAGAAAAAGATGGGAATGAAGGCAATTCCAGCACGCTAAGACGCCCGCCATCTTGGGATCAGGAGCCGCCATCTTGTTTCCCGCAGCCTCCAATTATCAACCACCAGATGATCACACACCCCCCAAGACCCAATCACCAACATCCCCGTAGCAGGACACACCCAACCCCAACTCCTCGAAAATGCGATTCCTCACCGGTGAGCTGCTGCTTTCTACTTAAGAGACAGCCGTTTTCTTTTCCAGCCATTAAAATCTCTTGGGTGGGTTCGTGCCTCTCTGAGTTGTTTCGGGGAAGGGAGGGTCGCAGCGAGACACCCTTTCAATGTGTCTCACAGGAATTCAAAGGCACAGAATATGGCCAACTGAGAAAAAACAGTCGATTAAAAATAAAACCAAACCAGAGCTGAAAGAAAACATGCGTAAAACCGAGGCCTCTCTAATCACCAAGGCCACACCTACCTGTCCTGGCCAAACTGAGCACCACCCCAAACAAAAATTCAAATTCTAAGGAGAAAATATTTTCAGCCTAGAATTCTATTATCAACCAAGTGTTCAAAGTCAAAAGAATGTATGAATTCAAAAGCTGAGGAAAAGTACTGCTCATGAAGCCTAAATGATAAACTCTCTAAGGGGGTGCTTCAACAAAATGAGGAAGGAAATCAGGAAAGAGGAAGATGGATTAAAAGGTTGTGGCGGCTGCGAATGCGGAAGAAGGAATGGAGGCAGGCAGGAAGGACTCAGGAGCCACTCCATACTCCCCTGCGCATCTATGAACCCTTTTCCATGCCTAGTTACACCACACAGTGCAAAGGTTAACACTGGCAGGATGCTCACAGGAAGAGGAGGGAGCAGGGGTGGACAGACTGACGTGCTGGGTCCCTCCCTCCCTGCAGAACCTGCCTGGACCACAGGGCTGGGCTTCTTGAAGGCGGCAGTCCACAGGGGTCAGGGCTTCCCCCAGTAACCTCACAAGACAGGCACTGTGGTCAAGACATCACAGATGAAGAGACTGAAGTACCAGGGGTAAAGCCAGGATTACAACCCAAACCAAAGGGCATGGCCTGTTGGCCTAGGGACATCAGGTTGTCACCCTACTCCTAAATCTACGGGACAGTGCTATGCGGCTGAGGGCACAAAATGAAACAAGTCTCAATGCCACCCAAGAGATAACAGATTCTGGAGTTAGGATGTGAGGACCCTAAGCCCAGTTCTGAAATTTCTGCGCCCCTTCCTCCTCTAGACGGAAACCAGAGCATCAGCCTCAAGGGGCTGGGCTAGCACAGAGCCGGGAGCAGGCACTTCTTTTGTGCTGGTTGAAGGAGCATATTCTAGCCGATTATTACAAAGTATTTCATCCTTTTAATCTGTAACTGAAGCACCACCACAGGGTCAAGTCTAACTATTGCTCGTTAGGTAACTTTTTTGGTCCTTAGGAACTGTTCTAGAAAATACGAATTTCACGAATCATTTCTTTTCTCACTCAGTCAGTGCTTGCTAAATGCTTCATTTCTAGACCTCACCCACAAAACAAGTCAGTAATTAACACTTTTATGTTTTCTCTGTAAAAACAATTGACTGTGTCTAAGACATCAAGGGGAGTCAGCTACTTAATTGGACTACGGAGAATTCTCTGTGGAAACTTCACATTTTAAATTATGACCAGCAGTACCACTTAGAACTCAGTGAGTATGCCAGACACCACAGATATTCCTGCACTGAATGTCCAATCTCCTAGTCTCAAATAGAACCATCCTAAGAAAAATCAATACATACCTGGCATAGTTATTAGGTAAGGTGACCATTTGGTTCCTTCCTTACTTCTTAACAGATACAGATCATAGATGTCCAAAGTCTTGGAATTAATTTTCCTAGCCTATACCTATATTTGTGTAATAAAAGTTTTATCTCCTCAAACCCAGCGATGAAATACGCACCGAGTCACTCGGGGCTGGCTGGAAGTGTTCTCTCTCATGACTTACACAGCACAGCTCTGTAGTAGCATCTAGTTGAACAACAGCTGAAAATTTCTGACCCAGTAATGTTATAATCAGGCAAGTTCTCTACAGATGGAGGCATGGGAACTTTTGGAACAAAGAGCTTCTAGAAAAATGACTTGGTGATAAAATGCAGCCAGCAAAGATGCAAACCAAAAGAAGGCAGTTAAAAAGGAAACCAGGGGTGACAGAGCAATCCTCGGGCACATGCTGAATCCACAGAGATGCAAGAGCTAGACTGAAGCAAGGTGGGAGCGACAGCAACAGACCCAAATATAAATACTGCAAACCTAAAATGACCCAGTCTGGGGGCAAGTGGGGAAAGAGTGTGTGGAGCTCCCAGTCTCCCACAGGGGTGAAGGAGTCTGAATGAGAAGCTGGTACACACACAGCACCCTTCTTAGAGGTGTGGTCTGTCTGCAGTGAGGGAGTAACACTTTCATCAGTATCATGATTGTTCTGTGTGCCAAATCCAAGGAAAAGTGCTTTTATTTAAAAGTCTATGTGAATATCTTTGGAAGGTAAGCATCTGGCCATCTGGTTGTCTCTGGGAAGAACTAGGGACCAGAGGTTTTTTAAAAAGACTTACTCTTTGCTTACCCCATTCCTTTACCTAGTTCTATATCATTACTTAATTTTACCATGTTCTTCTCTATGCTTCATGTAGTCTGAACTTTTAATGCTTATATATATATAAAATTTTTGTAAGAACTACAAAGTTGGCATTTAAGAGAACAAGCAGCCATAGGCCTCTCCTAACATTGTGTCCCTTCCTGGCAGGTCACTCATAACGAGTAGTCGCTTCTTCTTCCAGGAGTTTATTAAGCACCTGTCATATAAGTGTTAGGCAAGAAAATAGATATGAGCGGGGTGGAAAGAGAACAAGGTCAGTAAAGCCCATGAGGAAAGGACTCAGAGTTAACCAGTTAAAACTAGAAAGCCAGAAAAGACTCTAGAGTTAAAGTTGTTAATCAGCTAAAGCTCAAAAGGTCAAGAGCAACTTGGCCTTGAAGGTTTGAATATTCCCCAGATAAAGAAAAGTATCTGAGCACAGCTCATATGTCAATTGTAAGATTTACTCTAGTCTGCTAAAAGGCCCACCTCTAAACAGCATAATAAAGACAGGGAGATCCCACCTTAAAGCCAAAATTGCATTTTGAAAAAAAAAAAACCCAGGAAGTTTAAGAAGAAAGATTCTTAACATATACTCTTTAGCAAACAAATAACTCTGCCCACCTTGGAGGAAGGGCAGACAGTTGATTGATAAGCTAATTTTGCAGAGTTACCTAGAGGACTGAAAAGAAAATGTCTTTTCAAAGATACTTGAGACCACTAAACAAGCCCACACCCTAGCCTTTTGTCACATTCCTGAAAAACCCTTAAAAGGGGGAACCCCCAACCTTTCAGTGCGCTCCTCTCTGAGGTCGCCCGCACTTTCTAAGTGCGTAACTTTAACTTTTTCCAACCTTTCAGGGCGCTCCTCTCTCTCTGAGGTTGCCTGCAGTTCTTTCTCTCTAAGTAACTTTAAATAAAACTTAACTCTGCTTCACTACTATGTCTCTGCCCTTCAATTCTTTGTCACGGCGGGGACAAGAACCAAGGAAAATACACAACGCCTCTCCCCCCAACATAACTTCAGTGTTCTGGGCTGTGAAGGATACTAATGACCCGTCTACATAGCCAACAATGTCCCTTTAACCCCAAGGGTCTGGGGCTCATCCTCCATGTATTAACTCTCCTCTTAACAACCAGCCAATCTCCAACATCAGCCTCTACAAAGCCCCTCACATCAAAGCTCAAGGGGAAACTGGCCAGTGGCCAAAACAGACACCAAATGAACAATCAAAAGTGCCTAGACAGACAATCCAGTCAACCCTAAATTTTCCTAAGAACTAGCAAGCACCCTCACCTGGCTCCGTCCTGATCCAATTTTCTTTGGCATTTTCTGGCATCACAAAGAGTGAGAATGAGAGATCAGCCTCTCTTTTATCTTAATGAAATGACTGATAGCCCAGTGGTGGACTGGACAGTGCAAGCCTAATTTTAATCATATCAAAGCCAAGCAGTTAAACACCAGAAGAGGCAAAGTTGGATACAATGAAAACCAGCACAATCTACCACTCAGGGTTCGTCTGGGGTTAGAATCCTTGAAAGGATTCTTCAAAGCAGGCATTGGCAAGCTTTTTGGTAAAGGGCAAGACAGTAAATATTTCAGTTTGGCCACATGAACAGTTTCCGTTGCTGCGTCCCCAGTTTTCAACTCTGCCTTTGAAGCCTGAAAGCACACAGTGTGTAAAATAATGGGCAGAGCTCTGCCCTGATGAAACCTGACTGAATTAGAGGGGCGGTCAAGTAATGGTCCTCTTGTGAATTATTTAAGGAAAGTGAGGTCTTGCCGATGGTCACTGCTGTTTATGTGCTGTGGACAAATGCAGGCTTCGACAGCTTTTTTTAGTCCTTAAAATTAACTACACAAAGCGACTTCTTCATGAACATATCACCCCGGGCAAGGGAAACAAAAGCAAAAATGAACAAGTGGGACTATATCAAGCTGAAAAGCTTCTGTACAGCAAAGGACACCATCAGTAGAACAAAAAGACACCCTACAGTATGGCAGAATATATTCATAAATGACGTATCCGATAAGGGGTTGACATCCAAAATATATAAAGAACTCACGCACCTCAACAAACAAAAAGCAAATAATCCAATTAAGAAATGGGCAGAGGACATGAATAGACACTTCTCCAAAGAAGAAATTCAGATGGCCAACAGGCACATGAAATGATGCTCCACATCATTAATCATCAGAGAAATGCAGATTAAAACCACAACGAGATATCACCTCACACCAGTGAGGATAGCCAACATCCAAAACACAAACAACAACAAATGTTGGCGAGGATGTGGAGAAAAGGGAACCCTCCTACACTGCTGGTGGGAATGCAAATTAGTTCAACCATTGTGGAAAGCAGTATGGAGGTTCCTCAAAAAACTCAAAATAGAAATACCATTTGACCCAGGAATTCCACTCCTAGGAATTTACCCTAAGAATGCAGCAGCCCAATTTGAAAAGGACAGATGCACCCCTATGTTTATTGCAGCACTATTTACAATAGCCAAGAAATGGAAGCAACCGAAGTGTCCATCAGTAGATGAATGGATAAAGAAGATGTGGTACATATACACAATGGAATATTATTCAGCCATAAGAAGAAAACAAATCCTACCATTTGCAACAACATGGATGAAGCTAGAGGGTATTATGCTCAGTGAAATAAGCCAAGCCGAAAAAGACAAGTATCAAATGATTTCACTCATATGTGGAGTATAAGAACTAAGAAAAAAACTGAAAGAAAAAACAGCAGCAGACTCACAGAACCCAAGAACGGACTAATAGTTACCAAAGGGAAAGGGACTGAGGAAAATGGGTGGGGAGGGACAAGGGGGAAAAAGAGGCATTACGATTAGCAGATGTAATGTTAGAGGGGCACGGGGAGGGCTGTAGAACTCAGAGAAGACAAGTAGTGACTCTATAGCATTTCACTATGATGATGCTATGAAACAGTTTAATCACCATAATATTGCACATATAATTGTAGATTAATGATACCAAAATAAACTTTAAAAAAAATTAACTACACAAATACAAAACAAAGGCATAGGCACACAGTATGTGGCTTAAGGAAATAACAGTTTGAAAGACATTTTCAGTCAAGATGGCAAAATTCAAAGACATCTGTTGCCACCTGAAGCAATTAGACCCGACAGTAGCAAGAGCGCCCTCTGGTTCACATAAAAACCATGGGAAAAGCTGTGTCAGAGGTGAAGGCATTTTTAACAGAAACCACCCCCGGAGTGCTGGGTGTCATCCCTGGCTGGTTCTTTCTTCTTACTTTAATGATCTGTCACTGCTTTCTCTGGCACTGTATCTGGAAAGGTACCACAGAGCAAGTGGGAAAACATAAACCAGAGGGTGAACCTGAAACTCATGAAACCCGCTACAATGATGAAACACAGCAGCTGTTAGCACACCATCTGAGAAGGACCCCCAGGCGAGCACAGCACCTTTCCCTGGAGAGCTGGTCTCCCAGGGTTCCTACAGCACATTCCAAGTGCCAGGCTTCTGGACCAGGGGCAGAAGGGAACTTCAAACAACATGCCACTGGAGACCACTGTGACTCACACATCAGACATACTGACCCTCCCAAGAACACATAGCCTCAACATATTCTGAGGGTTTTCTCCAAGTGAAATTTTAATTAAATTTTAATTACAATGTAATATGGAGCTACTCGTATTTTCATATCAAAGAACACAGAATCAAGATACCCTATTTTTGCATGTTTCTCTGATGCTAAGAGGAAAGTCCACTGACTGCATCAAATATAAATGTGTTCTTGAGGAAGACACTCTACCAGCCCTGTCTCCTATCAGTACAATAGCTATGCTCCAGCATGACAGTGCAGAGCCACACCCATAGAGCACAGACTTTCACTGTGATTTGCTGGCACCACAACTGCTACCTTGTTCACAAGATACAAGTCACCTCAGGTGCCATTTATCATTCTCCACCGTCATTTATCAAAAAATACAGACAGAGTCCCCACATGCCAAGCTCTGGGAATACTGCCTGTGCAGGAGATGCACACCCTGAGTGGGGAGGGCGTAGTGAAGGAGGACCCCTGAAGTCAGTGTGAACAGTTTCCCAATAACACAATTTGATGGGAACAGGCAGCAGAAGCAGCTTATTTATGTTTTAAGATCATTCTGGCTGCAGGGCATAGAATTAATATGAAGAAAATCATGTCTAGGCACATCGTAGTCAAACTGCTGAAAACCAAAGAGCAAGAGAAAATCTTAAAAACAGAGAAAACTGACTTATTACATAGGGAACAATCAACTGAATTACACTCTTCTCATTACAAATCATGGAAACCAGAAGGCAGTGGAACACATCATACAGTGCAGAAAAAAAAAACCTGTCAAACCAGAATTCTATTTCCAGCAAAATATCCTTCAGAAACAAAGGTGAAACGAAGACATTTTTAGATAAACAGAGACCATCCTATCCTATATGGGACACTACTCACCAATAAAAAAAGGATAAACATACTGACTGACACAAGCAATAAAAGAGAAACCTCAAAAACAGTATGAAAACAAGCTGAACACAAAGTGATTTCATTTACACCAAACTAAGAATAGGAAAAGCTATTGTGATATAAATCAGAAAAGTGATTGTTAAGGGCAGTGAAGGGACCCTATCCTATAACTTAATCAGGGCAGTGATTTCACAAGTGTACACCGTATACCAAACCTCAAAGAAATTCACAGTGAAGATCTGCTATTTTACCTGCATTAAAAAAAGCAAGCAGCTGTCATAATTAAGGTTATTTGTTCTCAAAGCAAATTAGATACTCTAAGAAAATCAAATGAAACAAAATTCTCCAACCTTCTAGGACAGGCTGCCTGTTCTTACAAACTTTCATTGGGACACAGTTACATCCATTTGTTTCTGTAGTGTCTGTGGCTGCTCTCAACAGAGACTGTATAACCTAAAGCCTAACATACTGCTTAGCCTTTCAATGAAAAAAAGTAGCTGCTGTGAACGGTATTCAAATTGGTATTTTATATTTTGAATCAGATGATGGAATAAATTCTGTCCAACCATAGAAACTAATACATTTAAATTTTTACACCACTTTCACACATATTTCACACTTCTCATTCTAGTTAAGAACTAACCATTGCCAGACTCTGTGCACCTCAGAAAGCATCACATTGAGTCAGCACAGCCTTGGAACTAAGGCCAGACTTACACCACACATGGAAGGCCTTACTTCACTCAGTGTGTGTGATGCTGGGAGCCCACCAAGGAGGCTATAAGCAAGCAGAAAGGTGGCGGAGAGCTGCAGGAGACAGTTACGGGGACAACGAAATCACCGAGTTTTGTGTTTTTTTTCCATTAAAATCAACTTTTGAAAAAAAAAGTTATTGTCTTCTTAATACTTTATTTTCCTAATTTTTTATAATAAGCAGGTACACTTTAATGATTACAGGAATAAGTACTTTTCTAATAGAGGAAAAAGTTAATCTTAAAAATATTACCCTACTAGTTAAAAATTGAAGAACATTCATTTTGCACCTGATCACTGTTCTGACCTCCCGTGTGGAACTTTCTTTCTCTTGGCATCTGTCCCATCTCCTTATTCTCTTCCATTTCTCCAAGTCCTGGGACCACAGGCACACAGTCTCAAAGCTCAGTGCACAAGTAGGCCTGTGACAGTGTCACAGGGGAAACCCAGGTGTCCTCTGCACCAGCCCTGAGGCCAGTCATGTCTCAGCTTTGCTGAGCTGGTGACTAGTCTCAACTGGGTCTAGTCCTTTCCAGACATCTTTCTATTTCCCTGGGGCGATGAATCCAGTTCACCTGCTGCTTGAAGTAGAACCTCATCATTCTGCCTTTTCTAAAAGGCATCCTGAGACCCATGTGAAGATACGATGCACAGCCATGTCTACCTGAGTTACACATGCTGAAACTTATGAACCACCATCACAGGTTCATTCTGTCTTCACTCCAGCAGGGTTAAGTCCCAGTCTTTAGGCTGGATCTTGTTTAGTGTGCATCCTGGTGCATTCTGCTAGAAAGGGCACTAGGGTGCTTCCACACTGCCAGGCAGATAGGACGGCACACATAAGCAGGGAACAGTGAGCTCTAAAGTGGTCAGAGCTTGCCAAGCACAAAAGGCAGGGATCTGGTATGAGGGGGGTTTCCTGGAGGACACATGGTTTGCTCCCTCAGCAGTCCTTCCTTGCTGCTGCCAGGGTTAAGTCTGTAGAGCATAGATAGCTCTGCTCCTACCACAATCCCATCCAGGTCCTTCTCTGACACCCCATTGGCTGCAGCATCAAATCCCAGCCCCCTGGCCTGCCCTATAGGGTCCTTTTGAGTACAGGCCCTGTCCGCCACCAACCTCTTCTCACCAGTGCACCCGCTGGGCCTCACAGCCTCACTGGAGGGCTGCTCACCTTAGGCAAAGGCAGTGCTGGCACGTGAGCACTAGAGCTCCCGAATGCCTCGCTCCCTTTTACGTGGAGAGCTCCTGCTCAGAACTCTGAACCCTGAGACATTCCTGGCCCCCAGGAACCTTCCTGGCCACCAACTCCATGCACACCATAGAATCTATCGCATTCTGTGGAGCTGTCCTCAGCCTTGAACATATGTTAGTGCTGTGCATTTGTTCAACAAATGTTTACGAAGCACTTGCCATGTGCCACTCTGTTCTTAAAGCTGGGGATTTAGCAGTGAACAATATAAAAAAGAACAAAAATCCCTGTCCTCATGGGACACGTCTATGCTCCTTAAAAGATCTGGGAAAAGAGCTGTACATTTGGACTCCTGTATTCCCAGGCCTCAGTATACAGGAAAAGTCTTATAAAATGAGTTACGGTTGAATTCAACCAGTTACAGGAAAAATCATGCCAACTTTAATAGACTTGAAAATATCTTAAAAAGGCTACTTTTGTTCTGTTTTAAATACTTTATTATATTTGATACACAGAAAGGAATATATGGAACATACAAGTTCTGATGCATAGCAATAAACACCATGATCCCATCCTTCAATTTAAAAACTAGAAAATTACCAATAGCCTTGAAGCCTCTGGTTCACCTGAACATTATCCTTTATTAATGTTTACTACTCCTTTGCTTTAAAAAACTACCTTATGTTTCTCCTTAAATACCAGTTTTAATTTTTTGAGCTTAAAAAAAAAAAGATCTAACACTGTATGCAGTCTTCCAGGACTTGCTTTGGAAACTCAGTATGCTTCTGAGTCATCCACACTGCTGGGTGCAGCTATAATTCATTCATTTTCAGTACTAGACAAATTCCATTTTGTAAACACACCACACTTATCAATCCATTCTTCTACTGAAGGATGCATGCCTGGGTCATTCCCAGGTTTTGCTATTAAAATGCTTCTCTGAACATTTCTGAGCAATTCCTGGCATGCAAGATTTTTTCAGGGCAATGCTAGGCCTGGTGCAATGCTGGCTCAGGCTCAGTGGTTAAGTGCAGAAGGTGGCAGCAAGAGTTAAATAAACTCTTGTAGTGACAGCAAATCAGCACAGAGAAGGACACCCAACATACTTATTTGGGAAAAGCAAAGTAAAACTATAATGAGATGCCATTATACACTCATTAGAACGACTTAGAAAAATAACCTGACCACACCACGTGCTAGTGAGGCTGAACAGTAACTAGAACCGCAACACTGCTGGTGGGATGCAAAATGGGGCAGCTGCTCTGGAAAAGTGTGTGCTAGTTTCTTATAAAGTTAAAGATATACATATCACATGACCTAGCAATCCCACTCTTAACCATTTGTCCAAGTGAAACGGAAACATGTTCACATGGAAAACCTGTATGTACGTATTGACAATTGACAAACCCAGAAACAGATCTCCTTGTGCATGGATAACAACTAGAGCACAAGGGAGCACCACTCCAAGTAAAGGGTATGGAGTACTCCCACACAAGCTGGGTGACTCTCAACCACATTACACTGAGGGAGAGGCCAGTCTCAAAGGCTACACACCCTATGAGTCCATGTATATGAGATTCTTGAAAAGTAAACTACGTCAACAGAGAGCCACGGGTTGGGAGAAGGTTGCTGATGGAAGTGTTCGACATCCTGATGGTCACACAGACCTATCTGTATTAAACTCAGAGAGCTATAATCAGAAACAGGGCCAATTTTACTGTACATTCATTTAAAAATCAGAGAAGAAAAAAATCTGGGCTTGTATATTATATGTTTTGTTGAAATTGAAAAAAAATAAAATTTGGCCTTTATCACAAACAGTTTAGGGATTATTGTAGGGTGTGTAACTACGAGTGGAACCTCAGGGTCCCAGAGAATGGGCAGGCTCAGCTAGCTTGTCAAGGTCTGCTAACTGCTTTCCTGATCCTGTACTGCCCGCACCCTCCCTATCCTCCTCCACCCCAACAATGACTAGTACCGCCAGGGCTCCCAACTGTCACCGAGCTTCCGGGCAAAATGCACTCACGCTGGCCTGTGTCTGCATCCTGCATGGGCTGCTGAGGGCAGCGTGTCTGTGCAGTGCCCACCCCTGCAACACCCCTTCATGACCCCAGTGGACCGGAGCTGATGTATCCAGGACATCAATCCTTTACTGGTTGCAGATACTACAAGTATCTTCTCTCAGTTCACAGTTTTTTTCACTTATGGTGTTTTTAGATGAACACAAGTTCTTAAATTTTTCTCTTGTGGTAGAAAACATAAAATTTACCATCTTAACCACTTTTAAGTATACAGTTCAGTAGTGTTAATATGCACACTGTATAACAGATCTCTCACAACGTCTTAATATTCTGTACTTGTACAAACTACAATGTAATTGAATAAATATATCAAATCTTCGTGAACTCTTCACCCTATTTTTTCTTTTTTGTTTTTGTTCAATAAATCCTTTCCATCTCAAGGTCAAAAGTAAATTCTCCCACACTTTCTTCTAAAGTTCTGTGATCCACAGGTAATCTGTTTCATCTAGAGTTAATCTGGCCATGGCATGCATGAGACGATGAAGCTTCAGTTGTCCATGTAACTGACACCCGGTGCCCTAAGTCCCAGGACAACCCCACCCAGTGCCCTAAGTCCCAGGATATGCCCCCCACACTCAGTGCCTTACGTAAGTCCTAGGATACCCCCACACACATACCCAGTGCCCTAAGTAAGTCCTAGGACACCCCCCACCCAGTGCCTTAAGTCCCAGGACACCCCTACACTCAGTGCCTTAAGTAAGTCCCAGGACATCCGCCCACACATAGCCAGTGCCCTAAGTCCCAGGACACCCCCTCTCCACACACACGTGCACACACACACAGAATGTCCTCTTTCCCTGGGACTTGCAGGGTGCCTCCAGCTTGCTTACTATAAACTTCCACTGTGAGTTCTATTTGGGGCTATTTTGTCCCATTCTCAGAATACTTTACTCAAAAACCTCTGAAATTATGTGAGGCAGTCACAAAAATTTTTACAAAAGCCACAAATCCCTTGGTATTTCCATCTGTCATGAGATAACACTATTTGTTTTAATGCAAACATCCATTATGAAGACAAAGAGGGTTTTTAAAGCAATTATAAGGTAAGCCCTATGAGCCACACTATATCGTTGTGCAGAGGTCTGCTCCATGTACCCAAGAGCCCAAGCTTTAAGGCCTGAAGTCTGGGTTGTGCCACCCAGCAACAAAGACATGAAGTGGTGGGAAGCCCACACAGACAGCTTCTCAGTGTGTCTAGGGACACTCCTCCAAGATGCAGAGGCCTCTAGGACCGCCATGCAGCGCTCTCCAGGGTCCCCACCCACTGTGGGTCATCCCAGGAATGTCACTGGACAGGAGCCTTGAGGGATGCTGTTTGGCCAGGGGCAAGAGGACAGAGTGCACAGAGAAAAGTTCCAGGCCACAATAATACACTGTATTATGGGCAGCCTGAAGATAAAGAAGCTAAGGAAAAGGTTAAAGAAAAGGTTAAGTGTAAGAAAGAGGCTGTTAGGAATCCTGCAGGGAGAGGGGCACTATCCCAGAGAAAAAATGCTGCCAGAGCACAGGGCCTGGCTCAGAGTAAACAATGTTTTCAAAAGTAGATATAATACAAGCGTGGTACGATTTTCAGCAATAAACATACAGACAAGCAATGTTATGGTCACAAAACACAGTGTAAACATCTGTGCCTTGACAGTGTAAAGGTAAAAGGGCAGAGCACAGATCAGGGGAGAAGAAGGGGAAGAACAGAAGAGATGTGGACACCCTCAAGTTAGGGTTACAATGTGTTGTTGATGGGGCAAGACAGCCACATCACACACAGAGACCAAGGCAGGCCCGGAGAACTACCTAGAGGAGCAGCTACCCTGGGTGGGAGGATAAAGGCGCTGCTGTCTTGAGTCAGCACAGAAGGTATACAGGTAATTCATTAGGTGACGAGTCAGGAAACAGTGGCAGGAGAGGGCAGAAGACAATCAAGTGACCAAGAGTAACACCCCTCTGGGGAGGGAGGGAAGGAAGGTGCAACACGGGAAGGGTGCTGCTGCTTTGCTCGTACACCCTAGACCCAAACCCCGCAGAAAAGCACTTCACTAAAAATGAAATTAAACTGTATTCTAGAGACCACTGATTTCTAATCTTATTATTATTATTTTTTTGATTTCTAATCTTTTGAGGTATCCTCCTAGAAATCCATGATGGCCTTGTAAAAACCAACCACCAAAGCACATTCCAGAAGCAGGTGGGTCTGGAGCAAGGGAGGGCTGACTACTACTCCTCCTGGGGACAGAATAAGAACATAGTGAACAGACTCAGAAAGTTAACAGCTTGACTGTGTAACTGAATTTATTATCTATTCTGAGAGAAAAAAAACCTATAATTTTACTGACATGACATAATTAGGGAGTGCTTACCGTGCGCAGGCATTTAGGGGCCTATATGCCCTGGACCCCAATGAACACTCCCAAGAAGTATGTTGACTTGGCACCTTGATCACCGGCCTGGGTTACAACTTGGCTCTGCCACTCACAGGCTCAGTGACCCAGGCAAGTTACTGAACATCTCCACATATCCATCTCCTCTCTGACCAATGGGAAGAGAAATAGTCTAGCATAGTGTGTCTATGGACTGGCTCATGAAAAGTGCTTAGAACGGTGCAAGGCACACACTGGCTATTATTATGTCTCCAATTTACAGATGAGAAGACTGATCCATGACCACCACAGACCAAGTGAGCTGTCCACCAGGAAGGTCATTCTGGGTGAGGACAGGACAAAGACGACTGGCCCACCCTAGAGAGCAGCATGCGGATCTGATCACCGACAGGTTCACCCAGGTCTGCCTCACCACAACATGCTGCAACTCTATGACCAGTTTAAGATACACTATAAGTGAAAGGTACAAATCATAGATGCTTACAAAAGTGTGCATATTTCTCCCAAAACAGAGCAGGTCCAAGAGCATGCCCATGCCATTAACAACTATTTGCATTGCAATTACTAGCCTGCATGAGGAAGAGAGGATGTTAGGAGCTGGCTGGACAGGCTGCCCTATTCAGATGCCAAGAAAGGCCCCCTGAGATGGTATGTTACAGTTACCCTCGTCATGGATTATAGAAGAAAAGACAGGGGCAGATGAAACAAATGTGGGAGTCACATCAATACTACACACTAGGGAGAAGGATGCTGTTGTTAACGATCATTATCTAACCTGGATTACCTAACCAGGCAGGATGACGCAAGGAAAAACGGCAAACAGAAAAAGCATTTTAAGAGGTGCAAATTCTGTACTATCATTGTAACATGTGTGATGGCATTATTTGTGCTCATTGTTCAACACCTCACCTTTCTACCAGAGAAAACAGGTAACTCTCAGTTTCCCTATCTACAAAGTGGGCTAAGTACCTTGCAAGGTTGCCTTGAGAGCATGGCTAACACACACCAAGTGACCCGGCCTGTTCACAGTAGTTAAGACCACTGAAGAAATACTTCATAAATAGTTGTCATTACTAAACTCTAAACTTTTCTGGTTTAATCTCAAAGAGAAATTGGACCACTAGATTGCATTAAAAATTTTTGAGCCTTAGATGTGATGAGATTCTTGATTCAAAGTATGAAATGAATATAACCTGGTAAAAATCTTATCTAGAATACAACTTCCTTTTCAGATAATTTCATAAATCAGATGTGGACTGGTTTCATGCACTTTTTAAAAAAAGCCCATTTGTAACTAAACTTACTTTGTTTATAAAATTCTTATCTTAAAAGACAAATATTTATTCCAACTGGCAAAAAAAAACCCTCAGATTTTAACATCAAACACTAAAGCAGTAGCTAAATGAGCACCAAAATATAAAACACAAAGTGTTAAAATGCTGTGTGAGCTGGAAAACATAGAAGAAACGGACAACTTCTTAGAAAAATACAACCTTCCAAAATTAACCAAACAAGAAACAGAAAAACTAAACAGAGCAATCACCAGCAACGAAATTGAAGCGGTAATCAAAAAACTACCCGAGAACAAAACCCCCGGACCTGATGGATTCACCTCTGAATTCTACCAGACATATAGAGAAGAAATAACACCCATTCTTCTTAAAGTTTTCCAAAAAATAGAAGAGGAGGGAATACTTCCAAACTCATTCTATGAAGCCAGCATCACTCTAATACCAAAACCTGGCAAAGACCTCATCAAAAAAGAAAATTACATACCAATATCCCTGATGAACGTAGATGCAAAAATACTCAACAAAATATTAGCAAACCGAATTCAAAAATACATCAAGAGGATCATACACCATGATCAAGTGGGATTCATCCCAGGGATGCAAGGATGGTACAACATTCGAAAATCCATCAACATCATCCACCACATCAACAAAAAGAAGAACAAAAACCACATGATCATCTCCATAGATGCTGAAAAAGCATTTGACAAAATTCAGCATCCATTCCTGATTAAAACTCTCAACAAAATGGGTATAGACGGCAAGTACCTCAACATCATAAAGGCTATATATGACAAACCCACAGCTAACATCATACTTAACGGCGAGACGCTGAAAGCTTTTCATCTAAGATCGGGAACAAGACAGGGATGCCCACTCTCTCCACTGTTATTCAACATAGTACTGGAGGTCCTAGCCACAGCAATCAGACAAAACAAAGACATACAAGGCATCCAGATTGGTAAAGAAGAAGTCAAATTGTCACTATTTGCAGATGACATGATACTGTACATAAAAAACCCTAAAGACTCCACTCCAAAACTACCAGAACTAATATCTGAATTCAGCAAAGTTGCAGGATACAAAATTAACACACAGAAATCTGTTGCTTTCCTATACACTAATGATGAACTAACAGAAAGAGAAATCAGAAAACAATTCCATTCACAATTGCATCAAAAAGAATAAAATACCTAGGAATAAACCTAACGAAGGAAGTGAAAGACCTGTACTCTGAAAACTACAAGACACTCCTAAGAGAAATTAAAGAGGACACTAACAAATGGAAATGCATCCCATGCTCTTGGCTAGGAAGAATAAATATTGTCAAAATGGCTATACTACCTAAGGCAATCTACAGATTCAATGCAATCCCTATCAAACTACCAACAGCTTTCTTCAATGAACTGGAACAAATAATTCTAAAATTCATATGGAACCACAAAAGACCCCGAATAGCCAAAGCAATCCTGAGAAGGAGGAATAAAACAGGGGGAATTACACTCCCTGACTTCAAGCTCTACTACAAAGCCACAGTTATCAAGACAATTTGGTATTGGCACAAAAACAGACCCACAGACCAGTGGAACAGAATAGAAAATCCAAACATTAACCCAAACATATACAGTCAATTAATATTTGATAAAAGTGCCTTGGATATACAATGGGGAGATGACAGCCTCTTCAGCAGCTGGTGTTGGAAAAACTGGACAGCTACATGTAAGAGAATGAAACTGGACTACTGTCTAGCCCCATACACAAAGGTAAACTCAAGGTGGTTCAAAGACCTGAATGTAAGTCATGAAACCATAAAACTCTTAGAAAAAAACATAGGCAAAAATCTCTTGGACAAACATGAGCAACTTCTTCATGAACGTATCTCCCCGGGCAAGGGAAACAAAAGCAAAAATGAACAAGTGGGACTACATAAAGCTGAAAAGCTTCTGTACAGCAAAGGACATCATCAGTAGAACAAAAAGGCATCCTACAGTATGGGAGAATATATTCATAAAAAACGTATCTGATAAAGGATTGACATCCAAAATATATAAAGAACTCATGCACCTTAACAAACAAAAAGCAAATAATCCAATTAAGAAATGGGCAGAGGACATGAATAGACACTTCTCCAAAGAAGAAATTCAGATGGCCAATAGGCACATGAAATGATGCTCCACATCATTAATCATCAGAGAAATGCAGATTAAAACCACAATGAGATATCACCTCACACCAGTAAGGATGGCCAACATTCAAAACACAAACAACAACAAATGGTGGCGAGGATGTGGAGAAAAGGGAACCCTCCTACACTGCTGGTGGGACTGCAAATTAGTTCAACCATTGTGGAAAGCAGTATGGAGGTTCCTCAAAAAACTCAAAATAGAAATACCATTTGACCCAGGAATTCCACTCCTAGGAATTTACCCTAAGAATGCAGCAGCCCAATTTGAAAAAGACAGATGCACCCCTATGTTTATTGCAGCAGTATTTACAATAGCCAAGAAATGGAAGCAACCGAAGTGTCCATCAGTAGATGAATGGATAAAGAAGATGTGGTACATATACACAATGGAATATTATTCAGCCATAAGAAGAAAACAAATCCTACCATTTGCAACAACATGGATGAAGCTAGAGGGTATTATGCTCAGTGAAATAAGCCAAGCCGAAAAAGACAAGTATCAAATGATTTCACTCATATGTGGAGTATAAGAACTAAGAAAAAAATTGAAGGAACAAAATAGCAGCAGACTCACAGAACCCAAGAATGGACTAATAGTTACCAAAGGGAAAGGGACTGGAGAGGATGGGAGGGACAAGGGGGAAAAAGGGGCATTACGATTAGCAGATGTAATGTTAGGGGGGCACGGGGAGGGCTGTACAACTCAGAGAAGACAAGTAGTAACTCTATAGCATCTCACTATGCTGATGGACAGTGACTGTAATGGGGTTGGTGGGGGGGGCCTGATGAAGGGAGTAGTTTAATCAGCATAATATTGCACATGTAATTGTAGATTAATGATACCAAAATAAACTATTTAAAAAAATAAAATAAAATGCTGTGTGAGGAAAAGGAAAAGATATATACTGCCAGACAAAATACAGACTTGTTAACACATGGCAAAAATGACAAAAGTTTGTACTTTTCCACCTAGAATTTTTCATTATTTAGCTTAGAGAAACCCTCTCACAGTAAAAGACACCATTTAATAAAGAAAGAGTCAACCGGGCTACCTAGCTAAAAATCAAACACTGGCTATGCTGCTTATTCCTTCCAGTAATGCAAGGGAAAAACAGCCAGGCAGTGCCCTCCCTCTACAGAGCCTGGTCACTCCTGCATGGTGCCTGTGGCTTAGTGAGGGCCATGTGCTTCCACACTGCGGCTGTCTGATGGGGGCTCATGTTCTTGGGTCCCAGCACCTGAATCAGCCCCTGGTCCTTGAAACAATGCAAGGTTAGAATAAGGCAGGGAATTTGGGTTCTGTTGGTTTCACTGTAACACATTTCTACTCCACTCAGTGGAAAAAACAGGCACAGGGCAGGGAAAGCTGTCTAAGAAAGGGGCTGGCCAGCTCAGAGATAGCCAGGGTGGGGCACAGCCGATAGGGGTGGCAACTCAGCATTCCAATCCTCTGACTCCCAGGACTGCAACTTTACAACCAAATGGCACTGAATTCCTCAGAACACAGCAATGGAGACACCAGATGACTCCAAACCACCATGTTTGCTGGTGATACACATTCAATGCAGAAAAATTAAAAGGACAATATAATTAAAAATAACCCGTGATGATGAATAAAGTTCATTCACTCATACATTCAAGGAATATTCACTGATCACTCACAATGTACTATGCCATCAAAAAATATTAGTTGGGTTAATAAGACAAAAGTTTCTGCCACAGAGCTAAATTTTAAAAACCACTTATGTAGATACATGTAAAATGTAAAATTATTTTGGAATGAAGTGAAACTTTACTGCATCAGATCAGTTCTGAAAAGGAAACCAATGGGGACAGCATTTTCAGAAACATACAAACTTGGTCTCACCACATACTTCTCTTCAGAGAACAAGAGGCTGTACTTCATTTCTGCAATGTCAACGTTAACTACCAACTCTTAGGATTTAAAACAATTTTTATCTGCTAAAGACCTAAATCTATTAAACATCCACTAGTACCAAGAACAGAGGCAGAACACATTTCACTGACACAATGTGCTCAAACAAAATGCAAAGAATGATGAAGACAAAATCTAAAGGTTGTTTGGTAATCTAATCCTTAAATCTTCCAGGTTGAATTTCAAGTGACCTATCACAAGCTAGCTGCTAATCGTCTTCAGGGGATATCATTATCTGAGAGCTGGCCCTGGTATCAGGACAGTAAAGACAGAGCAATTCCCTCTCTTAAATTAGAGGTAGCAGTTTCATAAAATATGAGTATTCTTCTTCAGCATTTCTGTCACTTACATTCAGGAAGCATCTAATGAGCTATCCTTTCACTTATCATCTCCTCTACTCCCCCAAGAGGCAGGCAGGGCAGGTACCATGACCCCCATTTTCATGGGTTCTCGTCACATGAGACCTAGCTTCATCCTCTTCCCAGAAGGAAGTTTACTACAGATTCTGCTGACACGGGTTGGGGGGAAGGACTATGCCAGAGAAAGCAAGTCTGCAGCCCAAGAGTGCTCTGATCCCATCTTCCAACCAGAATGCAATGAGCCTCGTTTGAGGAATATGTACGTTTAAGTGCTATTTGGACAGCACTTGGAGATGCACAAGGGCGCCACCGAGCCAAGAGCTTCCTCTCCACTTCCTGTGAAAGGACTAGTCGTCACATTTGACTCCCACCTCCTGAAGACACAAGGGTCCACTTCTCCTTACTGGAGAACTGTTTGTCTTTGCTGGCTGAGAGACGGGATGCCTACAGCATTATATATGCCAAACCCTGTATAGAGTACTTTTTTGGAGGTTTGAGGAATTTTTCCAAGGGTATATCTTTGTCCAATCGTGCTCATTTTTCTCTCTGACTTCAGAGCAAACTCCCACCTTAGATAAAACTCTATCTCATCATGACCTCCAACCCAAGACAATTTTAATCATTCATTCAAGAAACGCCAGGACCAATAGTGAGCCTGTCCCATTTGGGCTCTAGAAATGAACCACAAGCATCTTGTTAGGGGATCCTGCACGTTGGTGCCAGGGAAGTGGTCAGTACCAAGAACTTGTACAGAAGGCCTGAACTCCAGTTCCAGGTCTGAGACTGGGCAAGGCTGCCTTCCAGGCTAGCTCACAACTGAGCACGGTTCCACCATTCTCTGCAAGTAAGGACTCAACAAAACGCCTGAAACATGCAGCTTCCGTTCAGTCTCTGCAGAGCACAATGCAACCAACCCTAGAAACACAAGGATATCCACTATCCCTGAGTTATACGTTGGTGAGGTGAAGGATCCCAGGGCCCACTGGTCACAAAGCAGCATTCAGTTGGGTTCTGTCACAGCATTACAGTATAAGCCTCAGGCTGAGGGCATCAGGAAAAGCTTTCATGTAGTTCTAACAGACCACTCCACTCCCCTCCACGGAGTCAGTATGTACCAAGCATTAAGACTAGCATGTACAGATATTGTACATAAAAAACCCTAAAGACTCCACTCCAAAACTACTAGAACTAATATCTGAATTCAGCAAAGTTGCAGGATACAAAATTAACACACAGAAATCTGTTGCTTTCCTATACACTAACGATGAGCTAACAGAAAGAGAAATCAGAAAAACAATTCCATTCACAATTGCATCAAAAAGAATAAAAATACCTAGGAATAAACCTAATGAAGGAAGTGAAAGACCTATACCCTGAAAACTATAAGACACTCCTAAGAGAAATTAAAGAGGACACTAACAAATGGAAATTCATCCCATGCTCTTGGCTAGGAAGAATATTGTCAAAATGGCTATACTACCTAAAGCAATCTACAGATTCAATGCAATCCCTATCTAAATACCAACAGCATTCTTCAATGAACTGGAATAAATAGTTCTAAAATTCATATGGAACCACAAAAGACCCCGAATAGCCAAAGGAAGAATAAAACAGGGGGAATTAAGCTCCCAGACTTCAAGCTCTACTACAAAACTTCAGTAATCAAGACAATTTGGTATTGGCACAAGAACAGACCCACAGACCAGTGGAACAGAATAGAAAATCCAAACATTAGCCCAAACATATATGGTCAATTAATATATGATAAAGGAGGCTTGGATATACAATGGGGAGATGACAGCCTCTTCAACAGCTGGTGTTGGCAAAACTGGACAGCTACATGTAAGAGAATGAAACTGGACTACTGTCTAACCCCATACACAAAAGTAAACTCAAAATAGATGAAAGACTTGAATGTAAGTCATGAAACCATAAAACTCTTAGAGCGACTTTTTCATGAACGTATCTCTCTGGACAAAGGGAAACAAAAGCAAAAATGAACAAGTGGGACTATATCAAGCTGAAAAACTTCTGTACAGCAAAGGACACCATCAGTAGAACAAAAAGACATCCTACAGTATGGGAGAATATATTCATAAATGATATATCCAATAAGGGGTTGACATCCAAAATATATAAAGAACTCACACACCTCAACAAGCAAAAAGCAAATAATCCAATTAAGAAATGGGCAGAGGACATGAATAGACACTTCTCCAAAGAAGAAATTCAGATGGCCAACAGGCACATGAAAAGATGCTCCACATCACTAATCATCAGAGAAATGCAGATTAAAACCACAATGATAATCACCTCACACCAGTAAGGATGGCCAACATCCAAAACACTAACAACAACAAATGTTGGCAAGGATGTGGAGAAAAGGGAATCCTCCTACACTTCTGGTGGGAATGAAAATTAGTTCAACCATTGTGGAAAGCAGTATGGAGGTTCCTCAAAAAACTCAAAATAGAAATACCATTTGACCCAGGAATTCCACTCCTAGGAATTTACCCTAAGAATGCAGCAGCCCAATTTGAAAAAGACAGATGCACCCCTATGTTTATTGCAGCACTATTTACAATAGCCAAGAAATGGAAGCAACCTAAGTGTCCATCAGTAGATGAATGGATAAAGAAGATGTGGTACATATACACAATGGAATATTATTCAGCCATAAGAAGAAAACAAATCCTACCATTTGCAACAACATGGATGAAGCTAGAGGGTATTATGCTCAGTGAAATAAGCCAAGCCGAAAAAGACAAGTATCAAATGATTTCACTCATATGTGGAATATAAGAACAAAGAAAAAAACGGAAGTAACAAAGCAGCAGCAGACTCACAGAACCCAAGATCGGACTAATAGTTACCAAAGGGAAAGGGACTGGGGAAGATGGGTGGGAAGGGAGGGATAAGGAGGAAAAAGGGGCATTACGATTAGCAGATGTAATGTTGGGAGGGCACGGGGAGGGCTGTACAACTCAGAGAAGACAAGTAGTGATTCTATAGCATCTCACTACGCTGATGGACAGTGACTGTAATGGGGTTGGTGTGGGGGACCTGATGAAGGGGGTAGTTTAATAACCATAATATTGCACATTTAATTATAGATTAATGATACCAAAATAAATTATAAAAAAAAAGAGCCGAGCAGGGCAGGCTCCTACAACCCCTGCCTGGCCATGTGCCAAGAGCACCGAGGCCTAGAACCCTGACACAGGTAAAGGAGAGCCACATGCACTCAATTACAAAGTTTCCCAAAGCCCTAAATCCTCTGGCTTCTAATTTCATCTTCCACTTGACAGATTATTCAATCCTGAAACTCAGCATGACGTTTAACACGAGAGAAGCAAATAATGACTACAGGATCTTGGATGCTTTGGCTAGAAGTTTATCTTCAGGCAACCATGATAAAGAGATGAAGCAATATAAATGTTTTTGTCATTGAGATGGTTTTTAAACAGACAACTAAGTAAGGACAAAGGTGTCTAACAATTCAAACACAGCACCTATTAGGCTATGACCAGCTGTTTAAAATGTCCTCCATCAAGCCTAAACCTTAAAACAGAAATAAAACTGAAACCTTTGCTTCCTTTTCCTGTATGTCACAACGAATGAATTGAGAAACCATCTCTTAGGTCTATAAAAAAGGGAATCTGTAGTCCAGTCACTTAATACAAACAAGTTAGAACCTAGGAATGGGTTCCTAATATTCTCTCCTTAAAAATTATTACTTAAAATAACGCTTCTATGAGGTATACGAAACATTTTCTTCAAACCAAATGATTTTAATTTAAAAGATTAATTCACAACCCGTTAAGGAAAAAATTTCAATTTTCCCAGCTATAAATACAATGACCCGGGGACTAGATTCTCTGGCCCCCTTGAACCAGCGGTTCTCTTCCTTCCCACAGCCCCCATCCAGCAAGGAAGAGACCCTCCGGGGCCAGAGGGAAGGCTGCGCGCTCACTGCGATTTGGCAGAACGGGGGACGGACAGAGGGAGCTTCGCACCGACCTGTGAAACCCGCCTAACACGGCCCCACCCACCCACCTACCTCAGACCGCAAACCACCCCGGGACCAGCGACTCGCTGCCCTGGGTCTGGTCGATCACCCACCCGATTGCGAGCCTGACGCACAAATTCCGTCTCACGGCGGCGCAGCCCCCTCGCGTCCCCCGACAAAGACGCGCGGGGCCTGGACTGCGCGGTGGGCGCACCTTTCCGCCCGCCCCGGGGTCGCCCTGCCGCGCATTCCCCTTTCCAGGCCGCAGCGCCCACCGTCCCCGCCGCCGCAGCAGAGCTCCGGGGAACCTCCCTCCCACCGCCCGGTGGACCCCGCGCCCAGTGGGAGGTCGCCGCCATTTCCGGCTACGGGCGCGCCACCCCTAGTCCCGCGCGGCCCGCAGCACACAGCCGCGGCCCCTCACCCCCGCGACCCATCACTCCCGACGGCCCCTCAGCCCCGAGGGCCCTTCACCCGACCCCGCCCCCCGCACACCCCCGCGGCCCGAGCCGCCCGCCCCAGCGAGACAAGAGGCCTGCTGGGCCCGCCGCGAGCTCACCTGTCCGCGCTCCCGTCCGTCCCCCCGCCCGTCCGCCGGCTCCGGTCCTCCGTTCCGCGGCGAGCCTGGGCAGCCAGCCGACACACTTTTTAAGCCGGGGCTGAGCCTCGGGGACCCCCGGCGGCGGGGACAGTGGCAGAGGCAGAGGGCGCGGGAGCAGCACCGGCAGCGGCGGCGGCGCGCACGCACACGCACTCTCACGCACCGGCGCGCGCGCCCCCGGAAGGACGGGGGCTCTGGCGGGTCGGGGACGCGGGCCGGGTAGTTCGCGCGTGCGCCTAGAGCGTCTGGCGGAGGCTCCGCCTATCGTGGCTGAGGCTCCACACACCAGGGGCGGAGCCCCGAGTGGCAGCCCACGGGCGGAAACCCTGTGGGCTACGGCCGGAGATCGCTTCGCGGAGCCGGAAGTACCCGCCTACCGGGGGGCAGGGCAGGTTGCGGGTTGGACCCTAGGTGCCTTCATATTCTCCGGCAGTGCGCCGCGCGGAAGGAGAGGTGCGGGACTTGTCTTACAGCCGAGTTTGCTCAGCACTTTACGTAAGACCGAAAACGTAATTGTCCTCATCAAGGAGCGGGAAGGGGGGAGCTGGTGGGAGTTGGCCCGGGGCCACCGCCCAGCCTCGGTTTGGCACTGACACTTGCTCATCCCCGGAGCGCAGATGGGACTTCCTTCTTGCGCAGCCACCTAAGTTCCACCATTGTCCAGCCACTCTCCCAGAATCACCTCCAAACTGCCGTGGAAGGGCAGAGAAACCAACTTCTACTCACTTGCCTTCTGTCCAGGTACGACCTCTGTTCATCCCATTCACTCCCTGAGGTAGACAGACCTGCCCGCCCGTCACCTTCCCTATTCCTCCTCGTAACCTAACAATTCTACCATTGAGTGCTTGGTACCCCGGCGTGTGTCATTTTCATCCTAGCAGCCACCCAAAGACCTTTCTGCTCCTTCCTCACTTCCACTCTCCCCCATTGGCCAGTTTTCATTTAGTGGAGTTGTCTTAAAACAGAAATCTGATGACATCCAAGGCTTATTCTAACAACAAGCTCCGACCGTCATCTACCTTTGCCCTCTTCTTACATCTCCCTGCCATCGTGCCAGTCTTGAACTGCCCAGGTGTCCCAGGCTTAAGGCCTGTAAGTGGTAGAGAGCTCTGAAAGTCTCCTGGTAGTAATTAAATTGTGCAAAATCAAGCAGGCAGCAAGAAAATGCCTATGAAAAAGTAAGCACAAAGGCCATATTAGTATCTGTTGATTCAATAGGGTGCGAGATTTGGAGCCAGAATCGCAGTTGAAATAAGGGAAATGCACCTGGCACCAATTCAGTTTGAAGCTCTTTCAGCCTGTTTTGGGAGCTGTAAGAATGAGTGAATCAGGCCTCAGTGAGTCCCTCCTTGACCAAATAGTTCCCCTTTAGGGATATTCCTAAAAAAATGTTCCCAAATACAGAAAAAGGTGTATGTACTAAACTGCTCTTGATGGTGTTATTTACAATAGTGAAAATGGAAACTTGCCCAATTGTCCAAGTAAGCACACTGAAGTGGAACAGAATTATTAAAAATGTAAACAAAGGCTATATAATAGCACAGAAAATTCCTGGGATAGCTCATGAAGGTAAAATGAGCAAGATGCGTGTATATAAAACATACAGCAATACAAATAGGTTTATAAACAAGCCAACCAGTTTAGAGAAGGCAGGGAGGATACCTATCAAATGTTGACAGCAGCTATAGTGAGGCCCTGTGCTTTATATGCCCTTTAATTGGGCAAGGTGGACCACATTATCCTGACCCTGAGTCAAGGGAACAGGCTTTAGAGAAGTAGATGCTGCTGCTCCTCTCCAATGCCACCCTTCCACCTGTGCCCTCAGGTCTACCTGTTTCACCAATTGCTCCAGTCCTCCAAGCTCATCTCACAGAGCCAGTTATTTAGGGACCACCTGTCTTCCTTTCTTGCCAGTGGGTTTCAGCCCTGGGCAAGTTCACTATGGATTCAATGTGACCAAAGAAATGACAGTAGAACATTCTTGGGGTGAAAGGGTTATACCCAACTTTATTTCCATGGTGGCAGGTCAATCACTAGAATCCCGTCCATTCAGAGTGAGTCTGCATGCAGCAAGCTGGTCTCTGCTTCCGGGCCCCTCTGCCCACATGGCCATCCTCTGGGCCTGTGTCCTCTGCTCTGCTCTCCTGCAGCATTGCAACTGTGCCACCATGTTGCCCAGAGCACTGGGCAGGGCTCTTCATATAGTCAATAATGACGCATTGGCTGCACGTGTGTAGTGAGCTAGCCAATCAGGGCCAGGTGAGAATCCTGGCCATGAGAACCTTCATTTTATCCACACTTGCCCAACAAATGGAAGTACAAAACCCTTGATTCACTCTTGTACCCCAAAAAGCCTAGCAGACTCTCACCTACAGGACATATAAAAACTTAATAAACAAAGACCACAAGGAACCCATTTCCAACATAAATGAGGGTAAATGTTGACTTCAGGTAGTGGTGGTTCTTTCCGCACTTTGTACCAGCTGTTGTTATCAGACTTTCCTGACCAGATGTGGATCCCATATAGTCTGGTGTCACTTAACTTTCCCTGCCTTCACATCTAGGGCAATCCCTGTTCTCAGGCCCCAAAGGAGGTCTAGTGATCTCGGTGAAGGGGCTTCCCACTGGGAACAATCAAGACAGCAGCATGGACAGAGTGAAGCCCTGAGGTGCTCCCTGAAAGCACTTGTCTTGCCAGTGGGTTTCAGCCCTGGGCAAGTTCGCTATGTATTCAATGTGACCAAAGAAAATGAGAGCAAACGTTCTTTGGTGTGAAAGGCACTAGCATCTCTGCCTCCGCCCAGAGAACTGGGCCGAGCTCTCTATATAGGTGTGGAAGCGGTCGCCTAGCAACAGGCCAGTTACATCATCAGGTGGTTTAAATTCAGTGAGGATACTGGCCATAGCAACCCCAATTTCCCCACACCCCACCACTCCAGGATTCTCGCCTTACAATCTACATGCTTTCCATCTTCCACAGTGGTCCCTGTGCAAGAAAACTGGAGCACTGTAACCAGACTCCACAACAGCAACAGAGGATAACAACTTAGAGATAATAACAAAAATTAAGATACAACAAGATTTTGATGCAGAAAACAAAAATTATAATAATCCTCAAGCCAGAGGAAGTTCCCAATCCACAAAGACCTTAGGGGCAATAAGACACATGTTTTAATGACACCAACATAGGCAAATCCTGTCCATCAGGTAGAATGCATGCAAGAGAGTGGTCCTGTGATAGGACTGTAGCAGGAACAGGGTCTCTTCCAGGTCTAGTATACCATACTTTTACTCCTTTCCCCATGGGGGTTACTGAAGGGTCTATATATAGTGCTACTGGAGGTGCATGCACTGGCCATAATGATAGAACAAAACTCCCCTGTAAGATGCTCCTACCTTCTGGCCGTTAAGGATATACTACTGTGACCTTTGGGGGGCCACTCTGCTGTTATTCCAGGACTATACAGGAGGCCAGCTTCCAGGCCTTGTCCCCAAGGTGCCAGGAGAGCCAGCCATCGTTGGTCCGTGTGTCAAAAGGTCCAAGGCCACATCCACTCAATGGAGTCTCTCAGGTTCAGTGCAGTTGGTGCTGGCAGCAAGATATTATTCTGGCGACCAAACCTCAGCTTCAGTGATTCTTCTCTGGTTTGTACTTGCAGTTGAATAGGGAAGGCAGCAATATGTGTTAACATGTCTGCGGGGCTCAGGGCTTCCTTTCGGGGTCTCTCATTCAAATACTGTAGCACAGTCCATAAGCGGACTGACCATCCCCGCAGACTACTGGTATCTGACAATAGTCAGATTTTAACAAGCCATTGTGCCTTTCTATCATGCCTGCTGCGGTAGGATTGTATGGCACATGAAACTTCCATTTGATTCCCAGCTGTCACACCCATTCTTGCACTGTATGTCCAGTAAAATGGGTGCCCTGATCTCTCTCAGTTACCTGTGGTCAGCCATAGGTAGCAAAGAGACACTCCAGACCTCTTTTGGTCATCTGCTGGTCTGCACAACGGGTAGGAAAAACAACCAGAAGTCCAGTAGCTGTGTCCACACAAGTTATGGCATACCGATACCCTTCTGACACAGGTAGAGGCCCAATATAGTCTATCTGCCACCTGAAGAGGAGTATAGGCCCTTTAGCTATTGTCCCATGTTGCTGTGGAACTCGGTGTAAGTCCCTTTTGGAGCACATGACACACCTACCGGGCTCTAGTAACTTCTTCAAAGGCCAAAGGCAAGCCCCACTGATGGGCTACAGCCCACATTGTCTTTTGCCCCTCATGCAACAAACGCTGATGTAACCATTGGACCACATCAGAGGCAGGCTTTCCTTCTAACCAACGTATCTGGGCCAATTTATCTGTTTCATCATTTCCTGGGATGCCAGTGGCAAATGACCTGTCACATGGTATACTGTAATTATTTCAGTCTGACCACAGACCTGTAAGTCTTGCTACAATTCTTGCCCCCAAAGGGGTTGGTGACCAGCCAGCCAGCTGGCATGGTACCCGGTTGGTAGCCACAGGGTCAAGCCCTGATAAACAGCCCAGCTGTCCGTGCAGACAACTACAGGAGAGGGCTCCTGGCTGATCACAAGCCACACGGCCCACAACTCTGCCCATTGTCGGCTCTTCCCCTCACCATCTTCCATCCATATTGTCTCAGACTTAGGATAGAAAGCTATGGCCCTCCATTTTGGGAGCTGCCCACGGCTGAAGCCGTCTGTGTACCATGCATCTTTGGGTATAGGGGCTCTTCCCTCCCCATAGGGACTCTCTGCTACTAATGGTTCAAAAGCAAGTTCTTCTTGCTTTTCACTAGTATATGTCACCGGCCCCAATAAACGTTGGAGTTCTTCACTCAAGGGGCTACTAGAGAGGGCACTACACTGCTGCAGGTAAGTACCCCACTTGGCCAGTGTGGGCGTTTGTGCCAAACCACTCCTTGGCTTTTGGGTCCAGTCTCATACCCACCCCAAGATGGGATAGGTGGTTATTACCTTTATCGGGGCCATTCCAGTGATGGGTTCTGTGGCCAGCAAGGCGTGATACACGGCAGCCAGTTGTTTTTCTATCAAAGTGTATCGTACCTCTGCCCCTTTCCAGAGTTGTGACCAGAATCCAATAGGTTGGCGAGTTCGTTCAAGCAGGTGCCAGAGACCCCAGCCATAACCGTCTTCAGTCACATGAACATCCAGCTCACAGGGCCTTGATGGGTCTATCACGCTAAAGACCTGCACAGCCTTGACTGCCTGTTTTGCTCTAGTAAAGGCAGATGCACATGTCTCATCCCAGTCCTACCTGACGCCCTTTCGTACCAACCTGTAGAAGGGCTTCAGAATTTGTGCCAAGTGCGGGATAAACACTCTCCAGTACCTAGAAGACCCAAAAACTCCTGTAGCAATGCTACGTTATGGGGTTAGGAAAGGCCTGGACTTTATCTGTAACTGTTTCTGGTATAACTTTGAGCTTACTCAACCAGATGACCCCCAAGAATTTGACAGACAAATCAGGTCCCTGAACTTTGGTGCTGTTCACAGCCCATCCTTTCTCCTGTAGATGTTGCAGCAGTCTAGGTGCTACACCTTCTAGATCTGAAAGAGAATCGGACGTGAGCATGACATCATCAATATAATGGTACAGCCGCACCGTTGGCAGTTTCTCCCATGTAGCCAAGTCCTGGGCTACAGGTCCACAACAGATGGTGGGGCTGTGGAGGTATCCCTGTGGAAGGATGGTGAAAGTCCATTGCCATCCTTCCCACGTGAAGGCAAACTGTTCCTGACTTTCTTGCTCAATGTCAATGGAAAAGAAGGCATTAGCAAGATTTACCACATAATGGTATGTTCCTAGTTCATGGCTGAGGGTATCCATCAGGGCTACAATAGAGGGGGCAGCAGCAGCATGCATAGGGGGTATGACTTTATTCAGTTCTCTGTAATCTACAGTCATATGCCAGGAGCCATCTGGCTTTTTTACTGGCCACACTGGGGAATTGAAAGGACTATAGGTGGTCTTTATAATACCCACCTTTTCCAGCTCCTGGAGAGTTTCTCCAATCTCTTTATGCCCTCCAGGCAGTTTGTATTGTTTGGTATTAGTCACCTGCTGAAGCACAGGCAAAGCTATTGGCGGGTGCTTAGCATGTCCCCTCAGAACTGCCTTCACCACACATACTCTCAGTCAACTCACCTGCAGTGGTCTGCAACCATACACCCTGCAGGATATCAACCCCCAAATGATACTCAGGGATCGAAGATATATACACAGTATATTCTTTTGGGGTTAGGTATCCTATTCCCAAAGGGATTTGGGCTTTTTTTGCTCTGATAGCCTTACCCCCATATCCATCTATGATAGTGGGGTCCTGGGGAACCACTCAGGGTTACTATGAATCAGTGAACATTCAGCCCGTGTCCACCAGAGCCAGGACATATATGTTCACTGGGGAACAATGGATAGCTATTTCAACATGTGGCCTCCGGTCCCCCCGCCAGTCCCTCAGGGCAGATACCTCAACCTTCCCCTCAGTCAGACTGTGTTCCCCAATCATCTTCCTGTGTGGGCTTGAGTGAGGTTGGCTCGCTCTCCAGCAGGAAGTCTTGCAAACAAACAGGCCATACTTGTGACTCTGTCTCTGACCTCTGCCTCTTTGGTCTTAATGGCTGGAACTGCTGCTCTGGTTTCAGTTGTTGCCATAGCTCTACTAAGGTCCTATTTGA
Organism: Smutsia gigantea; assembly: GCA_032199065.1. Classification (NCBI taxonomy): domain Eukaryota; kingdom Metazoa; phylum Chordata; class Mammalia; order Pholidota; family Manidae; genus Smutsia; species Smutsia gigantea. The sequence goes on along the minus strand of JAVSCE010008786.1, from coordinate 28,935 downwards.
CTTCCCATCTAATTTCCTTCCATCTGCTCCTGACCGTATTAAATCAACCCACATCTAGATCCTCATAACCTTCATGGGGCCCTTCAAATTCTCTTGTGAGTAGCAGACCTTATTTCTTTCTGTGTTCTCATTGCTTCAGCCTCTCCTAAGTCTGCTACTGTACGTGTTACCTCGCTATGGGCTGCCCGAAGTGAGGGGAAAGAATGGCCACTAGAGACCCAAAGAGGGATGTGGGAGCCGTTTGAAGCATAATATTGCTCATCTCATCTGGGCCATAAGTCTCTGGAGTATAGATGGCATTTCTTATGCCTAGCTCTCATAACACCTGTTGGAGCTCAGCATACATCTGCCATCTAACAGGAGAGAATGGTAGATCACCCTGATTGGGCCACACAGCACAAAGTGCGGCCATTAGCCAATCAAGGAGGGAGTGATTCCCTGGGGTCTGATGTGCATTTTGCAATCGCTGCCTCAAGGCAGGCTGCACTGTCAGGGAAGACAGCTTTCCCATCTCTGATCCTGACAGAACAATTCCATCCACCCCTAAGTCCCACAGGTGCAGGAGCCAACCTGGTATTGACTCCGAGGGCTTCTGCCTAAACCAGGAGCCCAAATCCACCAGCTCAGCCTGAGTATAGGGGCGGAGCATAGAGTGCTCCACGACCTGGGGAGGGGGCTGCTCTTCTTCTTGGGGAACTTTCAGCTCCTGGGTCTTGATTTTCTTTACAACCACTGGGCATGCTTTCAGTACAGGAGGGGTCAGTGCCTCCAGCACCATCTCTTCATCCTTCCCCAGCTCCTCCATTTCCGGGGCTGATGGCACCTCTCTCCCCTCCCCCAAGTGCTTCCTCTGCTACAACCTTTACCTTTTCTACCATGGCTCACAGCAGTGCCAGCTCAGTCCTCAGCAGCTCTCTTACCTTCACCTCAGTGCTTCGCAGCTGGTGTTCTTGTGCCACCTCCGCCTGTGCTTCCCTCAGGGGTTCGTCTTTTTCCTTGATGGCCTTTTCCTCCTTCAGAGCACCTGGCAGCACTGCCTTCTCATTCTGTAAGGAATCTTTTACCTCTTCAACGGCACCTCGCTGCCAGTGTTCTCATGCTGCCTCCTCTCGCATCAATGCCATTTCCTTCTTCAGGGAATCCACAGAAGCTTGCAGCTTGTGTTCTCGTGTCATTTCTTGGGTATTGTTCAGGAGCATGTTCTTCTCTTCTGTACTTTTCTAAGGCTGTGAGAAGCAGCCAACCCACAGTCCCTGCTGCCTCACAGGCACTCTGTCTCTCAAAAGACCTACTTACTATACCAAGGCCTATCCGTGCTGCCTCAGGTGTCACCTCCACTTGCCTCCAGTCCTGGGGTGGGGCCCAGTTCTCTAGGAGGCAAGCCACCTCAGACCACATACCCATTGAGGGAGAATCCACTGTCTCCCCATTCACAGGGGCAGCCCACTGAAACACCCTTCCCATAATGGCAGCCTGTCCTTTTCCTTGGTCAACGAGTCCTGCCGACTACACCAATTGTCTTGCCAACGGATTTCAGCCCCAGGCAAGTTCGCTATGGATTCAATGTGACCAAAGAAAATGACAGCAAACGTTCTTTGGGGTAAAGGGTTTATTACCCGGCTTGTTCTCCCGGCAGTAGGTTGAGCACTAGTGTCTCTGCCTATGCCCAGAGCACTGGGCCGAGCTCTCTATATAGTGCCTAAAGATGTGGAAGCAGTAGCCTAGCAACAGGCCAGTTACATCATCAGGTGATTTAAGTTCAGTGAGGATCCTGGCCATAGGAACCCCAACTTCCCCACACACTCCACCCTCATGGGTGGATGTGGCTGGCATATAAGAGCAAAACAGAGAAGGAAAAGGGTGCAGAACACTGGATGCCCTCTCAACTAAGAAAGGGAAAGAAATGAGCACATTCATATTTGCTTGGTTTTGCAAGAACACCAGGAGGTTGAACAAGTATTAAGTCATCATAAAGGGTGCATGAGGGATGGGTGGGAACAGGATCTGTTTCCTGATCATACCTTACACCCACTTCTGACTTTTGAATCCTGTAGAGATTACCTTAAAAAGCTTAACAAAGAGAAGCCCTTGAATTGCCCTGGGGACTCCCCACCAGCATCCCCACACCAAAGACAGGCCTCCTGTGGTGGCGTTGTGGACCCTGCTGTCTGGAGCCACTCCTCTCCATCCCATCTGTGTGTCACCTCAGCTCATCTTCACTCTGCACTCACCTTTTTCACTCAGGATTTTGTCATTTATCCATCATAATATTCACATGGTGCTGTGAAGAGGACTGTGGGGATGTGATGGTGGCCAGCACACTGGCCTGAGCAGGACCCTCTTCTGGCTCAGGGAACTACCTCCACCTGCCTCTGACCCAGTGACAGCCCATGAACCAACCAATGTTTGCATGTGACCTCCCCACAACAGTGCAGGTGTAACTGCAACCAGGAGCCAGAAGGGCTCCAAGCAGCTCTCGTGCAGGGCCCAGGCCTAATCCCTTCAGTGAGGTGACCATGACCGGCCTGCTGCACTCGCCACAACTTGCTCGACTTGCAGCTCAGAGCTCAGCCTGACCCAATTTATAACCTAGCTGGCTCCTCCTAGTCCCCCATGCTCTTCCTCAGAGACTCCACAGGTTTGTCACCAGGATAGTCACACTCCTTGTTTCTCCATGGCATTGAAAATTTGGAATTTGTGATTATCCGTTTTCTTCCTGCCTCTCCCTGGGGTGTAGACTCATGATAACAGGGATCTTGTCTGCTGGTCTGCCACTCTTTTGTCACCTTCCTGAATGAAGACACGCCAAAAGCCAAAGTGGATTTTTTTCCCCAAAGATTCCTTTATTGACAAATCACCCATTTTTTACTTTAAGAAGATAAATCAGTTACTATCCTGCATCCTGGCTTCTCACCACACCCCATCTGCAGGTCTAACTCTGGAGAAAGAACACTGACTGGTGCTCTTCCCGTGGCATGTGTGTGGACCACAGTCCCCCCCAGGGCCCCTGAAGAGACCAGCACAGTCAGGTACCAGAGAGCACATCACAGTCTACCCAAGTGGCAACTCTGCGCTGATGGCTCCTCCGGGGAGTGCACAGATGTGCGCACGGGCGAGGTCTCCCTGCTAAGAGCCAGTAAGGCACGGAGCTCCCCCTCCACATACACTGGACATGTGGGGTCCTGGGTGAGGGAATGCAGAGGTGTGGCAGCTTCAAAACAGGGAAGAGCTTTGTAAGCTCCTGAGAAAAGGCAACATGAGAGTTCCAGCTAACCCAAGACCCTAGCCCTGGCCTGCCCTTCAGGGCCTGTCTGCTTCTTGCTCCTCCCAGGCATGCAGTAAACAGGCAGGCTGTAGCTGCTGACCAGTCACACCATGGTAGTGGGCTGCACTGTGGAGGGTGCTGGCTTTTCTTCCTCCCGTCCCCTCCCAACCCCATTCCCAGAGGCCCAGGAGCCCTTTGGCCAGCAGGAGCTGCCATGGTTGTTGAGAGGTGAGAGAAAGCAGGTTTCACAGATTGGGATGGAGTGTGTTAGTGAAATAAAACACACCACTGGTACAGGCACGCTGCCACTTAGGCCAGATGCAGAGATCTACACAGTGCTCCAAACCCACTCAAGAACCCTCATTTTCATATATAAAAAATTATAAACAAGTAAAGCATAAGGCGATATAAGGCTTATATTTCAGCTTGTGTCCAGAGAAATAATATTCTTAAACTATGAAGCTAAAGCTGCTTTGCTTAATTTTTGAAAAACTCATTGCATTTAAAAAATAAAAGAATTTGCTTTTGTTAAAGCTAGACCATTAGTGTGACAATTAGGCAGCTGCTGATAAATCAGTTTCTTTTCTGGAGGGTCTCAGAAAATGGAGTTTCCTTGTTTAGCATTTTGAAATAAAAACCGCAGACCAGGCAGAGCTTTCTGGTGACTCTTCCTTCTGTGCTTCAGGGAAGGAGAAGCTTAGAAGACGCACACCACTTATTTTATACTTAGTGCCGCTTCCCCCACCTCCTTCCACATCCTGATGACTGACAGGAATCGCCCGGGGAGCTGTGCCCCATCCGACTCCTGCCCCCAGGAGGATGGCAGAGCGATCTGCTGCATCTGCCAACTTTAGTGTGAAGCATCTGGGTACAAGACCGTGTTCTCTAACTCATGCAAACGCAGAGGCCACGTCTGCGTGTGGATGGCACGACTGTCCTCACGTAAGCTCTGTGCACTTGCCCGCGGCCTGGTGGCTGCTCCGTTGTGCAGAGCTGCAGTTGTGGCGATAAGGGTGTGCTTGCACTCGTTCCGCGGCTGGGCAAAAATGCTGTAGGCTTAGAAAGGTGTGTGATCAGGCAGGGGCTTGTTGCCACTCTCAGCTGGGGAGGGAAAGTTATCACTGCCGTTCTCTCTGCCACCTACAACCTTAGACTACACATGGGGAAAAAAAAAACAAGAGAAGAAACCTGAGACAGAGCACACAGTACCACGCAGGCCTTGGGCCCAAGCTGGGAAGTCCAGGTGTTCTATGTGAGTTTACCTAACGTGAACACGGTTTAGCAATAAAAAGGACCAAGTCACTAACACAGGCGACAGCTGGATGTATCCCCAGGGAATTGTGCAGTGTGAAAAGAGCCAATCCCAAAAGGCTACATATTGTATGGTTCCTTACATGCCATTCTTGCAATGACAAAATTATAGAAATGGAAAGCAGGTTAGTGACTCCTGGGACTAGGAGAGGAGGAAGGTGAGCACTATGAAGAATCTTTGTAGGGATGAACAGTTCTCTGTCTTGACTGTATCAATGTTATACTGTGGTTCTGACATTGCAAGATGTTATCAGCAGGGGAAACTGTGTAAAAGGTACAGGGCTCTCCATATTAGTTCCCGTTAACTGCACATGAATCTACAATGATTAAATAAGGCGATGTAAGTGACAGATGAGTGCATTAGTGAAGGCCGCCGAGGGTCAGATGGTGCTGTAGTTACCTTTATGGTCCCAACTCGGTCTTCAAATGACTTGAAAGTTGCAGAATTCCTTTAAAGAGAGAGGGAGATGTCAGTGTAAGGGGCAAACGGTTGTGCTGCCCTCCTAAATCTGAAGGGCCACAGGATTAGGGTCATCCTCTGGAAAGACCTGACAGCGTCCTGAGATCTCACTGCAAAAAACACAACAAGCTGAAAAAGGAGAGGGGAGCACACCCCCTGCAGAGCCCAGCCAAGGCCATTCCAGAGGCTTCCTGAGGTCAGAATTGAGGACAGCCACACCCGCCAGCCTCAAGGACAAAGACCTGCATGCAACCAGCTGGTGAAACCCTGGACTCATGTCAGCAAACTGCAGACCACACAACAGGGTAGCAGGTGGTATGTGGAGCACATTTCTGCCACACCCTAAATGCACACACACTGAGGGTATGAAAAGTTCTGTGTGTTCTTCACAAAAGTCTCTTACAGAAGTCAAGCAAAAAGAAAACCCAGGACTATTCTGGGACAGGAGAGTGAGGAGGAGGCAGAGGAGAAGGCAAGCGGCCCCAGTCCCGCCAGCATCCTTACACAGCCAGCTCCCCTCGATGGCTGGGTAGGCACCTCCGCCCCCAGGCCTCTTCAGACAGGGGCTTTGTGGTGGAATAGGAGACAGCTCTAGATGTCCCAGACCAAGGATCTTCTCCAGGTGGTGTTAAAACAGTCTCCATAAAAAGCCTGTAGACACCTGAAGCTTCCTGGGTGCCAGGTATGTGTGTGAGCCTCTCTGCCCTTGCCTGGCCTGACCCCATGGGCAGCCCTGGAAAGTTCCAGATGGAGCCCAGTTTGGCAAAATGGTCTCTTATCAGTCTCACCCACACAAGCTCTTCAGCCTAGAAGGGGTCTTTCCCAACCATCTGCTCACAGAAGACTGCCAGGGGAAGGTGGTCCTTGGTTCAGGGACATGGGAAGTGCAAGGTTGACCAGCCAGAGGTGCCCACCCCACCCAGCCCCCACCCTGGCTCTGGAGTATGTACATTACCTCATGGCTGGCATACTTATGGAGTGGCGAATGGAGTAGCTGCTACTCGGAAAGCATGGTAGAAGTAGAGAAGGAAGCAAGAGTTAACATGGGACAGGGACTGGCATTCACTGTGCTCATCAGCCCTGTCATGGAGAAATTTGACTTTGCAGGGCAGGCAGCAGGAGGCCCTCTACTCCCAGCACAGTTGGACCAAGCTGTGGCCACCACATGAGGCCTCGTAAGTGTCCCCCATACCCCACCAGGAAGGAAATTTGACCCCAGGCTCCTCTCTCCAGGCTCCCAAGTTGCCCCAGAGGCATGACACTGTGGAGGGAGAGCATCCGAACAGGGACAGAGAGAACGCAGGACAGGGCCTAAAAACTGGTACAATAGCTGTCAGATGTCCCCTGACTTCACAGCAAGTTAAAACAACTTTCTGGCCAAACAGATTGAGTGTGTAAAAATTGTTTAAGACCACAGATTGTTCTGGATCTGGGTCCTGGATAAGCAACCTAGTGTATGGCTTTGGAGCCCTGGTGTTGGCCTGGAAAAGCGCAATTTAATTAGCACACGTCAAGGCCCACGAGGGAGGGTGTCTAGCTGGGACCCAGTGCTGCTCAGTGGACAGCACTCAGGTGAGAAACAAGGCCTGGAGGGACAAGGCCTTCCCAGGAGGAAGACACAAGAACCCGACAGCTAAAGAGCCAGCAGGGCCTTCCCATGCAAATGTGCCTGTTTTTGGAATGAACCAGGCATGGGCCAAGGGGGACGTGCTCTGCGAGGCTGGGGTCCAGGCCAGCAGTGGCACCCCAGCATCATCACTGGGGAGACCAGGGGAGGTGTCCCTCCACCTGTCATACCACTGTGGTGACATAGACCACAGTGCAAGAAGCGCCCTGGCCGCTCCACCTCGCTGCAACACTCCCACAGCAGCTAGAGTTCACCCTGCCCTAAATCAGAGAAAAGCCTTCCATGGGGTGTCTGGTGCCAGTCTTACCTAAAGGAGTGTGAGAACGGACGAGCCCTAAAAGGCAGCAGCAGGAAGAAGAAATGTGGTGTTAGGAAAGGATAGGCCAGCACCCATCCCAGCCCCTCCATTTAAGCTCTGGAAGGCCACGCAGGGACCACCCTGGCCACCCACCTCCAGTCCTCACGTTGCCAAGGGAGAGCAGGACATGCATCCAATGTGCAAGTCCCAACTCTGTGACAGGTCACTGCTCCCTAGTGTACACTACTGGCAACTGTGGCCCCACAGCTATACCCTCCTGGGCCACATCCAGGGAACCCACATGTCCACACCCCTGTTTGGAAGTTAGAGGGAAGACACCCCAACACGACAAGCAGTACAAAGGTGTGCGATGAGCCATGAAGTCTGTGTGTGTGCCACCATTTGGAACCCTGAGTTGGCCAGGCTCCACAGACCCAACTGTGTTCCCTGCAGGGCTTCAGTGGGACCAGAACGCAGGCACACTCAGGAACAGCCACACCATCAGAGCTGAGCATACTGAACTCCGGCTCCACCACGACAGAAGCTGACCTAGAGACATACGTCATGTGTCTCAGGGCAATACGGCCACCCCCTCACTACCCTGCCAGGCCCTCCACCTCTAATGCTCTAGAGCCACCCCCAACATGGAGGTCATTTCAAAGTGACACATGCTCAGTCACGTGGCAGATGTTGCCACACTAGTGCTCCCCTCTGCATGGGAGGAGTCTGAGGGTCAGAGAAGGTCAAAGGTCACCCAACCCAGCTTTCACCTAAATCCAGTCCCCTCTCCTACTTCTCCCACCCCATGCCAAGGACACACAAAAGGCCTCTCAGGCTGGGGCTGCTCCTGATGGGCCCATCAAGGACACTGGCGTGGGGCAGCTGTCCGAAAGGACTTGACCCCAAACACCTAAATTCAGAGTCCTGCTAGGGATTGCCCAACCTTACACTCGTGATGCAAACCTCCCTGAACCTGACTTTCATTTCCAGAAGTAGTGAACACTCAACCTTGGGCTCTAACCTGGCGAGGTTAATGGGTCTCAGGCTCAGAAACCACCCAAGACCACAAGGTGAGACAATGAGGACACATTAAGGAGGACCCTGTGATATCAGAGTTCACAGAACCCCTGAAAACACAACAGACAAAACCAGTGCAAATGGAAGAGTCCCAAGGGCAGACACAGCAGTAGACAGGACGACCCGTCTGGGCACCTTGAACACGATGTGGTCGCCACTCCCACCCTCCTCCCACCAGCCCACGCATGCAAAGCATGTGTGCAAATTCCACACACGGCAGGCACAGGGAGGCTGGGCACTTGAACTGAGGCTATGTGCCCCATGTCAGCAGCAAATCCCAGTTTAATGAGCAGAGGACAGGAACTAAGTAAGGAGCAGACAGAAACCATGTCGCTGTGGTTCCAGAGGAAAGTTCGTGGGCAGAACTGCCTCGTAAGCACAGTTGCCCCAGCTCACCCTCAGCTTAACCGCTCTGGGCTCCACCTGCTGCCGGTTTCCACCCAGGTTTTCTGAACACGCTCAGGAGTGTGTGAGAGCGCTCAGAATGAGGAAATGCACCGAGAGAGAGAGCTATCCTGGTAGAGGCCGGGCTCTAGACACAGCAGACATCTGCTGCTTCCTTCAAGTGCCATGATCAGACAAGCATTTTGAGGGAAGAACAGGCCCAACCTGACATGCTGCCTGCTCCAGTGGTGCTGGGCCGGCCCACCTTATCCTCCACGGCAGTCCTGGGCATGAGGCCAGGCTGCCAGTGGCAAGTGACAGGTCACTGGGCTTACCACAGTGTGGCTCAGGTGGCCAAAGCAGGAGTCCCAGAGTATGGAAGCAATGGGGTCCCATCTAATTCCAAATGAGATGTGTTACAGGACCCCAGTCACATGTTAGGTCAGCGTGAAGCCCACAGGTGGGGTCCTGCAGACCCTCCCTGCCAGCTCAGACCCACAGCTGTGGGAGTTCCTTGGGCCCAGGAACAGCCAGAACAGGCAAGGCCTGCATTTCAGGCGAACGCAGGCAGCCCCCAACCAGAGCTGTCCCAGAGCGTGCCCACAGCACCAGGTGTGGGAGGGTGCACTCCTTAGGCCCAGAGGAGACAGACTGTGTCCAGATCACCAAGCCCCCCCAAAGGTCTGAGGTTTGTCAAAATGAAGAGTTATAGTGGGAAAAGAGTAGTTACACAGAACAAAGCCTCTGGGCATAAACTGTCCTTTGCTTCGCTAAGTGGCGAGGGCAGAGCCCCCATCTTGAAGCCCCATAAGGCAACTGCCAGGCCTGTAAGGTAGAAAGATGCCTAACAAGCAAATGGGACAGGGGCCCGCTCAAGGGTAAAAGGTGAGGGACCAGAGCTGAGTGGATTCCCACGTGCCATGAACACATCGAGCCTACAGGCAACACTAGTATGTGATTCTCTGCGAGGGGACTGGTTAACTGAGGATGGGTCAGGCGTCAGGGTTAAGGCTGGGCAGCAGCATCAGGGGTGGGGGTCCCCACTGTCCCTCACAATGTTCATTTCATTCGAATAGCACCAAAGGGAGGCCTTGCCAAGGATACAGCTAGGAGGCAGCCAAGCCAGGATTTACACTATGAACTCCGGCTCCAATCCCCACTGGCACCACGCCGTGCAGCAGAGGCCCAGTGGGCACAGCCACAGAGCCCAGAGCAGGAAGTACAAGGCGAGCAGCAGCCATCAGGCTGGGCGTGGGTGCTGCCAAGTGCAGTCCATGAAGTGCCTGAGCCACCCCGCACTCCCTGGCTCCCAAGCCCTGCTCAAGAGGCACTCTGGTGGCCGTATTGTACTCAGCCCTGGGAGAGAACACTTTCTCCTACCACAAGCATCCAGACACCCAAAGGCACAGGGACCCCCAAGAAATACAAAAACAGCAGAGGCAGCCAATGAGAGGAAGGGGTGCCCTGCAAACAAGGGTCTGTGAATGACTGGTCAGGGCTAGTGCGGCCACACCTGTGGGTGCTGAGGAGGCCCCTGAAGCGTGTGCAACTGAACCCTGGGGCTCTGGCACGCTTCCCACAGAACTTAGGGGATCTAAAACCCCTAAGACGTCACCCGAATGGTCCAGGTCTCAGGGTAGAGGCATCTCACCTCATGTCTCCAAGCTTCCTGCTGATGGCAGAGCCCATGGTGGACAAGGCAGCTGAAGTCTTCTGTCCTGCCTGGGAGAGAGTTTCCTGAGTCTTCTTGTAGCTGAAGAGAAGAAACACCAGTTCAGCCAACCAAACAGAAGGGGGCAGCTACCACCCCATAAGCCAAGGACACAAAGCACCTGGAGAGTGCCCGAGGGAAAGAAGAGAAGTCAGGTGGTTAGTAAGTGCTTGCCTGGCCACCATGGAGGGTCCATGCGGCCCTACAGCAGAGACAGAAGCGGCACTGCCAGGTCACAACTTCCTAGTGCCACAGCAATGCTGTTTCCCAACTGTCCTGTAAGTCAAGCTCCTGCACCTCATCTGAAACTCAAGACACCCACTTTCTCAGCACCTCTGACTGCTGGAGCTGCACCACGCCTGCCCATGCAGAGAAACCACCCCACAGAGGCCCAGGTCTGGGGCGGAAACCAGAAAAGTCCTCTTGGTCCCAGGCCCTGCCTCCAGGAAGCTTCTCCTTTCTCCTGTCCAACAGTCCTTTCTGAAGGCAGAACACAGCCTGTACACACCCACAGGGGCACACTCAGCAGTGCAGACCCGCAAGCAGACGGGGGTGTGCCAGCCTCCTGTCCTGCTGCCCTCCCATGCTGTCCCTACAATCTCCTCTCACAACCAAGGAATCTCCATCCCAACCACCCTCAGCCTCCAGCTCTCAGAAAAGACCACCTTTTCCATGCCCTCTGCCTGTCCACACACATGGATGCATCACAGAAGACACAGACCCATGGCCTCAGTGGCAGTGGGCTGGGCACAGGGCAGGCATAGGCAGAGTGCCCTGGCCACAGGGACAGCACTGACACCCTTGGGCCCATCTTGACAGTCAATGCCTGGAGCTGCCAGCCTTCATCGAGCTGCCACCACAAGAAGGACGCAGCAGCCTGAACCTGAGAGCTCCTTTTTGGTCAGCCTGGGAGACCTGAGGAAGGAACAGCCCGAGATGCAGGGCTCCTGAGATGCCAGCCTACTCTTGTCCTGCAGTGTTACCAGGTACCAGTGGGCAGGGTCAGACAGCACCACTAGTGGGTCTTCTGAGCCCTTCCCTCCCACAGTTCTCCACTACTGCCCACAGGAGGCCCTGGGAGAGTACCTGCTGCCCTCCCCCCTCAGGCCAGTTGCCTGACCACTCTAGGCTGCCCACACTGGGCCAGCTGCCACTCTGAGCCCCCACACTCCCTCTGATCAGCAGGCCCACTCACAGCACAGCGGGGCTTCGCGCTACTTTGGTGCACGGCAGGGCCCAGGACTCAAAATCCGTGCTGCTTCCCAGCAGAAAGTTTGTAAACATCCTGAAGTCACTAGGACATTGAGTTTGTTTTAGTTTTCAGGAAGGTCACTGAATTCTGAAATATATATACTATAGTAACAGGCAGAAAATAATTTCTAAAATCCTGGCTGAAAATTTTACTTTTTAATTTATTGAAGTCATTAACTAAGAAGTCTAATTCTGAATCCAAGCTTTAGAAAAATCTGACTGCCAGAAATCCCTTCCCCTTTGACAGTCTGAAACTGTGACAGAACTGAAGGAAACCAGGGACAGAAACAAATCCCAGCCACCTGCTCTGCGGCACAGACAGCTGCACGGCCAGGACCTCAGCAGGGTCACCCCAACAGAGGGCACAGACAGTCCCAGGCCACAGTGACTGTCCCGAATACCCAAACCCCACATGCCCCTTCTTACAGGGCTTCCACTTGCACGGACTCTGCTGGGATACCCCAGGTATACTCCACCTGATGGTGCTTTCCATCTCTCTAGGGTCTCACAAGACTGTGGCAAAAAGGGGAGGGTGCGCCTGCAGGTCAGCCTGCTGAGGAAAGGCTCTGGAGCCTTCTCTGGGGCCAACCTGCAGTGCCTGCTAGAGGCTCCAGCCTAAGGCCAAGCCCGATGAACTGCTTTCATTTCAAAGTGGTTATGTCAGATCACCTGCAAGAAACACCACCGTGCACCTCCCTACAGCCAGGGTCATTGTAAGACCCCAGGTACAAGGTAACTAATGACAGGCAAAGTTTAGTCTCAGAAATACAAATTCAGAACATGTCTTCAAGCTGTTTTTCCTGAAATAAAAAATCCATAAGACCATGTCAACATTCTGTAGTTTGTTAACGCAGGACACTCTGAAGCAGAGGATTTCAAGGGAAATCTTTACAGAATCTCTGTTTTGTGTCCACAGGGCCAAGCTTGAGAAACTGAAGTCAGAGAGAAGCCTATGCCAAGAGTCCCTGGTGATGGGGAGCACCCCGGAGGGGGTCCTGGCACTGAACCACCAATAGAAGAGAGATCCCATTTCCCCACCCTCCAAGTCCTCAGCACTGCAGGGTGCCTAAGTGAGGTGATACAAGTGACTTTCAGGGCCAGAAACCTCCAGACAGGGACAGACGTGGTACCCAGATGGGGAGGGCCAAGCCCAGGCAATGGTAAGGCTGTGGGCAGAGCCAGTATCTGCACCCAAGTAACTCGGGCCTGGCTGTGCCTGGAAGTGCTAGGCTGTGCTGTCCAGCCAGGACTCCCCTGGTACTTACTACCACTTGTTAGGAAAATAAAGGTGCCAAGCCCAGACAAACACCAGCCTCCTGCCCTCTCAGCAAGCATGGCTGTCATCAGCATGGGTACCTGCTGACTCTCTTAGGTCTTCCCTTGGGGACAAGCAACCCCCACTCGGGTTGAAAATGGGATCCCTGTCTGGCTATCTAGAGGTGACAGCTCCTGACCACAGTGACAGTCCAGTGAGACCCACAGCAGGCCATCTTATTGTTGGGCAGCAAAACCAGGAAGACCAAACCTTGCAGTGCAGGGCACACCCTTGCACAATAAAGGAGGTGCCGGATGGAGAACAAGGACACCAGGTCCTGCACCCTCAGTCTGAGCCCTGGTCAGGCGGGCCTGGAGCAGACGCTTTCTGTCACGTGAGGCCTCCGCCTCCGACCAAGGCTGACATGACTTTTAGCTGTGCTTTCTGCCTCCTGCCACCAAAGAACTCAACATACCAACTAACAGCTAGAATTTATGTGGCGTCCACTCTCTGCACAACTTCAGCTACCATCTACCCATCACAAGAATCCAGCAAGATGATCATTTCCTAATCAAAAGAACACAGCTTCTCTTGCACACAGTGGTCTGAATCCAAATCAGCAGAGAGAAGAAAGCATTGGAGCACCAAAACCACTCAGGCTCAGCTCAGTTGCACAAGCTGAGCATCTAACACCCGTGCTCCCATCAATGCCCAGCTCCCACTCCAAGCCTCCGGGGCACTGTGGGCCTGAAGGGATCCAGGATCGGAGGGACAGGGATCCCGCCGGGCATTTCCTGGAAGCCCTGGGCTGTCAAAGCCCACCAGCAGTCCCCTGCAGGAGTAGAGAGGGAGCAATTGCCAGGCATCCGAGAGCACAGAGCAACCAGCGTCTCCTGCCACCCCACCCCGCACAACATCATCCCTGGATTATCCCAGGCAGCCGTCGCCCCAGTGCCTCCAGGCCTGGAAGCATCATTCTGACCACTCCTCCATCAACAGAACTAAGGGGACACCTCAGGGCAGTGGCCATATGCCAACAACACATGTCCACACCCAGAGCCACAGGCTTCTTCAGAGGAGTTAGAATTGTAATTATCTGAAAGCATCCCAGCAGCTCTAGGTCAGTGGGTTTTACAGGGCAGCAGTAACGAGGTGTCTCCTAAGGCTATTTCAGATCAGGTCTGCGCTGTGAGCCTACCAATGCCCAAACTGCACAAGTGGCATCTACCATCCCGACCCAGAGAACATACCTCCCTGGCAAAGGCATCACCTTAACACAGCCCTAAAGCCCCAGCACACAGCAATCCTAACACACCTACAGAACCATGGTTGTACTCAACCACACAAACAGCATAGAACATGAACTGCTAGCGCCCCGAGCCCAGCCCCCTCGTGACACAGGCTGCAAAGGCTGTATTTGCACAGCCAGCCAACCTGGGGCCCTAGGTGGCTCACAACAAGCTCGGCAGCAACCATTTCCTTTCAGCCCAACATGGAAGAACTTTCTGCCCAGATTCTCTGGCAACCATGACAGCACTTTCTCCTACAGAAGAGAGAGAAAAACTCCAGAAATCAACTATTTTTAAATACTGCCCCACTCAGTTCACAGGACTTATAATCAGAATGGAGCACAGATGAATGAAGTGTTATTACTTCATGTAAGCATCTCAAAACACCAGGAGTCACACTGAACTACAGCTCTGATACACATGTAAGACTATCCGCAGGTACTCTGCACCCTGCTAACACTCTGTGTGGCTAAGGGCTTGGTGCCTCTCAGACTAAAGGAACTCTTCCAAGATCCCATCAGCACAACTTATGCTGTGCCCCACCACTCAAGAACCGCCCTGAAGTACAAGTGAAGCACTGAGAACCCGCCAGCTGGAGGTGGGTCTAGCAGGGGAAGGAGGGAGGACAAGAAAGACGACAAACCAAACTCCCCAGCAAAACCAGTCCACGTGGTGCCCACCCACTCTGTGCGGCCTGCAAGCTGAGGCGCGGCTGCTAGCCAGAGATGCTGCCAGAGCCCAGCTCAGGCCTCTTATCTGCGGGCCACACGCCAGGCAGATAGAAGTTTTCAGTGGTCTGACGAGCTTCCTTCAGTGACTGCACCCTTCCCAAAAGTTTTAAAGGAAAGCTTCATTTGTGTTTGAGAGAAGAAAAATAGCATTAAAAATAAAATAGCCAGGAAACACCAAAACTAGGTTTGTGCCAAGTGCCTCCCTGTCCCTAAAGGAATGTCAGGAGAAGAGGAGGGAGGTGCTGGTAGCAAAGGCACTCACAGGTCTGACTGGGTCACTTTCTCATTCCATTCTCCAAGTTTCTCAGAAGTTTTCATATAGCTAAAAACAGAAAGTCCACGGTAAATCATTTAGAACTACTTCAACTGAAGTTTCAAACTGCACGCAAAATTCCAGGGAAAATGGAGGACTAGCTGGTAGGAATACTGAATCTCCAGCCTGCCTGAGAACAGAGTCCAATGACTTTGTTCCACACCTGCTGTCCAGGCCTAGGTGAGGCACTGGCAGAATTGCCCAGTTCTTTTCCTGTCATGTCAAGGGAGTGTCTGGTCATTCAACTTATGACGACTCTGGGGAACAGCCCTTCTGTGAGGAGCAAGGAGGGCACAGCCTGTGGCCCCTAAACTCTTCTCTGACAACTGTCCTTTGGAATTCAAAGCCTATGATTTTTCAGAACAGAGAAATTGGCTTTTCTTAGGTGAGATTTGTGATAAATGATTCAATGTACCTTTCTCTGGGGACATGGCTGCTTTGGCAGTGGTAACATCGCCATCCTCCAACCCTGCAGAATACAAGTTAGAGGAGCCACATAGCTGCACTCCTTGAATTCAGAGCTGGGTCACAGGTGCTGGGCTTGTGGCCACATCACACTCATGAGGACTCATGTCTGCTTCAGCCGAAACTGGGCTAAGGGGTCACAGGAAGTTGGTCTCACTAAGGACCTAAATACTGTTCTCTCAAATCTGCACCCTGAAACATGTTCTCCTGGTCAATTTCTGCTTGGACACTAGCTGGTGTATCTATCCACCTTTTAAATAACATAGACCTTAAGCTCTTTGAATAAATAGAAGTATAGCTGCTACGTCAAAGACACAGGGCCCCCAACTAGCTGCTTCCAGGCAGATCTACCTGATCCACCTGCTCCTTTGAGGCGCCTTATCCCCAAGAACTTGACATCCCATTAACAAGGCGGAGGCACAGCCCTGGTGAACACCCTCTAACCACTGGGGTGTCCCTGCTGCAGACGAGGTACCTACGCGGTGGAGACCTGCACGTCGTGCCAACTCTTGGACAGGTTCTGCTTCAGGCCGTCCAAGGCAGAGAGACCCAGCTTCCTTTTCAGCTCTCCACAGTGCCTCTCTTTGGCTCCCAGGACCTGGCGCAAAGTGACAATTTCCTCTTCCACCTGCAAAAGCAGTTGATGTGATTAGCTATCACTACTGCAGCAAGTGGCTAACATCCTTATACACAATGCAACAAGAGGTTTCTCAGAATTATGGAGAAATGACCTGTCTTAGGAACAAAGCCTATAGCAGACATCTGTTTTCAACTGGTACTACTCCCCAACTTCCTCTGAGGAGCTGTCCCATCTCCCAAGCCAAGTGGTTCTGGTGGGGCTACCCCGTCACTGTGTCTACCTGTCGGTGACCAAGCAAGGTCTATCAGAGCTCTCCCCAGAGACTGGGCACAGGTGTTGGCAGCAAGAATCCCCTTTCAGAGCCTCTGGGCACTGGCTCTGCACTTGGATAATAGAAGCTGACCTGTGGGCAGCCAGCCCCATCTGCACCATGGGGATTCCATATGCAGTGGGAAAGGAGTAGAGCTGACACATGATGGATGGCTAGAGATCCAGGTGACAGGGGAACACCTCTTATGACAACATCTGTGCTGCTGAGGTCAGCTCCAGGTCTTAGCAAAAGCCAGTTACACAAGTCAAAGTGAATTCTCTTCTGTTTAAAGTAGTTTAAGTTGGGTAACAGAAAGAATCCTGACAAAAACCTGAACCTTCTCAGGTCTTAAAAGGATACCTTCTCAGGTCTTAAAAGGATGTGACTTTAGAAAGAAGCATTCTTTAGGGCCTTACTACTACGCAGTTCTCAGTATCTTCAGCTCCTACATGAATAGCTATTCTTATTAAGTCCCTTTTTAAGTGATTGTTTACATTAAGGCACTAAAAAATAACTCAGAGCCCTGCATATCACTAGATTCTGTTTTAGAAAACAGATGGAACAAGAAATAAATTAAAAACACAGGCTTATCCAAGGCCAAACTCACTCTAGCAGTTACAACTGGTGACTAAAACCAGTTCCATTTTGGTGGGATGAATGATGGGGCTCAAGAGTATGTAGTCTAGCTGTCCGGGGACATGCAGTTAAAAATTTTAAGTGACACAAGAGCTTCTCCACTTCACAAGTCACCTCTAAAAAAGGCCTTGTGGTTTTACCCTCCAAGCCCACATACTCTGAAATAAAGCACAATCTAAAGCATCAATGTCCCTGAACTGCATGCAGCTTCCCCCATAACCTTCATCCAGAACAAGCTGTGTTTTTCCCAAGTCTGGAAACCTGGTCCTGGGGCTGAGATTCACCTGCACAACTCGATCTGTTTAGCCTTAGGACTAGACCCAGTATGCATCAAGATGCAGGTCATCTCTGAAGAGGCTGGCAGTGGCCAGCCTCTGCCTGATTGGATACTATGGCCAGATGTTAACAAGCTCAGTTCCCCAATTTTGGCATCTCAAGAGAGTCACTAGATTCTGCGTCACATGGTATAAAGAAATACTCTTGATGATATCCCTGAATTATACTTGGAGGCTGCTATCCTTAACTCCTGTCTTCTTAAGGGACTTTCACTTAAAAAAGAGCACACAAAGCTCTTCTTACAAAAGAAGTGCTTTAAAAAGAAAAACTGAGATTCAGGGGCAGACAGATTTATGCAATCTTAAAAATGTCAAGTGTTAATTCCCAAACTCCCATGTAATGATGTGTTCAGGGCAGCTAGCTGTCCCTGTGTGCACATGCCCCCATGGAGCACCTGCAAGGAGCCAGGCACACACAAACTGAGGGCTGCGAAGAACAGCTTCTCTGGGGCTCTAGGGATGACCTTCCCAGGCAATTTCTCCAGAGTATGGCCATCACTCAGGCCCCTAATTAGCCTGAGAGGGCCTGGACTCATGGTCACCCTGGGACAGACAGCCAAGACACAGCACCTTTGCAAGCTCGGCTCTGAGCTCCTCCTCCTCAGCCTCTGTCAAGCCCTCAACAGCAGGAGTGTGGGCAGCCACTGCTGCATCAACAGGGACATCTGTGATGATGTCGGACAGTAGACCTTTGTTAGGAGAATTCAGGTTGATATCTGCCAGAGATAAAACGACGTTTGAAAGTGTCAAAGAAGAAATTATAAAACAGTAAATAAGGTAGAAGTCTCCACCAAGGCAAAAAGCAAGGGTGGAAGGACAGGGGAAAGAGGGTGGAGGGTGAGGGGTGAGGGGAGACTGTGGAGACTAACACCTCTTCTCTGAAAGGTTCTGCAAAAATGGTTTGGGCCATTAGACTGAGGGCCGCCTCATCTACCACCCAAGTGGTCTGAAGTACCTGTGACACTGCTTCAGACCACTAGGAAGCCTGGAGCCTTACCCAGCCATACCCTAACTCTGTTTCCCCATGAGAATACTATCTTCTGACACAGGAAACCTATGCTATAAACACAGCAGCCCAATCTAACAGAGCTTCCATTTCTTAGTGTGAAGAAACGTAATGTAGCTGTAAACACAAGCACCACTTTCCCATCAACTGATCTGCAGAACATGTAAGATTACATAAGGAACACGTGCTGGTCATCCAGTTCCTGCCTGAAATTGGCCAAACAAGAATCCCTTTAGTCCAACTCTGACCCTCATCCCACAGCAAGGAGGTTGCAGCATGCAGTGAGTGCTGAGAGGACACTGCCTCCACACCTCTGCTACACCTGTTCAAATTCCAACACTATTTTTTCTTATGCCTCTTCCTGTCTGCGCTCCAAGTTTACAGGACACCACACAAGGAAAAATTGGGCCTGCCTCAGTTCTTTCCAAGTTCAAACATGACTGTCCTATAGCACTTCTACACAATCAGCATTGAAAACATCTTCCTTTTCAACAAGCACGTTCTGTGAAGAAACAGGCTTTGTATGGCATCTGGTATGTTCAAGAATAAATTAAAATAAAAGATGTAAAGGTCAGAAAGAAGGGAAAGTGTTTTAATTGCAGATGTTATCTACTGCAGGAACCCTGGAGTCTGCTAAAAGGTAACCGAATACACTTAAGTCAAAGACATACGATTTGGCTGGCCATGCCACTCCTTGCACACGCATCCCACAGCTGGAGCTGCACCCACCTTGGTGCTCAACAGACATTTGCTAAATAAAAGTATGTCTACTTCTCTTTATTAACTGATTCTGATTTTTAACTCAGATCAACCTGCAAGATTTTTACTTCACTACTTGTATCCACTATGCTAAACTTACTCAAATTCTGTAACTGCTTTAAAATCTCTACAATTCTTCTCTTCCACTTAAAAAAATAAATGTAGGTCTTTGGAAAGCTTCTGCCTATAAGCTAAAATTGGATACCATGGAAATCACCCCCGACAGAAAGAGGGCACTTAGCAAACATGTTAGGCACTGCATAGCCACTCTGTGTGACACAAACGCCACCAGACCCTTGCAGACAGATGTCACTCACATCCTGATTTAGAGGGCACTGAGGCAGTAAACTGTCTTATCAAAAGATCTACAGAGAATAAACGAGGGACTGATGCCACAGACAAAACTAAGGGGCTAGAGTCTAGAGTCTTTCACCCTGGGTGAGTCCCAGCTCTCAAGCCTGTATAATCATCTTCAAAATGGGGGTAATACAAGGACCAATCTAAAGGATTATGTGAAAGTGGGAAAAGATAATTTGAGAAACAGGCTTACTATGATGTCTGGCACATAACAGGTGCTCGGTAAATGTCCTTTGTCAATCTCACGATCAGAATCCAGTGTTCATGATGCTTAACTAAATCAGAGATGCAAGTCAAACAGTGAAACGCCTCCTGAATTTATCTGGGCCTGGGGCTTCTGATGATCAACTATTTTATAAGCAGGCATCAAAAACAGAAAAACCTACAAAATATATCAGAACCCAGAAACCCTAATGTTTAATTAATATGGAGACACAAGTCGAAGAGCAGAAAAGAATCCTGAAATTATTCGGTGCAGTTATGTCAACAGAAATTTATCATCCCCTCCCTAGAACCCCAGAATGGAAGACACACGTGTAACACCTTCTCAAGATTTTAACCTCCTGGGCCAGCTCCACGCCCCAGCGGCCATCTCAAACTGGTCTGGGGTATCTCTTCTGGAAACAGACCTGGTTCGCTGGGTGTGCCCCTGACTCACTGCATCCTTCCCCGCGAGACAAACCCTAGGGTTGTCTGGGCTCTGAACAGCGTTACCACCCAAGGGGCGCTACGCTGAACGCGAAAACAGTTTCACCTCCCTTCCCCTCCCCTCCCCGGGAGCCGCGCACAACACCTCGGCCCGTATCCTGGGCCAGACGGAGTCCCCAGAGCCCTTGCGAGGGGACATACGGCGGCCGACCCGCAACGCCGGGCGGGGCATGGGAAATGTCTGGAGTGCGGAAACCAAAACTCTGGGAACTGGGGAGGGCGCCCAGGGAACCCGTCCACCCAGCAGTCTCAGGAGAGCCATACGAGCCGGGAGCGATAGACACGCACCACGGCCATAGAGCTTGGAGGCCGGGGGCCTGGACACTGAAGAGACGCCGCGTGGCGGGCGGTGACCGAAACATGACCCAGGGCAACGGCGGAAAGGGCCGGTCTGGGCCCCTCGGTGGCGGCGGCGCCGGCGCCGGGTCCGCAGGTACCTTGGCCAGCGGAGTCCATGTTCAAGCGGCAGCCGGACCGCAGCTGAGATCGGGTCTGGGGTCGCGAGGGCTGCGGGAGCCGTGCGGGCCGCACCGGGATACGCTCGCCGCGTACACACTCCACCGGAAGCACTGCAACCCCTGCGGCATTGCGTAATCAGCTACGCGACAGCCCACTTCCGCTTTGTGCATGGTCCGCCTTTTCCCCGCCTCCAGGAGCAGTGTCCAATGTTGGCCCTGTCCCTGTTCTCCCGCTCCAACCTGATTGGCCGAGGCTGCGGACAAAGGAGGAAAGGGAGGCCGGGTTTTGAGGGTATCCCTCCCAGGTCGGCTCCACCAGCGAGATGCGCAGGTAGAACGGTCCTGAAGAGTGAGGGAAGGTGGGAATTGGGAGGACCGCCCAACTTGGCGCCTGGGCGACCCGGGGCTTGGCTCCTTCGGAGTCTCAATGGTGTTTGTCGCTGCATGAGGGCGCCATAGCTCGCGCACCTTGGCGGGTTGGATTCAGCCGCTTGAGAATCCTCCAACGCCCGACTCTCTGATTTTGGGGTTAGCCTCTTCTCCCCAGTCTGTTTTGTTTTGTTCATTTTACGTCGGTCCTTTGTGGGCGTTTTTTTATTGTGTGTGGGTTGAGCAAAAACAAGCTGCGGTTCGTCCCGTGGCTCTGCAGGCGCCGCTGCCCGTTCCAGGCTGGAGGCGTCTGTGCGGCGCGCACCGGCTCCCCTCACTACCTTTTCACAGCCACCCCGTGAGCAGGTGGAGCCCTCCTCACGTTACACATGAGGAATCTTAGGTTAGAATAACTTCCCCAAAGTCACTCAGCTAGTTGAGGAGCTTCCAGCGGACTCTGGGACAAGAGTTTGCCAGACTTCTCGAAGGAGAGCTATGTAATAACTAGACAAACCGATCCCACTAAAACAGGTCCCACAGTTTCTTTGATTCCCAATTGCCTTAGAAATAGGTTCTCAAGATATTCAAACCTTTTAGAATCTGAGCCTCTGGACGGCACTCCCCCCTTCCATCCAAGCCACTCTGCGTGTACTTGGCCCTGAGCATGGAAGCCCCTTCCTTCATCTGGCTACAACAGCTCAAAGCTCACCTCCTTGACAGGCGTATTCCTAGTAGTTTAGGTCCCCTTGGTTACCAACCTCTGCTTGCACTGGCCCAGGGGCATCATGGCTGCGTCCTGCTCTGGTGCAATTTTATGTCTGTCTCATTTCCTTCTTTCAATTTTTTCAGAGTTTCTTGCTTAACCCACTGTAAGTCCCGGGAAAGGAAATACCAGGGCAAAATACCTCTAAAAACCAAAATCAGTCAAAGGGAGAAATAAAGTTTAAAACTCGTTTATTGCTCACAAAACTGCAGTCTGGCCCATCTCTACTGCTCTAGCAGCAGCAAAACCAGCCCTCCCCTTCACTTCTCAAGTACAGATAAGCCCTCCTTGCCCAGGTAATTACCCATTGATATGGAGATGAACTTCTCTCCACCCCTGAGGAATGATGCAAATACACTGAAGCCCTACTTATTTCTACCTCTGAACACCTATTGATATGCAGACGTACTAAAGCCAGCAAGATATTCTGGAAATGTTACAATTTTTCCCACACCCATCCTGACCAGCCCTTATCTCCAGTGGCTGAGGACAGCTAGTAGTCCCTGCTTTGTGCAGCTCAGGGCAGATGGTAAAGGAGCTACTGCATTATGAATGGTGGTGAGCAGAGGGCTTGTTTATTCTATACTGCACCACTGAGCCAGGCACAAAGCGCAGCTCAGGCCCGCCTGGCTCAAGGAGTCACCCAGCAGTGAGTGGTGTGTGTGTGTAGCCCCATTTGGACATGCCACTGTGCACCTGTTACTCTGAGTCTGTGGTCCCAGGGTGAACCCCTCCTGTAAAGCCAGGAGTATGGAGGTGGGAAGGGGACCCTACCATGCAGAACATCACACTCCTGGGAAGGCCAACTGCCAAGACCTGCTTTGTAGCCCTCCAATCCCAATGCCCTTTCACAGCTAGGGATGACTTGTACAGACCCTTCAGCACTCATCTTCTCACCCTGTAACCCAGGCCTGGGGAAGAACACCTCATGGGGTCCCATAGCCCATGTTTCCACCATCCTTTCAGGTGATCAAGGCACGCATTACACAGTGTTGCCAAAACTGGGTCACGTTAATCTCTGCATTCCCTTTAGGAGCCAGGAGCAGACTGGGACATCCAGAGTGTTTGAGGGAGGAAGAGGAAGGAGGGAAGAGGGATTGCTCCAGTGAGGGGGAGCACCAGGTCCCTACCTACTGCCCCACCCTCCCTGAGACACCAGGTCAGGATCCCTAGGAAGGCCAGCTTTACTGTTTGGGGTGAGGGGAGGAGAATGGACCTGAGGTCCTGAAGGTATGGGAATACACAAACACGCCAGGGGTGCATGGACTACAGCCTCCAGGGCAACTGGGAGTCCTCCAGTTCCAGCGGACTGCAGTGAGTCACCTCTATGTTCTTGAGGTGTTTGCGTGCCACGAACAGCACAAGCTGCCGGCGCTGCCGGAGGCTCAAGCCCTGGCCCACTAACCAGGCGAAAGTGAGCCCATGCAGACTCCAGACCTCCTCGTCCGGCTCATCCTTGCAGCGTGCACAGTAGGAACGCAGCAGTGCCAGGCACTATTTGTCATCCACGCGGTAGCGCGTGCAGAAGGCGGCCTCCTGTGGCAGGTTGCGGGTGCGCAGCCAGTGGATCACAACTGCGAGGCCCTCGCGCGCCATCACATTAGGGTAGAGGTGTTGCAGCAGGCGCAGTAGCAACTCATTGCCCCGGCTGCCCTCCAAGTCGCTGGATGGCAGGGGGAGCAGGGGCCCCAAGGTGCTGACCACTTCGTCCTGTGTGCAGTGGAGCAGCAGCACCGGCCCCGGGTAGCGGCACAACTGCTCCGCCACACTGAGGTTGAAATGTTCCCGCACAGTGCGCACCACCAGTCCCTTCCGGCTCTGGGGCATGACCTTTAGGGCCAGCGGCACTGGGTCGTCAAAGGTGGTATCGAGCACCAGCGCCCCAGCTCTGGATACATCATTGTGGCCCAGGTAGCCGTGAAGCCGCCGATGGACCAGCCATAGACCACCACGTGTGCAGGTGGGAAGTGCAGGCGGTGCAGCGTGTAATTGACGACCATGTCCATGGCATTGGTCATTGGTGTCGTGCTGAGGGAATGGTGCGCCTGTGCTGCCCCTGAAGCCTGGGTGGTTCCAGCCCAACACTGAGTACCCAGCCTCCAGGGGCACTGACAGGCAGCCCATCTTGTAGAAGCCAGCATTGCCCTTGCAGCAGATGACGAGTAGTAGGCCGCGGCTGTGTCTGCCCAGCTGCTGGCGGTGGTCCATGAACATGGTGTCAATCTCATTGCCGTCACAGGCTACCAGCTTGGCACACCGGCCAGCCATGGTAGCACTCAATGAGGTGCTCCTGGCGCTGCTGCAGGAGCGGCAGCAGCAGGCGTGTCATCAGGAACGTGGAGCTGGGGTACACAAGCCAGCAGCCCAGTGAGTGGGCCAGGGCATAGCTGGCAAGCTGGCCAGGCAGCTCACGTATCTGCTGCAGGAGGCACTGTGCCTAGCTGCACGCCCCGCATGACGGCCGACATGGTGCATGCCCGCTTAGCGCGTCACCCAGCAGCAGCCACACGCGCACCGCAGCCGCTGCGCACCTCAGTGACCAGTGACTGCCGCCACCCCCGCTGGCAGCACGCATGTCATCCCAGTGGAAGTCCTCTGGCCAGCTGCGGAAGTTGTAGGTATAGTTGGCAGTGAGGTAGATTTTGAACACATGCACCAGTGCCTTCATGAAGCAGACGACACACATGGGCGTCGAGGCTATGGGGCACTACGCAAGAGCCCTAATTCCCATTCGCAGCTGGTTGGGCAGCGATCGTGGCAGGAGGCCCAGGCCTTGCCTGATGTGCGGCTGCAGGGGTGAGTGCCGTGCACGGGGGGGGGGAAAGCCTCCTCAGGGCTTGGCCCTAATGGCCTTTGTGACCTGGGCCTTCCAGGCCCCAGAGGAGGTAATATCTGCCTGGCGTGGGCAGGCTTTGTGAGTCACTGTTACTGGGGGAAAAGGCAACACCCAGTGATGGGTGCACAAAGGGGGTTCCCTGGTGTGGTGGACCTCAAGTTCTGCCCGCCCCCAGGACGCAAGCTGTAAGACCCCACAGGCAGCCACACCCTCCCGTGACCCTCCTTCCCCTGCGTCTTTCCAGCGCCCTGCTCCACCTGCCTCCTACCTACACCCAGGCCCACCCACACCTTGAGCAGCCCCCACCAACCTCCTTAAACTGAAGATGGAAAGGCTGGCTGGAAGTCGACAGCCTTAACCTCATTGGGGGTGGGGGGGTCTCCTAGGTAAAAATGCAAGGCTTCCCGCGTACCAAAACAAGCTTTCTATGGGCCCTCCTTCACCTCTTGAAGCGCCCACACTGGTGGAAAAGGGAGCCAGGGTCAGGAAATAGCTCTGGGATTCAGGCTGTGTAGGAACTTGCAAAGACAGGGTAGTCTCCAGGAGAAGGCTCGGGGCGACAGTCCCCTGCCCTGGCCTGTGCTAAGTGGCTGGGCCCCAGCCCTCCCAGTGCAAGGGAGCAGCCAGAAAATCCAAAAAGCCTTGTCTCTGGGAGAACCAGAGGCTGGCTGGTGTGGCTGCTGCAGGAGCAGACAGGGAGTGTTCCTCAAGGCCTGTGGCCTAGGCCCCTCCACACCTAACTTCCCAGGAAAGAGGGTGAGCATGAGCTGGAAACCCCCTGCCTGTTCTGGATCCTCTTTCCACTGGTGCCAGCAGAGGCAATGACCTTCTCCAGGTGGGGCCTGCCTGGCCAGTGTTCCTCATTTTTGCCCCTGGTTGAGCCCTGCTACCCCTGAAACTGTACCCTGCAAGCTGTACCTTCCTCTTTTCTGGAGGCCTCTGGTGGTTTCCCCTTTTTCTCCTCACCAGAGAGGACCAGCCCACCTGAAGAAAAAAGGGGCAGTGTTAAAGGCCACCAGGAAGAGCCATGGAAGAGCCAGACTCTGGGGGCTCATTGTACCATTGCCTGGACTTGAAACAGGAAATTTGGCAAACCCAGCCAGACCCTCAGAGGCCAAGAGCCAGGCCTGTCTCAGAGATCCCAGCCTTCTGCTCTCCTGCTCTGCATGTCTGGGTCTGCTGCCAGCCCAACCAGACCCCAAACCACCAGGTTGGGGAAGCAGAGCTGATGACTGTTGCTATCCTTAGGGGATGGAAGGCAGGAGGGGTCAGTTGGCAGACTGAGTGGTTTGGGAGTGTTTCTAGATAAAATACAGAACACCCAGTTAAACTTGAGTTTCAGATAAACCACAGATACTTTTTGAGTATAAGTATGTCCTAAATATTGCATGAGACATACTTATAATTTAAAAAAATGTTTATCTGAAATTGAACTTTCAATTTCAATTGATTATCAAAGTGGCTATCCTGTTTTGAGGTTTGTTGGGGTTTTTTGCTAAATCTGGCAACCCTACCCCTGGCACCCTTCTCTGTAGCCAGGTGAGATCTAGATTCTCTTGATTATCCTGCCCTTATCTCATATTGAACTGCTCTACTCACTAACCAGGTCCTGAAGACCAAGTGAGTGTCTCAGGGTCCACTCGTGCACCTGGGCAGGGGCCCCTGCTCCTGTGCCCTCTGCCCTGCAACCACCTCACCTCTTCACTGGGTTTTGGGTAGCAGCATGATGGAGGGACCCCACAAGGTACCCATGTGGGGTCGAGGTCTTGGTGATTCTCTCATCCTCTGGAAGTGTCCACCCCAGCCTTGCGGTCAGGGGTGGGGATGGAAAAAACTTGCAGGTGGGGACATTTACTCTCCTGGGAGCCTCTATCATAAACTTGGATGCTGTTTATCCTTGCTGGTGGGAGGAGGGTATACAGATCCAGAGGCTCTGGGCTCATTTTGTGAGACCATAAGAGTGGCCGCCAACAACAAAGCAGAGGGCCCCACGGCATCCTCAGCCTGAATCAGGCAGACACAGTGCACAGTGGGGGTGTCCTGGAGGACTGTCTGCACACTATTTGGACACACAACATTTTGTTTTGATTTCCCAGAGAAAGATTGGGCTTGCAGGAGCCTTGTTCTCCTGGGGGCAGTCTCTCATCTTCACTGGCTCTGAAACTTGCATTTGGAAATACAGGCTTTCCTGCAGCCAGGCCCACCTGCCCTTGGCTCCCCCATCCCCAAATTAAGAGCAGGAAGCTCAGAGGAGGAGAAGCCAGAGACCGGATTCTGAGGAGCAGAGGTCAGCAGACTGGAGCTGCTGGTCCCCTGAGATCCTTACCCTGTGTCTGGCCTAGCCTCTGACCCCACCAGCCCTGCCCCGAGCCCACAGGAGTCTGGGTGCCCCAGAACCATCAGCTCTGTTGAGACAGGAAACCACGTGACAGGAAGGGGGCCCTCCTCCTCCTCCTACTGTCCCCTCTCCAGAAGAGCCCCCATGACTGAACTCTTGCGCCCCCACCCCATCTGCTCAGGGAAGGTGGGGCTATGTCCCCAATTATCAGGCAACCCCCCTCACCCTCAGTTTCTGCCAGGCAGACATCTGAGCATATACCTACCCTTTCAGAGCCTGCAGGGCTCTATGACCTCTGGTCTTTGCCCCACAGGACTCCCACCCTCCCCCACAAAAGCAGTGCTTCCTCCTGGCCAGCCTCCCTGGAGGCCCTGATTTATGCTGCTGGAGCCAACCTTGGAGAAATGGAGGGAAAGAGAGAAAACCAGTCCCAGAGGCTGGAGGGGTGGAGGCCAGGACCAGAGCCCATGGCAGAGGCTGTCCAGCTGGGTGGCAGTGCGTGGACCTTGGGAAAGCTGAAGCCACCCTGGTGGGAGGGGAAGCTGAGTCAGCACAAATGTCTCTGTTCAGGAAATGGGGTTCAAGGAAAGTGAGGGGTGGCTCAGAGCCTGAGGACAGGAGGGGACACTTCCTGGCAGATGCAGGGTCAGAAAAGGGGCGGAAATGGCCAAGACAGCTGCTGAACATCTGGAATCACAGAGAATTACCCAGAACCCTCAAGGGTGGTGGAGCTGGTGGGGGAGTGGTGCTCTCCTTCCTGCCTCCCTGCAGGGCCAGGCTCAGTCTTTCCTCACACTGTGCCCCCACCATCAGGATAAAGTCTATGTTGGGTTCAGAAGCCCTGTAGGGGCTGTATCTGATGGGGGCAGAGTTCCCTGGGGCTCAGCTCCCCTCCGTGGTACACAGCCTGCACCATCTCTGTAGACTCCAGTGGGTGGACAATGCCCCAGCTGTGCAGGTCAGGGCTCTGCTCTTGTGATGGCCCCTGGGGTCCCATACACGAACTTGGAAGGATCACTGTCCCTCCTGGCTGCGAGCACCTCAGAGTAGGGCCTTACCCGTTCTACCTATAACCCACAGCAACGGGATTGATATAAGGTGAGTGTTTAATTGCTGTTAAGTTATTCAACATGTAACAGGCTCACTGCAACCAGGGAGAGTTGATGTAAAAATTTAACCTTCCTTTCTAGCTCCTCCCTGGCATCCAGATACTAACCTAGATGTATCCTTTTCCTATTTGCCTACAAACATACACAATACACAATGCTGATGAGGGTGGTTATTTTATCATTTGCTTTTATAAAAATAGGCATGGTGTACACATTACAGGGTGGCTTGCTTTCTCATGAGCATCACGCACACTGTGGCTGGCCAGTGGCATACTCTTCCCTGGGTGCCTGCTAACATCTCAGTGCATCCTCAGTGGTGGGCTCGTGGCTTTCTAGAACTTTCACCTCTGCAGCCGTGGCTGCCATGAGCACCCTCCTCCAAGGGTCCTGACCTCTGGGTGCTTTTCCCCACACACTGACTCCTAAGAGCACCTGTCTGAATCAAAGGGGAGTGTCTTTTTAAGAGCAGACTGTTTTTCCGCAAGCTCGCGAGGGCCTGAGGCCTATGAGGCAGGTTTTCTTCGCAGCCACGCGGGGCAGCTCGGTGCTTCGGTATCCGCGGGTCTGTGTGCGTTAAGTCCAGCGACTGCCACTCATCCTAACCACTGACCTGGCCGGGGCCAGAAGCCGTTCCGCCGGCCGGGCGATCTAGTCCCGCTTTTCGCGGCCCCTGGAGAAACCCCCTACTGCCCCCCTCACCTTTGGGGCCGCGCCTTCTCGAGCCGGAGAGAAACTGGGGCCTGGATCCTGGACCAGCACTGGGCTTGGGTGACGGAGCTCAGCGCGGAGTGGGCGAGGGGGCGGGTGGAAAGGAGGGGTCTCGGCCTTGCGGGATCCGCCGCACTTTACTTCGCCGGTCTGGGACCCCGAAAACCAGCAGTGGGACGAGAAAAGGCAGCAGAGCCCCTTGGGTACTGACTCCTCCAGGGGCCTG
>JAVSCE010008785.1:0-16171 GCA_032199065.1 Smutsia gigantea | reverse complement strand
TTGCTGGGTAAAAAGTTTCCCTGCATGACCTCTAAGTTCGTTTCCTAACATTAGAAACTGAGACTTCATTTATGAAAACTGGAGTCATGGTAAATGCAATGTATGGGTGGAAACAGCAGAACACTATGCTGGAAAATGAGAAGGCCTGGGATGGAATCCTGCTTTTTCATGTATAGGTGAACCTAAGGCATTTCACTTCCCTCATTTGAGAAATGAAAGGATTAGAGAAAACAAAATTGTGTGTAGATACTCACATTCTGTGCCTACGGCTTCCTCCTATGCCTGCCTTGCTTGGCCACCCACCACCTTCCCACTGCTTCATCTTACCACAGTGAGACAGCTTTATAAAGCATCTAATTAATAGAACACAGAATTTAAACCTTTAACCTTCTACTTCTGGTGTGTTGCAAATGTGCAATAGCATTTTTTTTGCTATTATTAATGTACAGTTACATGAGCAATATTATGGCTACTAGACTCCCCCTATTATCAAGTTCCCACCACATACCCCATTACAGTCACTGTCCATCAGCGTAGTAAGATGCTATAGAATCACTACTTGTCTTCTCTGTGTTATACTGCCTTCCCCGTATGCCCCCCCTCGCTACATTATGTGTGCTAATCGCAGTACCCCCTTTACCCCTTATTCCTCCCTTCCCACCCATCCTCCCCAGTCCCTTTCCTTTTGGAAACAGTTAGTCCATTCTTGGGTTCTGTGAGTCTGTTGCTGTTTTGTTCCTTCAGTTTGTCCTTTGTTCTTATACTCCACAGATGAATGAAATCATTTGATACTTGTCTTTCTCTGCATGGCTTATTTCACTGAGCATAATACCCTCTAGCTCCATCCATGTTGCAAATGGTAGGATTTGTTTTCTTCTTATGGTTGAATAATATTCCATTGTGTATATGTACCACATCTTCTTTATCCACTCATCTACTGATGGACACTTAGGTTGCTTCCATTTCTTGGCTATTGTAAATAGTGCTGCAATAAACATAGGGGTGCATCTGTCCTTTTCAAATTGGGCTGCTGCATTCTTAGGGTAAATCCCTCAGAGTGGAATTCCTGGGTCAAATGGTATTTCTATTTTGAGTTTTTTGAGGAACCTCCATACTGCTTTCCACAATGGTTGAGCTAATTTACATTTCCACCAGCAGTGTAGGAGGGTTCCCCTTTCTCCACATCTTTGCCAACATTTGTTGTTGTTTGTCTTTTGGATGCTGGCCTTCCTTACTGGTGTGAGGTGATATCTCATTGTGGTTTTAATTTGTATTTCTCTGATGATTAGGGATGTGGAGCATCTTTTCACGTGCCTGTTGGCCACCTGAATTTCTTCTTTGGAGAAGTTTCGTTCAGCTCTTTTGCCCATTTTTTAATTGGCCTATTTGCTTTTTGTTTGTTGAGGTGCATGAGCTCTTTATATAATTTGGATGTCAACCCTTTATTGGATATGTCATTTATGAATATATTCTCCCATACTGAAGGATGTCTTTTGTTCTATTAATGGTGTCCTTTGCTGTACAGAAACTTTTTAGTTTGATATAGTCCCACTTGTTCATTTTTGCTTTTGTTTCCCTTGCCCGGGGAGATATGTTCATGAAGAAGCTGTTCATATGTATGTCCAAGAGATTTTTGTCTGTTTTTTTCTAAGAGTTTTATGGTTTCATGACTTATATTCAGGTCTTTGATCCATTTTGAGACTACTTTTGTGTATGGGGTTAGACAATATTTCAGTTTCATTCTCTTACATATCGCTGTCCAGTTTTGCCAACACCAGCTGTTGAAAGAGGGTGTCATTTCTCCATTGTATATCCATGGGTCCTTTATCGTATATTAATTGATCATATATGCTTGGGTTATCTGAGCTCCCTAGTCTGTTCCATTGGTCTATGGGTCTGTTCTTATCCCAGTACCAAATTATGTTGATTACTGTGGCTTTGTAATAGAGCTCGAAGTCACGGACCATAATTCCCCCCACTTATTCTTCCTTCTTAGGATTGCTTTGATTTGGAGTCTTTTGTCGTTCCATATGAATTTTAGATCAATTTGCTCTTGTTTACTGAAGAATGCTGTTGGTATTTTGATAGGGATTGCATTGAATCTGTAAATTGCTTTAGGCAGGATGGCCATTTTGACAATATTAATTCTTCCTATCCATAAGCATGGGATGTTTCCATTTATTGGTATCGTCTTTAGTTTCTCTCATGAGTGTCTTGTCGTTTTCAGAGTGTAAGTTTTTCACTTTCTTCATTAGGTTTATTCCTCGGTATTTTATTCTTTTTCCTTTCTTCTTTTTGAGGCAATTGTAAATGGAATTGTTTTCCTGATTTCTCTTTCTGCTAGTTCACCGTTAGTGTATAGAAATACAACAGATTTGTGTGTATTAATTTTGTATCCCATAACTTTGCTGAATTCAGATATTATTTCTAGTAGTTGTGGAGTGGATTCTTTAGGGTTTTTTATGTGCAATACCATGTCATCTGCGAACAGGGACAGTTTGACTTCTTCCTTATCAATCTGGATGCCTTTTATTTCTTTGTGTTGTCTGATTGTCATGGCTAGGACCGCTAGAACTATGTTGAACAAAAGTGGGGAGAGTGGGTATCCTTGTCTTGGTGCAACAGCATTTTATCAAGTAGTTAATACCACACAGTTCTTGGTATACTGGCTTTTCTTTGAACTGTCGCTGTGATAGTTACAGTGACAACATGTAAGCAAGGAGGCTGTTACCATGGGGACCCATTAGGTTTCCTGGGGTGGATCCAGCAGGCCCTTTTCTCCCCCATCAAAAGTATTTTTTGATATCCTAGATCCGGTAATCAGAAAGCCTGATCTACTTTTTCTTCAGCAAGCTGCCTTCAAGAAATATTACCATGTAGTATATAATTCTGATATATTAGAGACTGTTTCAGTGACTCTGTCTTTTAACAGAAGTTAATATTCAAGTCTTAATCTTTCCCCTCCCTATTCATAAAAACAAATACAAATTCAATGAAGTTCCAATGACCTATGTATGCTATTTCTTTCCAGTCATCAAACTGCATCAATTATATTCAGCATTTTTCCTATCAAAACTTCAGGGCTCTCCAAAGCACATTTCTACCCAAGAAGTTTCAGCTTTCCTACATGATTATGTTTGATATATATATATCTATATATATATATATAAGACACACAAAATATAATTATAATAAATAAAACTGACTAGAAAATAAATCAAACTGATGGACCACAACCGAGAAGTCTAAGTTTAAATTCCAAGTCTGCCTCCAAAATTGCTGTGTGAGAACAAAGGGGATGTAATGCAGGGAGATGAAATGCCATTCCCAGCTAAATGTGTGCTGCCACTCAGTTCCCTCGAGACGTGCTTTGTTAGGAGATACCTTAAGAGAAGAGATCATTTACAAGCCTAATCTGTGGATCTGGTTTGTTCAAAGGAATAGCAGAGCAGTCAGAACCCAAAAGAGAACATTTTTCTAAGGTGTATACTTCCTAGAATAGAGTGAAGTCTTTCTCTAGGTTTTACTTAGCCCAGAGCAAAGTTACACCAGACAAATGAACATTAATAAATAAAAACAGCACATGATTTCAGTAAGGAAGTTTGCAGGTTTTTTCAAAAATTGCACTTGCAAATGTATCCAGAGGCTATGAAACAGAAACAGCGTATGATAAAAATAATAATTACATAATAAAAAGGTTGTCTTTCCATTATTATTTCCCATAAACTTGAAAGGGGAAATGCGAAAGGACAAGCCCAGAACAGTTTTACCACATCAGTTTAATATCAGATAGGAAAAGTCATGGGTGCTTTATTTGTTTTTACTACTGGTTTACAATTTCCTTGACTTTATTTTTAAGTGCATGTCTTGGCCCAGAAAAGCAAGAGAGCACAGAGCGCCAGCAGTATCAGATTCTCCTTTTCTTATTCTCTGGAGCTACAAAAAGCAGAGTCCAAACCAAGGTTGTCTAAGAGCCTTCTGATTTTGTCCAGGAAACATACAGTGTGAGGTTTCAAGATAACCAAGCTACACAAAGGCTTTTTTAGTACAAATCTTAGACAACTTAATGTCTTTCAATGGAAAACCACTTAGATTTTTTTCAGAAACTCCTTAGAGCTTTAAAGTACTGATTATCTTCAAAAGACAACAACCTAAATAAATTCATATATTTCAATTTTTAAATTTTAGTCCTAGTTCTAGTCCTTAGTACTAAACTCTCAAAACATAAAATTAAAGTGCCATTCAAGGAGACACGGAGTATTTAACAAACATTTGTCAGGTGTCTACTTTGTGCAAGGGCCTATGCAAATGAGCACTATGGACTGTAAAACAACTGCCTTTATGCACAGCATTTGTTTCAATACTATATACACACTACATGAAGGCTATATAACATTGGTGAGGTACATAATCCCAACAATTTGGCCTTCACTGTCAAACAATGTCTTCCAGGTTTTTTTTTTTTTTACCTTGCAGATATATTCCTTCCTAGCTGTATATAAATCCACATTTCAAAACTGGCTCTTGTCTCCTTAATTCCTGCAAATTAATATTGCAACAAAAAATTTTTTTAATTTTTTTATTTTTATAAGTTTATTTGCAACAAAATTTTTTATTTCTCTGGAATAGTCTTTCAACTTAACGGAAACCAAATGATCACAGGAAGAAAAAAAAATCAAATTAGAACCATTAAATTTTTTCAGGGCATGCCTCTCTCCCTCATTAACATTTCTCAAAGAAAAAAACACCACTGTAATGTTCCTTTACAGATCATTCATGAAGTTACTGAGGCCAGACAGACTCCATCAACTGGGCACAGAGCCATTCACCATTACTCTTTGTTCTGAAGTCTCAACTGCTGTTCAACTCACATTATTGTGTTCTACTCAAGTCCATCAACTTTTATGAGGAAACAATAAGGAAACTAAAATAAGTGTGTTATCTACCTATCTAGAATAGGTGAAAGGACCTAATCCTTATGCCTCACAAAAAATCATTCCAAAAGGATAACTCACTTCAATTTTCCCATCTGAAATGGCAGTATTATTTAATACAATATTTTAATTAAGGTATTATTGATATACACTCTTATGAAGGTTTCACATGAAAAACAATGTGGTCACTACATTCATCCATATTATCAAGTCCCCCCCATACCCCATTGCAGTCATTGCCCATCAGTGAAGTAAGAAAATGGCAGTATTATTTTATTATCAATCTTTTATGCCTAAAAGAACTAGTTATAAACAAATAATCACTGAAAAGTTGTTAAAAAAAAACCCTCATTCTTGATCTAGCAAAGCACCAGAGAGAAATACTCTATACACCAAAAGCAAAAACACTGGTAAATATCTACACTACAGATGGAGGATCCAAGACCTCAAGTAGCCTAAGCCTGGGGGTGGGGAGACTGTTGGGGGAATGGGCAATCTTCCAAAGAGCCATGATTC
Organism: Smutsia gigantea; assembly: GCA_032199065.1. Classification (NCBI taxonomy): domain Eukaryota; kingdom Metazoa; phylum Chordata; class Mammalia; order Pholidota; family Manidae; genus Smutsia; species Smutsia gigantea. The sequence continues at coordinate 10,721 of JAVSCE010008785.1, read as the reverse complement.
TAGGCCTAACTATTCAAAAATTTAAGTGAATTTAAGAAATCCTAGGCAAAGCTCTACACTAAGTGTCTTGAAGCTCTTTTGGATTAGCAGATGTAATGTTGGGGGTGGGGCATGGGGAGGGCTGTACAACTCAGAGAAGACAAGTAGTGATTCTATAGCATTTCACTATGCTGATGGACAGTGACTGTAATGGGGTTGGTGGGGGGGGGACCTGATGAAGGGGGTAGTTTAATAACCATAATATTGCACATGTAATTGTAGATTAATGATACCAAAATAAATTTTTTAAAAAAAGCTCTTTTGGTTGTAATTAAGAGAAACCTTCAAACTAGCTTAAGCAAAAAACGGAATTAATGAAAGGAAACTAGTAACTTCTCAAGGAACCTAAAAGGCAGAAAGTACAGAAGGGCCACACATGGAAAGCCTTTATGCACCCAGGCTTCTATTCTGCATGTGGGTGGCTGCCTCTTTCTCCAGAGCCCCATTTCTTATCTAAGCCTCTTTCTGGATAAATCTCTTTAATTCTCCCTCCCCGCATACTGGCCTTCACTGCATCTGAACTTGGCTGTACCCCAGCTTCTGAGTTTATATGTTTCAAGTTCTCTGAATTCAGGTATCTGTTCCCTAAGATTTAACTCTCAATTCCAATTTCAAATTCCTAAGAGAAACTGATTTGCCCAGCATGGGTTAGGCATCTACTCTGGTCCAATAAGCAATAAGCTGTTACAAGAAGGACTAGGTCACAGAGTATTTACCATAGGGACTGTGTGCTTGATTTCTCAAAGACATGCAATGCACTAAGCAATAAAGCAGTCTCCTTCTTCAAAAAGCTTAAAGTCTCACTGAAATGAAAAAAACGTATCATTAATAATAATATCCTATGATACAGTACTGGAATGGACAGGAAAAGCTTCATAAGGAAAATCAGCTGTGCACAGAGATACTGAACCACAGGCAAGGAAGGACTGAAGAACACAGTATGTGATGCCTGCGCCTCTTGATCTAGCCATCTAAGAAATACAGACTCACGGTAGTATTTTACCCCACGAACAGCTTCCAATGAGTGACATATCCTTGTTGAATGCCTGTTGTAAAGCTTAAAGTAACTATATGACCACGTGACTATAGGCACCCATGTGCAGCAATAACCAACTAGCAGATGAACATCAGTTATACATTTTCAAGTCGCTTTTCAACACCACCTTGACTCCCTTTCACTCCCTGGACTCCCTCAGACTCTTGTGCAGGCAGCATTCAGAATCAGGCAGGCAGCCAATAGGGACAGCACAGGTGTTTCTTACTGGTAATATCCCATCCAACCTAACATGGTAAGTTGGCAGTATCACATAGACAAAATTTACACAGGAGAGAAAGAAACACTAGTCAAACTATGTGACGGTATTTATTGTAGGGGGAAAGGATCAGAGGAGAAAAGAATGTTTGACACCACAAAAGCTACAAGCACAAAAAAACTGGGAAAAGCCTACAACAAATTATCCACACAAAACAAACCAGCAAAAACTTAATAGGTGTCTAAATAATACTGGGTTAAAAAGACAGTCAACTCACAGCAGACTATTAGTTATCCCACATTATCACCAAAATATCACACATTCCCACAATTTATGCAAGAGCTAGCTTCAATCACACAGGAAACAAAAGGTAAAAGAACAATGAGAAAGTAGTAAAAGTTTCTAACTTAGCAATTATTTTGCTGAAGAGTAGCAATGTTATGTAAATGGAAACTACTGCCCTTTCAAAATTAAAAGTTAACATTATGAAATTAAACATCTTCGCAAACCAAAAAAGTCCTTTTGTATAATCCCCACACTAGACATTTCCCAAATGGGAAGTTTCCATGACTTTAAACATAGAGAAAAGGTGATATCCAACTCCATTTTGTCAAAGCTGAACAAAGCTAAAAAGAAGAGCTGTCAGTCTATGGAGATCAGAAAGTTAGTGAACAGCTCTTTTTAAAGCCACACTCTGCACCTATGAACACACCCCAAAAGAGGTTTATTAAAATCAATTACAGGAACAAACAACAACAAATGTTGGCGAGGATGTGGAGAAAAGGGAACCCTCCTACACTGCTGGTGGGAATGCAAATTAGTTCAACCATTGTGGAAAGCAGTATGGAGGTTCCTCAAAAGACTCAAAATAGAAATACCATTTGACCCAGGAATTCCACTCCTAGGAATTTACCCTAAGAATGCAGCAGCCCAATTTGAAAAGGACAGATGCACCCCTATGTTTATTGCAGCACTATTTACAATAGCCAAGAAATGGAAGCAACCTAAGTGTCCATCAGTAGATGAATGGATAAAGAAGATGTGGTACATATACACAATGGAATATTATTCAGCCATAAGAAGAAAACAAATCCTACCATTTGCAACAACATGGATGGAGCTAGAGGGTATTATGCTCAGTGAAATAAGCCAAGCCGAAAAAGACAAGTATCAAATGATTTCACTCATATGTGGAGTATAAGAACAAAGAAAAAAACTGAAGGAACAAAACAGCAGCAGACTCACAGAACCCAAGAACGGACTAATAGTTACCAAAGGGAAAGGGACTGGGGAAAATGGGCGGAAGGGAGGGATAAGAGGGAAAAAGGGGCATTACGATTAGCAAATGTAATGTTGGGGGGGCACGGGGAGGGCAGTACAACTCAGAGAAGACAAGTAGTGATTCTATAGCATCTCACTACGCTGATGGACAGTGACTGTAATGGGGTTGGTGGGGGGGACCTGATGAAGGGGTAGTTTAATAATCGTAATATTGCACATGTAATTGTAAATTAATGATAATAAAATAAATTATATTAAATAAATAAATAAATAAAATCAATTACAGGAGATCAGTCAGATCTCACTGCAGCCTCTAAACTAGAACTTACTATTCTTCTTTAAATTTGCTGCCATATTTTCTAAATGTAGGAAAAGAAAAATCAAAGTGTTAATGCAAAAGCTGTTCTGAAAGTGAGCCCATTTCTTGTAAAGTGGAGAAAGGCCAGCTCATTATGGGTCACACCAGAACTTCACAAAGCTCTAAGACATAAAACATTTTAAGTCATTTAAGATGCTGAAGCATCATATACTGTCTCCTCTAAGTAGGCTTTCTCATTCCTTGAGGAAAAAAAAGTCTAATTTTAATGTAACTTTTTGTAGTTACAAAATTCATGTTCTCTGGATAAAACTTTAAAATCAATGTAAGTTCAAAGGAAAAAACAAACCATCCATGTCCCAAAGCCCAGAGAAAATTTTGATATTTATCCTTCTAGTCCGTGAGATAAAGTTTTTAAGAGAATTAAAGATTTCTTTCTAAGTCAATATGGAGTTTATAATGGATAAAAAATATTCTTGAAAAATTTTACAGTCCACTTATTTTAAACTCAAAGAAGTTCAAAATAAATATACACTCATGGCCTGTACAGCTTAGCAGAGGCTAAAAAATAACTACAGAACAGTTCTGCTGATTAATGCCATAAGGAAATCCCTACTTTAAGATGATTCTAACAGCCACTTTCATGACAAGGACAAAGTTACAATTAGAAAGATCTCAAAAAAACTGTCTTTAGCAAATTACAAAGCTCAGACAAGGATTGTTGATACAATGTATTTCACAGAGTGAACAGCTAAAACTGATTAACTCTCACCTACAACTCTAAATATTAGAGCCCTCCCTCCACACCTAAAACTAGTTACCTAATTAGGAAGAGACCCAGGTGTCCCTATTAAAAATCTGGTAATACACTCATATGCATTTTTCAGTGTTCTGAACACAAAAGACTCTTAGCAACTGACTCTCACATGAAGCACAGACAAGTGAAGATGAATCTAGGAAACCACATTCCACAAGTATTCCACAGGGAACAATGAACTACAGGGGAAGGATGAGCTTCTATGGGGAAGGATGCCCTGCATAGGAAAACATTTCAGATGCACAAACAAGATTTTAAGAAACAATCTTATCCCTTCAGCCACAATAAACAAAAGAAAATACAAAACAAAATACACCCAAAAGGGGAAACAAAAGGAACTGAGCAGCTACTGTCTGTCTGCTAGGCATTTTAACTGTGTCATTTTATTTTGTTGAACTACGTTACTGACTCTTGAGGTAGGTAGCGTGCCCACTCTGACAGATGGAAAAGGAAATAGCATCATCAGCACTGTACCAGACACCATTCAGTGCCTGGCTAACTTATCTCATAAGTCTCACATTGCCATTCCAAGTTGGTATCTCCATTTGAAATAGGGAAAACAGGCCCAGAAATGTTAGCATTACAGTGTTGGTACCAATCTTTAAGCTCCCTGGCCAGAGCTATCACATTTATCCTTCTTAGGCTTTGTTTATCAGCACCATTCAAGTTACATCATTCTTTCAAACCACAGGTTTCCACTTTAAGCATATGAAAATCAAAGAATCAACTCTCAATTATGGCAAAACCAATCCTCTAGGTTTTGTTTAAAAATCTATTTCTAAAGGGAACCCTCCTACACTGCTGGTGGGAATGTAAATTAGTTCAACCATTGTGGAAAGCAGTATGGAGGTTCCTCAAAAAACTAAAAAGAGAATTACCATTTGACCCAGGAATTCCACTCCTAGGAATTTACCCTAAGAATGCAGCAGTCCAGTTTGAAAAAGACATATGCACCCCTATGTTTATCGCTGCAGTATTTACTATAGCCAAGAAATGGAAGCAGCCTAAGTGTCCATCAGTAGATGAATGGATTAAGAAGATGTGGTACATATACACAATGGAATATTATTCAGCCATAAGAAGAAAACAAATCCTACCATTTGCAACAACATGGATGGCGCTAGAGGGTATTATGCTCAGTGAAATAAGCCAGGCGGAGAAAGACAAGTATCAAATGATTTCACTCATCTGTGGAGTATAAGAACAAAGGAAAAACTGAAGGAACAAAACAGCAGCAGACTCACAGAACCCAAAAATGGACTAACAGTAACCAAAGGGAAAGGGACTGGGGAGGATGGGTGGGAAGGGAGGAATAAGGCAGAAAAAAGGTCATTACGATTAGCACATATAATATAAGGGGGGGGGTGGGGGACATGGGGAAGGCAGTATAACACAGAGAAGACAGGTAGTGATTCTATAGTATCTTACTACACTGATGGACAGTGACTGTAATGGGTATGTGGTGGGGACTTGATAATAGGGGGAGTCTAGTAACCACAATGTTGTTCATGTAATCGTATATTAATAATAGCAAAATAAAAAAATAAAAAATAAAATAAAATAAATCTGTTTCTATTTTTCTTGCCCTCTGACCATTTCAGTATGCCATAGCACCTCTAGGAAGGCATGTGAGGATAAATATAGGATTATATGCATAGCAGTCAACTTTGGAATTGGTTAAAATTTCTGCTCAGAAAGGTCACATAGAAAGTTAATTCTTGGTTCAAATTATATATCTGAAATACTTCCAGGATACATACATTCTAATTATTATAAAAAATAATTAAGAATCAAGGAATAGTTCTGAACACAAGAATGGTTCACATTGTTTAAAAAAAGGTATATATATGCCCTCCCTGAAACTAAAATAAAGCCACCATGTGTTAAGTACTGTGAGGGCTGCAATATCTTTTGAGACAACACTTAACTGAATAAAACTTCCAGTTCACTCCATGCCCCAGCACTTAATATTAAACACCCTTTATTACTGGAGAGGAGGAAAATGGAGTGGTAGGTTAGGTCCAAAAGCAAAGATATGAAAAGTACACAATTAAGCAAATCAAAATCATCTTTAAACCTCAAAAAAAAAAAATAAGTAAAAGCTCATCTTGAGAAAGCCTTTCATGTACAAGAATAAAGAATACTCTGAATAGCTTTGTTCATGCTGAAACAAACTGGGAGGCATATGATACCTTCAAAGTACTCTTATCCTGAAAATATTAGTTATTTATTCTAACTAGGCCACTAAATGCCAGGTTTATAAACTTATCTCTACACAATATGGAATACCTAGAGATGAGCCCACCCCTCTAACAAAACCACTCATATTTTACAGTTATAAAGCAAAGACAGAAATGCCTGTTTTTTTCTTTTTATTTATTTTATTTTGCTGTCATTAATGTACAATTATATGTACATTATGGTTACTAGACTCCCCCTATTATCAAGTCCCCACCACATACCCATTAGTCATTGTCCATCAGCGTAGTAAGATACTATAGAATCACTACCTGTCTTCTCTGTGTTATACTGCCTTCCCCGTGTCTCCCCCTTTATATTATACGTGCTAATCATAATGACCTTTTTTCCCCCTTATCCCTCCCTTCCAACCCACTCTCCCCAATCCCTTTCCCTTTGGCAACTGTTAGTCCATTCTTGGGTTCTGTGAGTCTGCTGCTGTTTTGTTCCTTCAGTTCTTTCTTTGTTCTTATACTCCACAGATGAGTGAAATCATTTGATACTTGTCTTTCTCCGCCTGGCTTATTTCACTGAGCATAATACCCTCTAGCGCCATCCATGTTGTTGCAAATGGTAGGATTTATTTTCTTCTTATGGCTGAATATTCCATTGTGTATATGTACCACATCTTCTTTATCCATTCATCTACTGATGGACACTCAGGCTGCTTCCATTTCTTGGCTATTGTAAATAGTACTGTGATAAACATAGGGGTGCATATGTCTTTTTCAAACTGGACTGCTGCATTCTTAGGGTAAATTCCTAGGAGTGGAATTCCTGGATCAAATGGTATTTCTATTTTGAGTTTTTTGAGGAACCTCCATACTGCTTTCCACAATGGTTGAACTAATTTACATTCCCACCAGCAGTGTAGGAGGGTTCCCCTTTCTCCACATCCTTGCAACATTTGTTGTTGTTTGTGTTTTGGATGTTGGCCATTCTAACTGGTGTGAGGTGATATCTCATTGTGGTTTTAATTTGCATTTCTCTGATGATTAGGGATGAGCATCTTCTCATGTGCCTGTTGGCCATCTGAATTTCTTCTCTGGAGAAGTGGCTGTTCAGCTCCTCTGCCCATTTTTTAATTGGCTTATTGGCTTTTTGTTTGTTGAGGTGCGTGAGCTCTTTTATAAAATTTGGATGTCAACCCCTTATCAGATGTCCTTTATGAATACATTCTCCCATACTGTAGGATGTCTTTTTGTTCTACTAATGGTGTTCTTTGCTGTACAGAAGCTCTTTAGTTTGATATAGTCCCACTTGTTCATTTTTGCTTTTGTTTCCCTTGCCCTGGGAAATATGTTCATGAAGAAGTTGCTCATGTTTATGTCCAAGAGATTTTTGCCTATGTTTTTTTCTAAGAGTTTTATGGTTTCATGACTTACATTCAGGTCTTTGATCCATTCTGAGTTTACTTTTGTGTATGGGGTTAGACAATAATCCAGTTTCATTCTCTTACATGTAGGTGTCTAGTTTTGCCAACACCAGTTGTTGAAAGAGGCTGTCATTTCCCCACTGCATATCCATGGCTCCTTTATCATATATTAATTGACCATATATGCCTGGGTTTATATCTGGGTTCTCTAGCATGTTCCATTGGTCTATGGGTCTGCTCTTGTGCCAGTACCAAATTCTCTTGATTACTATGGCTTTATAGTAGAGCTTGAAGTCAGGGAGCGTAATCCCCCCAGCTTCATTCTTCCTTCTCAGGATTGCTTTGGCTATTCGGTGATTCCTGTTTTCTCTTCATGTGACACTTTTCTGTACACAATCCATATTTTGAAAATGTTGTCCATTCAAAGATTGGAAATTATGATTAGATTAGGAATTAGAAATGATGCTGTTAACTCCTGGTTTTATACACAGTGCTATGTTTGAATTTTCAAGAGATCTGAGCATGTCAGTGGACATGCCCTGTGATTGGCAATCTACACAAAGAGCATGAATTCTATTCAATTCAACAGCCTTTATCGAACTCCAAAAGAGGGAATGAAATCAAGATGAAAGAGACATCCCTCACCTCAAACAGCAGAAAAATTCAGGCACAAAAAGGAATGAAGTCCGGATACATGCTACAACATGGATGAACCCTGAAAACACTGTGGTAAGTGAAACAAGCCAGATACGAAAGGACAAATATTGTATGATTCCAGTTACCTGAAATATCTAGCACATGCAAATTCAAAGACAGAAAGTTACCAGGGGCTAGGAGGAAGGGAGAATGGGGAGTTATTGCTTAATGGTTACAGAGTTTCTATTCGGGGGGGGTGAAGAAACATTTTAGAAATAGTTATAATTGGACATCATTGTGAATTTACTTAATGCCACTGAATTGTACTCTTAAAACTGTTATCAGTGACCTAAGCCTAAAACCATACTCCTAGAAGAAAACATACAGGAAAAGTTTCAGGGAATTGGACTTGACAGTGATTTCTTGGATAAGAACCAAAAACACAGGTAACGGGAGCAAGAACAAATAAATGGGATGACATCAAACTTAAAAAAACTTTTGTGCATCAAAGGATATAATCAACCAAGTGAAAAGGCATGGGGGGAAATCATTTGCAAATCATGTTATCTGATAAGGGATTAATACTGAGAACATATAAAAAACTACAACTCAAAAAAATAAATAACCTGATTAAAAATGGGCAAAGGCCTTGAATAGACATTTCTGCAAAGATGATACACAAATGGCCAACGAGCATACAAGATGCTGAACATCATTAATCAGAGAAATGCACATCAAAACCACAAGGTATCACCTCACACCCATTAGGATGGCTACTACTTAAAAAAAAAAACATGACAAGGACATGGACATCCTGGAACCCTTGCCCATGGCTGGTGGGATCCTAAAATGGAGCAACCACGATGGAAAGAAGGTTCCTCAAAGAGTTAAAAACAGAACCACCATATGATGAGCAATCCCACTTCTGAGTGTTATTCCAAAAAAAACTGAAAGGGTCTCAGAGATATTTGTGCACCCATGTTCACAGAGCAGTAATAACAATGACCAAAAGGAACAACTCCTGTCCAACAACAGATGGATAAACAAAATGTGGTATCTAAATCAGGTATTATTTAGCCTTCAAAGGGAAGGAAATCCTGTCACAGGCTCCAACATGGATGAACCTTAAACCTATTATGCAAGTGAAATAAGCCAGTCATGAAAAGCCAAATACTGTGTGACTCCACTTACATGAGTATCTCAAAGTAGTTAAATCCATAGAAACAAAGTAGAATGGTGGTTACCAGAGGCAGGAGGCAGAGGGAAAAGGGGAGTTGTTTAAAGGTTATAAACTTTCAGATTTGCAAGACGAAAAAGTTCTGGAGATCTGTTTGCCAACAATGAGAATATACTTAATGCCACAGAACTATACACTCAAAAATAGTTAAGATGGTAAATTTTATGTTTACATTTTTAAAAAAGCAAATATAAAAAATGATTAAAATACATATTTTGCCACAATTTTTTAAAATTAGTAATATATCAGAAACCAGTCAATTGTATGGTATGTGAATTCTATCACAATGGCTGTTTTTAAAAAAGCAGAGTAAACAAAGCTTAACAAAATTCTATCATTCACTGATTCAAGGAAAACGGCATTTGCTGAAGAACCGAAAGCACTGAGTAGAGGCTATACTACTTCCTTCCACTTCTTCACTCTGGCCTCCAGGTGACAGATCTTCTCTTTCCCTTTCCACCACACACCACTATCACCTTCTAATCTCCCACTTCCTTATTAGGTCCAGCCTCAACGGGAAAATTAAGTTAAAAAAGCTGCAGTGGCAGTCACAGGAAGGGGCATGGAATTCAGGAATCACGATCTGCACTTAGCAAGAAGGCCCAAGTCTTTATTTGAAGGAAAAAAAAAATCACACAACGAATTTTTAGACATACAATGTATTTTAGGTCTCTGCCCTTCCTTTCCTCAGCTTCTTTCAGCCTAGCATATGTTAGATCAAGTTCTCTGCTCCTATGCTGGAATATCCACTGGCCTGCCCTCCCAGGTACTGGAACTATTAAATACAGATTTAAAATGTGGTTGTTAAAACATGCCTATTACATATATTATTAAATCTTTTCACAAAATAAACTGTGACTAGGATAAGCTTATTTTGATAAACATTTCTACAGCATATAAAAAGAAACAATCACCTCTGAGTGGTGGGACTAATGGTGAATTTCTTCCTTTCTGGCTTATCTGTATTTTTCACAATGAATCTGTAACTTCTGCAATAAGAAAAGTAAGTAGAAATCTTTAGACAAGCATCAATCTGGCTCAAAATTTCACAGCCTCTTGTACCACAAGCATTATCACACGTTACTGCACTGAAGCTGAATTAGCACCAGGTGAGACAGACACTACTTCCTCCATTTTGCAGATGAGCATAAACTGAGGCTCAGAAGAGTTAAATGATTGGGTCTAGGTTGTATAGCTAGAAACTGGCACAGAAAGGGTTACAATTCAGGCCTTTTAGCTTCAAGCCCGAGGCCCTTTTCATTCCATCCTAAAGGGCAATTTGCATTATGGCTTGTAATGTTAAAAAAAATCAACTATGCGACTATTTTAAAAACATTTGCTAGGTAACCCTGGGCAAGTAAATCACTTAACCTGGGGCGGGGGTCGGTTACCCAGTCTGAAAAGTTAAAGTGTTGGAAAAAATATTCTCTAACTCTAAGAGACTCCTGCCTGCTAATGGATTTTAAGTCTAGGGTTCTGAGAAGAAAATTCTATGGGCAAGAATGAATGGTTGGAGAGAAGATGAGGCC
>JAVSCE010008784.1:0-29217 GCA_032199065.1 Smutsia gigantea | reverse complement strand
TTCAGTGGTGTGAGCCCCTCCTCCAGGCTGCTTTATCTGTCACATCACACCAGTTTGCTGGCTTCCCATCTCACCGGAGCAGAAGTCAGATTCCTTATGATGATCCACAGAAGTCTCTCCACCCAAGCCCGTGACCCCTCTGGCCTCATCCAACCTTACTCCAACTTCTTTCCTTCCTCTCCCTTCAACCCGATTACACAGGCTGTGCTGATTACACTGCCCCAGCCACGCTCCTGCCTTGCTCATGCTGGTCCCTCAACCTGAAATCTCCTTTCCCCAGACGAAGGCACGGCCTTACATCAGGTCTTAAGTGTCCCCTTCTTGGCTTTTTAAAATCAGAATGCCTCCCACACTCCTCAGCACTTCATATTCCCCTTTCCCTGCTTAGTTTTCTCTTTAGCACTACGTGCTAGCACACTATTTTATTTATTTAGTTTCTTTATCATGTCTTCCCCACTAAAACGAGCACACCAGGCGACCAAGGATTTTCGTTTGCTCTTTTCATGGCAATGTACCCAGGGCCTAGTGTGGGCTTGCAAGGGGTAGGTGCTCAGTAAATATTTGTTGAACGAGTGAACAGAGCTGGCGTTCTGCTTGCCATCTGCCTGTCACTGGCACATATCTCACAGTTGGTCACAAACTCAGGGGAGGAGCGGGAGTGTCACTTTTGAGCCCCTCACACCCCAGCTGTTCCGTCTGCTGTTCAGTCCCATCTGACTGTGCAGACATAATGTCACAAATACCCAGGAGTTTGGGCATTGCTTCCAGAATGCTTACGTTTAAATTCTGACTGGGACATCCTCTCAGCTGTGTTTCTTAACCTCTCTGTGCCTCAATCTTCCCATCTATAAAGTGGGGATTATAAGGTCACCTCCCCTATAGGGTTATCGTGAGGACTGAGGGATTACACAGGTAAGGTGCTCGGCATGGTGCCTGGCATAGAGTATATGTTCGATCAGGGTCAGCTGATGCTTGTCAGCTTTCTGCTTTTGGGTGGGTGACCTCCTGCCCCACCTGGTTATGGAGGGAGTTCAGGGGGGCTGTGGGTGTGGCCTTGACTTGTGGACTTGGATGCTCAGAATGGAGCAGGTGGGCTGGGGGCTGAAGACCCAAACCGTGGCCAAGCAACTCAAAGGGAGGTGGCAGCAGGATGGCGGGGTGGGGGTGGTGATGGGCAGTGTGGTGGTCTCTAGCTGGGCCCACTTTAGCAGGGGTGTTTTCTGCCTGACTCCAGGTGCCTCTGAGGGCAGAGACCTGTGTTTAGGTAGACCAGTTGTCTGGTTGTCTGGCTGGTGATGGTGACGTGGCCTTCTAACCTCCACAGTTGAGGCACAGTTTGATGAGACTGGACAGGGTCACTGTTTCACCCTCACCTGCTCCATGGACTGCAGAGAGCCTCAGGGTTGGGCTCCAGAGGGAGCAGGCTGGGGAGAAGTGGGGTCCTGGGAGTGATCTCTGGGACACTGACCAGAGTAACCAGAGATGTCTTTGCACCTTCCTGTCAGGTTTGTATGTGGTGGGTGTGAAGGACATTGTGAGAACGTGGGTACATGTGCCTGTGTGTGTGTTAGAATAACTGCTGCTAGCCATTCACACACACACACACACACACACACACACACACACACACACACACACAGCCCAAAGGCAGGCCTTGCTGTCAGCAAGCTCAAGGGGCTCTATTGCCCTTCACAGTGCTTGTTCCAAGGCATCCGCTGGGAATGTCAGGCCTGTGCTGTGCACCAGTCCCTGCTCTGGGCAGGAAAAACTTCGTGTCTCAGAGACCCTGCTCTGAAAGGCGTGGACAGTGCCAGGCCAGGAGTCCTGGCAGAAGGTTGGGGGAGCTCAATGTAGGGGTGGGGGCTTGGGGTATGGACTCAGGGAAGAACCCAGCCTGGTAGGGGCTGAAAGTCCACTCCCAAGGGGACAGAGACACAGTGCTCACCCAAATGAGAACAATTGCTGACATTTATTACATGCTGACTGTGTCCCAGACACCTTAAGGGCATCACTTCACTTTTCAGATGAAGACACTGAGCCCCAGAACAGTTGAGAAAGTTACCCAAGATCACACGGCAAGAAAATAGCAGATAAAGAAGCTGAGGCTCAGAGAGGATATGTGAATCACCCAACATGTTAATGGCAGAGTCGGGATTTGAATTCAGGTCTTTCTGATTCCGGAACCTGGGCCCTTACCACCACCACCCTCCCCAAGTACTTGGGTGAGCCAGAGAGGAGGACTTTGGGTGGCCAGAGGAGGGAGGAGCTGATTCAGCCTGGCAGGGTCAGCAGGTAAAAAGTGAGGCCTGGATGACGGCTGGGAGCACCCAGGGAGACAAGGGCCGGGGGAGGGCATTCCATTGGAGCCAAGAGCCAGGGCAAAGGCACGGAGGCGTGGAATAGGGTGCCACGTTCTGGTGGTTTATGGCTGGCCCCTTGAGCAGGAAGACAACCTCCACTTCTCCCTGCCCCCATCTCCATTCGGGCTCAGAAAGCCCGATTGTCCCCACTTCCCACCAGCCCCCTCCTGTTAGGCTCCTGGGATATGGACAAGAAAGGAGCTTGTCTTTTCTGACTCTGCTGGAGTCCTGCGGCTGAGGTTTGGTTGCCATGGCAACAGACTCCATGGAAACTCGCAGCCAGCCCAGGACGGGCCTGGACCTGGGCCACCTGCTGATACGCTGCTTCTCCTGGCCTCAGCATCCTGAGGAGATGCCCAGGGAAGAGTGGGTTACTCTGCGGCCTGAATCCCCACCCCTCCACCCTACCGGGGGAGGAGAACCCTCAAGGTCACAGAGGTGGTAATTCCAGCCTGCAGGGTCCATTGGGTGGCTCTAGGATCCCACATTAAACTCAGGACACGAAGACCTAAATTCTCTTATGTTTAGACAAACGGGACAAGTCTTTCAGTGGCCACCAGTTGATGTGCCGCCTGTTCCGTCCCTGCACCCTGGTCTGTTCTACTCACAGGGTGGCGTTCTTTTCATTATATTTCCCTCCTGGCCCTGCTGGTCTTTGAACTCTGTGGTCTATTCAATCTACTGACTGTATGTACACCATGGCCCCTGTGTATATCCTGGTTTGAAGAATCAACACACTATTGACACACTTGCTGTTAGACGGCTCTGGGAGGGGACCCTAACTCCACACTCATTCATCATGTGACCTTGAACAAGTCATTCACTCTTCTGAGACTGGATTCTACTTCTCCAAATACCTGCTTTCTAGGGCTGCCTATTACTCCAACAAGTGGGTTGAAGAATATCGGCATCTAGTGAGCATTTGTTTATTTATTTCTTTTTTTTATAATTTATTTTGATATCATTAATCTACAATTACATGTGCAATATTATGGTTATTAAACTACCCCCTTCATCAGGTCCCCCCCACCAACACCATTACAGTCACTGTCCATCAGCGTAGTGAGATGCTATAGAATCACTACTTGTCTTCTCTGAGTTGTACAGACCTCCCCGTGCCCCCCAACATTACATCTGCTAATCATAATGCCCCTTTTTCCCTCTTATCCCTCCCTTCCCACCCATCTTCCCCAGTCCCTTTCCCTTTGGTAACTATTAGTCCGTTCTTGGGTTCTGTGAGTCTGCTGCTGTTTCGTTCCTTCAGTTTTTTTCTTTGTTCTTATACTCCACATATGAGTGAAATCATTTGATACTTGTCTTTTCTCTGCCTGGCTTATTTCACTGAGCATAATACCCTCTAGCTCCATCCATGTTGTTGCAAATGGTAGGATTTGTTTTCTTCTTATGGCTGAATAATATTCCATTGTGTATATGTACCACATCTTCTTTATCCATTCATCTACTGATGGACACTTAGGTTGCTTCCATTTCTTGGCTATTGTAAATACTGCTGCTATAAACATAGGGGTGCATATGTCTTTTTCAAACTGGGCTGCTGTAGTCTTAGGGTAAATTCCTAGGAGTGGAATTCCTGGGTCAAATGGTATTTCTATTTTGAGTTTTTTGAGGAACCTCCATACTGCTTTCCACAATGGTTGAACTAATTTGCATTCCCACCAGCAGTGTAGGAGGGTTCCCTTTTCTCCACATCCTCGCCAACATTTGTTGTTGTTTGTGTTTTGGATGTTGGCCATCCTCACTGGTGTGAGGTGATATCTCATTGTGGTTTTAATCTGCATTTCTCTGATGATTAGCGATGTGGAGCATCTTTTCATGTGCCTGTTGGCCATCTGAATTTCTTCTTTAGAGAAGTGTCTATTCATGTCCTCTGCCCATTTCTTAATTGGATTATTTGCTTTCTGTTTGTTAAGGTGCATGAGTTCTTTATATATTTTGGATGTCAACCCTTTATCAGATACGTTTTTTATGAATATATTCTCCCATACTGTAGATGTCTTTTTGTTCTACTGATGGTGTCCTTTGCTGTACAGAAGCTTTTCAGCTTGATATAGTCCCACTTGTTCATTTTTGCTTTTGTTTCCCTTGCCCGGGGAGATATGTTCATGAAGAAATCACTCATGTTTACGTCTGAGAGATTTTTGCCTATGTTTTTTTCTAAGAGTTTTATGGTTTCATGACTTACATTCAGGTCTTTGATCCACCTTGAGTTTACCTTTGTATATGGGGCTAGACAGTAGTCCAGTTTCATTCTCTTACATGTAGCTGTCCAGTTTTTCCAACACCAGCTGCTGAAGAGGCTGTCATCTCCCCATTGTATATCCAAGGCTCCTTTATCAAATATTAATTGACTGTATATGTTTGGGTTAATGTTTGGATTTTCTATTCTGTTCCACAGGTCTGTGGGTCTGTTTTTGCACCAATTGTTTATTTATTTCTGAGACAGAATTCATATTCCCAATTAAGACACTGAGGCGAAGAGAGCGCAGGGCAGTGTCCAAGGTCATGCGGTGATTGCCTGGCAGAGTAGGAAGGAGAATGCCAGAGTTCACCAGACAGTGAAGTTGCATTCAACTGCTTTGTTATTTGGTCAGTTAGTTTTTATTGGGCACCTGCCATGTGAGGACCTGGTTTCTGCCCTATGGATCATCTACTGGGGGAGATAGAAAAAAAGGGGAAATAAATATAATACAAGTTGTTGTATGTAGTATGTTGAGATAAAGCATAGCAAAGAGACTCTTTTTACAGAGGGTGAGTGGTCAGGGAAGGTTTTTTTGAGTAAGTGACATACAAAGATCTGAACAGTGAGAAGAGCTAGGTATGAGAGGAAAAAGAGGCCCCACAGGGGCACAGCATGGACAAAGGCCTGCAGGTGGGAATGGGGTTGGCATGTCCTATAGGCTGGAAGGGGTCAGAGGAGCTGAAAGGTGGTGAGTGCTAGGACAAGGGGGAGAGGCAGTCAGGGGCCAGATCCTGTAGAGCCTCATGGACCAGGATGCCTGGTGCCAGTTATTCTAAGGGCAGTGGAAAACCGCTGGAAGGTTCTAAGCAGGAATCTTGTGAGCTGACCTGGTTTATGTAAAGAACATCTCCTGCTGGCTGCTGTGTGGGTATGGGGAGGAGAGGGGGCGAGGAAGGAGGCCAGGAGGAAGCTGCACTTGCCCAGCCTGAGCTGGTGGGCTGAGGGGCTGGCGAAGGAGAGGGAGGGGGATGCTGGGTTTGGCCTAGTTTGGACGTAAATAGAATTCGCTATGGACTGTAGGCAGGGAATGAGGAACAGATAGGAAAGAGTAAAGGATAATTTCTAATTTCTGCCTCAAGTGACTGACTGGATGATAAAGTTTGTGGGATGGTGAAGACCCAGGACAGTGCTGGGGGCGTGGAGCTGGACAACTGCCATTTGGGGGAGAAAACCCAGGGCCTCTGTTTGGATGTGTTGTGTTGGAGATAGTCAGGTTGGGAGTCCAGGGGAGAGGTCTAGGTTGCAGGTATAAATGGGGGATAGCATAGACATTGGTATTTAAAACCTGGGAGCTTGATGAGATCAAAGGAGAAAGTGTCCACCGAGATGACATGGAAGACAAAAGACATAAGAGAAAGGAGGACAAAGGAGAGATGAGAGGGAAGGAGAGGAGAAGAGAAGGAAGCAGAGGAGAAAGGAGGTTAGGTGAAGAGGGAGGGAAGAGGATGGAGGGGAGGAGGTGCACAGCAGAGGAAGCCTGGCTGCAGAGAGCTGAAGAAGCAGAATGCCCAGAGGCGCAGGGGAGAAGCAACTGTGTAGTTCAGCAGCTTCTTCCCTGTTCCTGGTCCACCCTGGCTGGGCCTTTGGCATCCTGGAGACAGCCTGGGGGCTATGTTTAGTTTAGCTGCCTGACCCAGCAGCCACAGGCCCCCCAAGGAGGACAGCCCAGGTGCACGCAGGCGTGTGTGTTGGCAGGTGTGGGTGTGTACTGAGGCTGGGATGGCCGGATGCTTTGAAGGCCTGACTTGGAGACACTTACAGGCTGTGGGCCTTGGATTAAGCAATACCGGCCTCTGAGCCTCTGGGTCACATCTGGATAAGGGTGATAATAACATGTGAAAATGCTTTGCCAGCTCCCAGGTTCTCCCCATGTGTGAGGAATTATTAGTGCCACTCAGGCTACAAGACTCGGTGTGAGGTGTGACCCCAGTTTTGTTGAGAGAGCGAGAGAGCGAGAGAGAGCCAGAGCTAGACAGAGAGAGACTGAGGACAACACAGAGGTGGAGAGACAAGAGAGGCACAGGAGACAGAGACAGAGTGAGACAGAGGGCCAGACACAGAGACAAATGAGAGAGAAATGTGTAAAAAGAGCAAGAGACGGAGAAATAGCTACAGAGAGATGTGGGGGAGAAAGGGAAAGAGACGCAACTAGACAGAGACACAGGAGAGAGATGTCTGGGCTATGAAACTATGAACTGCATGCTTTTGCTCATGTTATTTTCTGATTTTTCTCTGTGTATACCTAAATAATATCTTTTTAAAGACATGGTTTCTAGATGTAAACTGGATTTTGAAAACTTTCTGCAATTTGGAAATACCTATGAAAAGTTTTACAATTTACATACAAATTGACCCAGAAATTTTACTTCCTCATATTTATTCAAAGGAAATAATCATGGATTTAATGATAAGGATGATTTTGGAAGTACTGGTATCATATCAAAAAAAAAAAAAAGAAAACCCAACCTCCCCACTGCCAAAACCCCTGAAACCTCTACCTTACGTGTACAAAAATAGGGAAATAAATAAAAGATGCTCCATCCATAGAATGGATTTCTATGTAGTCTTTAAAATGTAGTAGAAGGTAACTCATCGGTATGGATATTCCTGACATACTGTTACAGAAATTAAAAAGGTAAGTTTCAAAAAGGTACAATATAACTCAGCTTCACTAGAAAAATTGTTTGTATGTGCACATAGGGACATATCTGGAACGTTACCACCAAGGTGGTAACTGGTATGCAACAATAAAAACAATTAGAGTTATTTAAAATCTTGTTTAGGTGTTAAGAATTCTTAGACAGAGGAGACTGCTCTCCTGTCTTTTGCTCTGTCCTCAGAGGAAATGGAGAAGAGCTGCTCACAGCCGAGTGATAACCCAGCATGGTTTTGATGGTAATAATTAAATCGCACCTCATCCACATCAATTCATGTGGGTTTATCCAGGTTATTCTTTTGGTAAACCTTCCCACAGAGGCTACAGCCCAGATGCTATCTATTCAAAAATTTTTTTCTCACATTTTTACAGGCTGTGACAGTTTTATTCCCTTGACAGTTGCAAATAGAGGTCTATCATCTCTTTTTAGATATTAGCTCTGGTGTTCCGTTCATTGTAACCAGGAAAAACATTATATCAGGTGTATCAGAAGGGCCTTCTCCAGGTGGGGGTAACCAAGAGGTAGGCTGTAAACCTTGAGATTCAGTCTCTTTGGTTTCTCTATTTAAAAATTTACGTATCATCCCAGTACCGTACAGAAATTACAGATTTTACTTATTTATACTCATCCCATTCCAAAAAGAATTTGAGGTATAGCTTAGTAAATTATATATGACTATAATAGGGTAAAAACAACAGAGGAAATCAGGGTGAAGGAAAGCAAAGGATATGAAAATAAGACAAAAAAGTAAAGTTAGTAAATAAAAACCCATGCTTCAAGGTAGTCAATATTTGCTAGATTGAGATGTCAGGTCTGCTCTGATCTTTCCAGCGGCTTATTTTCAGCATTGAACATGATCCAATATAGAGCAAAAGGGAAAGAAATAGAAACCTTGGGCATACACCATCCCCTCTCTCCTGAGCTCAACCATTATCAATGTCTCTGCAGATAAATCTTGGCTCTTCTTTTAAATCACAGGAAAATAATGCCATTCTCTCATTTCCACTATTTCCCAGGGAAGTTTGATGACTTGCCCACTCACCAGAGAGAGGCAGCCCAGGTTTCGCTCCAGCAGCTTGTGGAGGAGAGCCAAGAAGACAGAGGCTTTCGTCCTCAGCCTCAAGGGCAACTGTCTTCTTGGTAGAAAGGAATTAGCTTTGGTTCAAGGGAAGACTTTAAACTTCCCTTCTCCAGGACCTTCCCATGTTTTAATGTTACATATTCTTCGTTCAAATCCAGTGAAGATTCTGCTGCGTTTCTGGTCCATATCCATATACAGTTGGCATTCTCTGTGGTGATGATTTTATTCCAAGTGAGATGTTACCTTAGCAACCAATTTACCCTCTCACTCAATTAACCCGATTCCTCTTTGTAATCAATACTCATTAGCGCCGAATCACTTCTTTGCTTTGCCTCGCATTTGTAACAGCTCATTCAGGTCAACCTGTTTCTTAAAGGTAACAGTCTTTTCTCCTTCTGAACATGGAACTCATTTGAACCCAACAGAAACCCTCTCCCTGGGGCCTTGGAGGCTGTCATCCTAACTCGGGCTCAGCACAGAGTACCCACTGGTGATCTCTGTGGAGATGGCAGCAGAGCCCCTGTGGTGGCTTCTGGCATTCCGTGGGTCACAGGGTCCTGGCCTAGATGGCAGGAAGGAAGATGGCACCCACCATTTGGAATCTGAGAGCCAGCTCCTGCACACACGAGGCTCCTGGGAATCTCCAAGGGACAAATGTTGTTATGTGATGGTAATTGTAGATGGACACAGTTTGAGAACAGAGAGAAAAAATTATTAAAACTCAGTACAGTCTGTATCACTACCTGCTCCAGTTCTAAGGCAGGGCATGAAATTGCCGTGGTGTAATTCATATCATGGGGAGATAAAATTGCAGACAACTTCCTTCACCGAGCAGGGCCTGTGGGGAGCGAGAAGGGGACAATGGACAGTGGAATGACCTGGAGTGGATGGCTCTTCTGGGGACCAGGGATGCTAGAGGGTCTCCAGAGGCTGGTCAGAGAAGAGAGTGAGCTTGTTCTGTCTAACATAGTGAGGAGAATGGAATTCTGAGGTCCAGTTCTAAGAAAGGGGGGGGGCCCTGACTCCTGGAAACAGAGTCCCAGGTGCAGAGAGGCTGAGCAACATGGTGGAGTAAAGACTTTGGGACGGTGTGCTATGCACAATGCCTTGTGGGCGTGGTGGTGGGGACAGATCAGGGGATGCAAGAAGAGGAGCGGGTCCACCTCTGGGCATTGGGCAATGTGATGCAGACAGGAATAGCACCGCCGGACAGCAAGATGACCTACAAATAGAAACATTTAATTAATTCATTAAGAGCATTGTTCTAGGCATAGGATATTGGCACTGGATGAAGAAGCAGGGGCCCTGTTCTCCAGGAGCTGGCATTCTACAGGCATAGGCAGATAAGAGGCTGGGGAATAAACAGATAAGCACTTGAGGCATGCTGAGGGAGGGCTGTGAAGAAAATAAATCAGAGAAACACTGGGAGGGCGACACCTTTACATGGAGGTGGTTGCGTGTGTGCGTTGGGGGGCTCTCGAGCTGTTGTCGGAGCTGAGAGCTGAAGGATGAGGGGCCAGCTGGTGAGGAGCCGGGAAAGAGCGCTCCAGAGAGGGGAAAGAGCAAGTGCCAAAGTCTATTCCCAAGTTCCAGAAACCCGTGCCTGCCCTGGCCACGCACTGCCTTTCGCAGCCATTCAACCAGAAACAAACATTCTCTGCTCTGGGTGGGTGATTTCACACCTGACTCCAGTCCCTCCCAAGGGCCAGTGACTTCCAATAGAGAGCCTGTTAAATTTCCAGCCCTTAAAAACACTCAATTTCATTGGTAATAATTATAATAATAAAGGGCCAACACAGCTAGGTGGTGCCATTTTTCATCTCGGGCATTTGGAAGATTAAAAAAAAAGTTGGTGGGAATCCAGTGAAAACATGTCTCTTACATGTTGCAGGTGGATGAGCAAAATAGTAACCCTTTTGAAAGCAACTTAAAAATATTTATCAAAAGCTGTAACAACATTCATACCTCTAGAACTAATAATATTATTTGAGGATCAGTCTTGGGAAATAATGTAAACTGTGGCAAAGGTTTGTGCACAAAGCTGTTAGGGTGAACATTATTTATAAAGATGTGGAACTGGAAACTACTTAATGTACAATGACAGGAAAAAGGTTAATTATGATGGATGGACCATGGGATATGGGGCAGCCTAGAGCTGATACAGTGAAACAAAGATGGTCTTTGTAGTCGGCTGAATCCTGATTCAAATCCTGACCCTTCCAGTTACTGCTGTGTGATCTTGGGTCTGTTTTTAACCTCACTGGGCCTCAGTTTCCTCTTTAGTAGAAAAGGCATATCATTTCTTTCTCTCTCTCTCTCTGTTTTTATGAGCAGAGAATAGTCATGTCCATGAGAAGCGATCAGCCCTCAGGCAGCATATACTGACCCAGCAGGCGGTTAGCACTCCCGAGTATCCTCCCACTGTCCTAGTGACAGTTCACCAAGCTGCTTCCTGATGTCACTCAATCTTGACAATCTCAGGATTATTATTCCCACTTTGCAATGAAGAAACTGAAGCTCGGAGAAGTGACCAGACTTTATGTCAATCACCCAGCAATTAAGAGGGATAATCCGGACTTGTCCTCAGGGATTTTGACATTTGCACATGCTATTCCCTCCATTCTCATGAACTCCTACTCATCCTTTAAGACCCAGTCCAAATGTCACCTCTTCTAGGGAGCCTTTCTTGATATCTCTCTGCCTTGTGCTCCCATGGCTGCTTGCACAAGCCTCAGCACGGGAGGAGGGATGTCGTCTGGAGGCAAGAACGGGGTTTTGGTATCAAGTTTAGCAGCAGATTCCAAGTCCAGCTTTGCTCCACTCTCATCCCTCCTGAGAAGATCAGGTGGTAATATCCTGGTTCTATATACTTTGTTGATTTAATAGGCAGAAAGCACGATACTGCATTAACTTTCTTTGATCGTCAGTGAGATGGTAAGGTTTAAAATGAAGTCAGTCTTCAGTAAATGACAGCTGCTTTCCTTCTTCAGTGTGGAGGAAATTTCCAGAAAATGGGTGCCCACCACTTAACAGTGCGGAGACCTCGAGTCTCAGTTTCCTCCACTGTCAAACGGAGCTAATAACCCCCTCTGAGTGTTGTGGGGGAAATTGCCAGACTTAATATATGTAAAACATTCTCAGCAGTGACTATAGGGAGCGTGGCATGAATGTGAGCTATTATTTTCATTAATCTCATTACCGAAGGGCATCCTTCGCGCCGTGGTAATTGTCTGTGTACTGAGCCGCTCCGCGCTGGGTCTGGCACGGAGCCCTGCTCCGCAGAGCAAGGCGAGGGAGCAGCGTATGAGGCCGCGTCCCGTAGGAGGTGATGTTGGAGTGGGCAGCCGACGGCCAGGCCCCGGGCAGGGCCCAAGGCCGGCGGGGAGGCGTGGGCTTGGGTCCCCCAGCCCAGCCTGGGCACGTGGGCAGGCGGCCAAGTCGCTAATGAAACGGACGCAGCTTCCTGAGCGCTCCGGGGGTCGGGGGCGCGGCCTGGGCACCCCCCAGGCGGCAGGCTTACCACACGCCGGGAGGGCCCAGGGTGCTGAGTGGGGTGGGCGGTGCACCCCCGCTGCCCTCTACTCGCCGACAGGTCCACGAATCTACAGGCGTGGAAAGGGCGGGGCCGGTCTGGGGAGGCCCCTGACTTGGATACCCAGCTGGATTTTGGGCCTGGGTTCTCCAATTTTTACCCATAACCAGACCTTTCTCCTAGCTTGCCACTGGGTCTGGAGTCAGTCTGCCCACGTTCTAACCCCAGCCCAGCCTCTTCCTAACAGTGACTTTGGGGAGGTGGCTTAAGCTATCTGGGCCTCAGTTTCCCCTCTGTAAATGGGATAATCGTAACACCCACATTAGGGTTATGAAATTTAATGAGTTAGGACAAGTACACGGCTTAGCATAGGCAGATGGTTAAGTGATCAATGAATATTGGCTATTATCACTTGGAGCGGCATCTTGAGGGATTCAGGTTGCCTTAGGGGTAAGAAAGTTTTGGAAGTGATTTGGGGGAAGGTACTAGATCTGAGAGCAGTGGTTTGAGCCCCCGCTCTGTCATTTACTATGTATGTGAGCTTGGGCAAATCATTTCAGCGTTTGGAGCCTCAGTTTCCTCATCTGTAAACTGGGGGTATGTCCATCTTAGATGATCATGATGCAGATCAGTAAAGAAACACCAGCTCCCACTTGGAGAGCCAGGCAAGGTGCTACCCACTCTGTGTGCTCAACTTAATTCTCCACCTGCTCCCCAGCAAGGACAGCTGTCACCCTCACCTCTCCACTTACTACTCGCTGGAGGTATCTCTCCTCTCTGCTTACTACCTGCTCGAGGTCCCACAGCCAGGAAATGGGCAGCCCAGGCTGGAAACAAAGTCTTTCAGGTGTTGTGTGGCTTCTCCCAGCAAAGGAGGTGGTGGGTGTCAGTATACCATGTCAGCTGTCCAGCTGGATGTGGCTTTGGGGGGATGCAGGGGAGCCTAAGGCTGATCTTTGTAGTGAGGCAGGGCAGGGCACTGGCTGTGAGCACAGCCGAGGGCAGCTGAGACCTGAGTTCCCAGCTCTGCTCTGCCTCCTCTCTCCTGGGTGGCCTTGGACAGTCCCCCAGGCCTTGGACCTGGACGGTGGGCTTCCTAGTACTCCCCACTTCCTGTGGCAGCTGTGAGGCTGAAATGAGGTGCCTTGTGCACAGCACCAGCACGGAGCCCGTCTCATGGAGGTGCTTACTGATCAGTCGCTTCTGTCAGGGTCGTTAGTGTTAAGTGTTCATTTAGTCACCCACTATTAGTGGAGGCCCACAGATATGTTGAACCCTGGAATTTGGACACAATCTCCACCCTCGGGAGTCCCCAGTCTTGTAAGGGAGTGAACATGTAAGCCATAAATGGCAAATGTTAGTCCAGTGTTCTGGGTGGGAGGTCGGCAGAGGAGGGAGCCACCCCTGGTAGGGGATGATGGGGGCACGAAAGCCAACCTAAAGGAGAAGATGGGGTACTTAGCTGAGGCCTACGGTAAGAACAAGAGTTGAGCAGAGATGAGGCGACTAGGTGAGGGCGCTCCTGGCAGAAGCACCAGCACCGGCAAGCATGGAGGTGTGACCCATTGTCCCTCGCATCAAGCATTATTAAGGGTTCAGCATGGCAGGAGCAGGGGCCAGCTGCTGCGGGGAGCAGGGCGCATTGTGAATGGCCTTGATGCCAGGCAAGGAGCTTGGATTTTATGCTGGGGAGTCTCTCAACGTTGAGGGTGGAGATAGGGTTAGGGGCCTTTGATAACTCCACTCTCAACATGGACAGTGCCCAGTCCTTACCCAGAGACTGCAGTGGGCCCAGCACTGGACAGGTTTTACTTAACCCTCAGAACAACCTTCTGTCTCAGGCATGACATACCTGTATGGTCCCCATCTGAGGCACAGAGAGGTTAAGGAAGTGGCCCCATGTCACACAGCTGTTAAAGGCCGAGCCAGGATTTGAAGCAGGCTGGCCAACTACCGCATCCAAGCCCCTCACTACTTCCCCTTCCTGCCTTCTTGTGTGATCAGCCCTAAGCCCAGGTCCTTCCCAGGCTGACTCAGAATTCCCCAGGGTTGTGTCTCTCTTCTCCGGCCCATTCCTGCTCAGTACCTGGGCTCTTTCTCCTAGGCTGACTGGCAATGCAGCTTTAATGGAGGGGCCTTGGCCGCCGGGTGTGGGGGAGGAGAGCAATTTCTCAGAAATGCAATAAGCAGAGTGAGTGACTAAGAGTGCTGGCAGCCCCCTCTCAAGCCCCAGCCTTGGCTCTGGTCCTGGCTGATGGGGTCATGACCACCGACACCCCCTCAGCTTGCCTCAGCTCTTCCTTCCTGGCAGGGGTCTGGGGGGCTTAGAGTCTGCACTGTTCCTGCGTCTCCTAATGCCCACCCTGCCACCCCTTCATTCCCTTGGTGCCGCCTCAGGTGCAGCCTCCTCAGTCTCTGCCTGCTGCCCTGCCCCTGAGCCATCCTCCTAGACCCTGAGGCTACCTGGGTCATCTTTCTCAAAGACTGATTGGATCTTGTCTCTCTCCTGCTCCCTGTTGCCCCAGGAGAGTGTTCCAGTCCCCCAGACAGGCCAGGAAAGTGGTTCACCATTACCTCCCACCTCCTTTCTCAGCTCTGCATCCTCAAACTTCCACAGATAAAACCAGCTCTTCAAAGAGTATCTCTTTGTGCCTCCAAGAGCCTCTGAGCTTCTGTAGCTGCTGTTCCTCTGACAGGAATGCCCTTCCTCTCACATCCTTGTGGTGAAAGCCTACTTATCCTTCAAATGGCACCTCCTTTGGGCAGTCTTCCCTGATTTCTCCAAGCAGGGTTAGTTGCTCGTTTCCCTCTGTCCTCCCAGTGCCTTGTTCAACTTCGTATTTGTAACAGAGACCCACTGAATGGCCATTATTTGATTAGCTGTCCCTCCTGCCATCAGACTTTGAAAAGTCTTCAATGCTATCCTAATAGCTGCCGCCATTGAGCTCTTACTGCATGCCAGGTACTGTGCTAAGACTTCACCTGCATTACTTCCTGCTCTGCCAACAGCCTTGGAGGCAGGCGACACATTCATCCCCATTTTATAGATGATGAATGGAAGCACAGACAGGTGAAGTGACTTGCCCAAGGTCATACACAACTTAAGTGCCAAAGCCTGGCTCTCTGCAGAGTTAGTGTCTGGACCAGCCCCCTCTGCTGCCTTCTTCCTCCCAGCACAGAGCCTGTCCCTGATCAGCTGTGCTTAGAGGTTTGCTGAATGAATGAATGAATGGGCAATCTTCCATGGCTGGCTTTCTAGATCCATTCAAGGGATCTTAGGAGATTCAAGGGAAGGGACCTAGCATGGAGTGAGTCCCTGAGTGTGCCAGGAGTGGCCCCTGAAGCCCTGGGACCCTGACACTATTTCATTTTACAGATGAGGCTTAGAGACAGTTGGCAGAGCTGGGATCTGTGTGACTCAGGGCCCACTTAGGACAAAGGTCTGGGGGCCTCCATGCTTCTGGAAAGGGGACAGGGGCTGTTTGTAGTTTCATCAAACCTCTCCTCCATGGATGAGAATCCCAGAAAGCTAAACTGAAGCCAGGGCTTGGGGCTGTGGCCTTGATTGATATTCAGGGGCCCTAAGCAGGGTCATCGTATTTTCAGAATGAGAGTCCCTCTGAGGCTTGGCTAGGGGAAACCTTTTTCATGAAAAAGTGGGTTTAAGTAACGGTTAAGAGCTTGGCTGTGGAAACAGACAGCCCTGGGTTCAAATCCTACCTCGGCTACCTATTAGCTGTGTGACCTTGGGCAATTGTTTAACCTCTCAGAATCTCACTTTCCTCTTCTATAAAATGGAGATAATATGCTTCGTGCTGGACTTTGGTGAGTCTCACAAATGTTGCATCTGGAGTTCTTGCATTTAGTAGGTAAGCACTTTGTGAATGTTATCTTTTATTAGTGGGGTCTCTAGAATTGGGTCAGGTTGAGAGTCGGGATAGAATTAGTGACAACCTAGGCCCAGGGCTGCCAGTCTGCTGGGGGCCTGCCTGTGTTTGTCCGCTTCTTGGGATCACCCAGAGGCCCTGCTGGGGGGTCAGCAAGTGGGTGAGCTCAGAGCTGGAATTTGGTAATAGCAGAATGACGAGTGAAACAGATCTGAGCTCCACTCTGCTTCTTGCACTTTTTGCTGGGCAGCCCTGGGCAATATACTTGCTCTTTTTTAAGTTTCAGTTTCCCCCTCTATAAAATGGGTGTATTATTACCCTTCCCAAAGGAGTTTGTTAAGGACTTCATAAGATCGTTATACCAGGCACAAAGGTCCACCCAAGTGTCAGTTCCTGAGACCTGAATGTTTTATTTCTGAAAACGATTTCCTCCCAGGGGTTTCCATGTCATGTTTTGTTTTGGGACTTTGTGGGCTGCTCGTTGTTGGCTTTCTTCTGTCCATCCCTCCATCCACCAGTGGGTCAGTCCCTGTTGAGGGCCAGACCCCCAACAGGCTCTCCTCTGGGCCCCTTCAGGCACTCTTTAACACCCTGGCTCTGAGACAGGTGGTTGCCCAGAGGAGTGGGAGCAGGCTCCAGGGGGACCTGCGTGCACAAGGGCACAGAGGCCTGGTCCTGCCACTGCGTGGAACTTCCTGAACAGGAAGGAATGTGAGGCTCCGGGTTTCCAGGGTCCTTCTAAACCTCATATCCATCTTGGGTAGCGGACCTCCGGTAACGAGGCACGCGCGCCTCCTGCTGGCCCTCGTGCTGACTGCACCCCGGCCGTCGGGACTTCAGTCCCTGGGGCTGGGAGCCTAATGTCCATAAAAGGCGTATATAAACTGGGAGGACCCTAAGAGATCATCCACCCCGCCTTACCGAAGAAGCATGGGGCAGGGCGCTCAAACAGAGCAGGAATTCCGGTCCCTGAATCCAAGGCTGGGCTCCGTTAAAGCTTGGGATGGGGAGGTGAGCTCCTCCCCACGGAGAGTCCTGGCAGCTGAGCTCCGGCACATGGCACATGGGAGGTGGGGATGGGGGTGATCACAGAGAGCGGAGGGGGTTTCAGATTCTAGGCCCCTCGCTCCATCTGGCTGACTCAGTCAGGAGATTTCCTGTTTTGTCTTACAGCAGCATCGCTGCAACCCGATAGCTATGGAATGGAAACCTGAGGAGTGTGTATGTGGTGTGTATGTTTGTGAGTGTGTGTGTGTCAAAGGGTGGAGTTGGTGTCCATCAGCAGGTGTCCTGGGACGGTGACATCATCGCGCTGAGGCTCTGGTCTTCTTTTAAGCCAGTTTGTCCACCGTCAAGCCCCCAGGAGCTGCCTCCACTGTCTTGTCCTTGGTTCTCCAGCATAAGGTGGCGGCTGTCGGGTGAGGGGATGTGAAAACAGGAAAGTTTGTTGCCTTTAGAGCCAGGGTAGAAGATAGGGATGAATGTGGGCGCTAGGATGGGCTTTGTAGCAGATCAGAAGTGGGGGGTAGAGGAGGGATGAGAGCTCCTCAAACTGAGGGCTGCACCCCTCAATGAGATGAGCAGCTTGGGAGGACCTGCCCATGGCCACCTGGTGCCTGGAAGCTCATACGTGTGGACACCAGTCCTTCCCCCTGGCCGTCTCTACCTCTACCTGCCCCCCAAGCCCCTTCCTTCTGGATGGGCTGTTGCATATGACTGTGTGTGCACGTGTGGTTGTGCACATAGGCTTCTGTGTGTGTGCTGGATGTATCTCTGGCCACGGGCTGGAAACTTGGTGTTACCGGAGATGGAAGCTATAAGAGCTTTATTGTCCCAGGAAAAGGCCTGCCTATGACGGGAAATGACTCTTTGGTCCATGATCACAGCAAAGCCAGAGAGCCCGAGGTCTGTCTCCTGATAGGTGGTGCGTGGTGACAACCTAGCTTAGTCTGGGGGGCACTATTACTTTACACTGGGTGCTCTGTTGCTAGGTAATTAGGCCCCCACTTTCCTCTGGCTTCATCTCCTCTGCCTTCTTCCTTCTCTGCTCCAGCCACACTGGAAAATAGCAGCCTTTGTCCAGTTGGGAGCCTTTCGTCCCAGTTGTTTCCTGACTGATTCCTTGTCAGCCTTCAGGTCACAATTTATGTCACCTTCCTGGGGTGGCCCGCCCTGCCTGCACTTGCTAAGGCACCCACTGTGCCCCTTCAGGCACCCTTTAACACCCTCCTCTTCTGCTTCCTCCCACTGCAGGAGCCCGAGTGATTCGTTCACTGTGGCCCCTGCTTCTCAGACGGAGCTCTTTTAGATGGGGACCTCGTCTTCCGTGCTCCCCACTATATCCCTGGCACCTGCAGCAGTGCCTGGCAGAGGAGGCCCTCTGTAATTATGTGTGGACTGTGCAGAGGCTTCCAGTGCGTGAGGAGACTTGCTATTTTGGAGCCAGGCAGTCCTGCCTTGAACTTGGCTTGGAATCCCCAATCCTGGCTCCCTCTCTCGGTGGCTGTGTGTCTCATTCCCCCACTTGGGGTCTCAATTTCCTCATTTGTCAGTTGAGGCCAAGTAGAATGACATCACGGCTCGTTTGAGGAATCAGTGAAATCATGTGCGTGTACCATCCTTGCCAGGAGTTATTGTAACAATAATTATGGCTGCTACTTTTTAAGCAATTACTGGGTGCTGGCAGTGCTCCAAGGCCCCTAATTCTCTTGATTATCGTGAGGATGAGACTCTAACTATCTCACTTTACAGATGAAGAAACAGAGGCTCAGAGAAGTCAGTCCCATGCTCAGTGATGACCTTGTCTCTCCAGTAAGGGCTGTAGGTGCAGGAGCTTTGGGACCACAGCCAGTTTCTCTCCTTGGCCTCTCACTGCTGTTCAGGAAGGACTGGGAATCTGGCGACCTGACTTACTGTGTGACCCTGGGTGGGTCACTGCCAGCCTAGAGCTCCATTTCTCCATGTGCCTCATGAAGGCACAAGACCCAGGCTGGGGGTGCAATCCCCAGTGCCCACAGAGGTGGGCAGGGCAGGAGGAGGCAGCTGGAACTGGGAAGGACTGGGATGAGCCGGGCAGCAGCTGCTCAGCTCTGGCTGGTAGTTACCAGCTGAGAATGAGGGCTCAGGGTTGCCAAATGTTTGAACTTTTCAAGAGAAGCAGAAAATTTGGATTTTGATGTGAAATCTGATTTTAAAATGTTGGCAATAATTTAAAGAGAAAGATAAAAGGAAAGACACTGTGTGGACCAAACAAAGAGCACTTGTGAGCTGCATTTGGGCTCGTGGGCTGTCACTCTGAGTCCATGGGATACCCGCCATATAGGGGCCCCTTTCTGTCTTGGGCTCTCAATAACAGTGACTCACACTGCTGAGTACTTACTATGTTCAGGGGCGTGTGTGGTATCATCGAATTTCTTCCCACCTCTGCACCCCAGTATTCCTACCATGTACTAATGTTCTACTAGGTACTATTATCATCTCCATTTGATAGGTGGGCACATTGAGGTCCAGAGAGGTTAAGAAACTTGTGCAGGGTCAAAAAGCTAGTAAATTACAGAGCCAGGGGACAGAGAAGGACGCTCCCACTCCAAAGCTCACCTGTGTAACCATCATGTCATCCTGCCTCAATGACCCCAGTACTCCCTGTGCAGCCTTCTGCCCATCAGGACTCCCCCACTCTGTCCTCCTGGGGCCTCAGGCACTCATTAGCCAACCTCAAGGCTGATCTGGCACAGCCTTGGCTCAGAAGGAGGGTTAGCCGGGCAGAAGGCTCCTCCTCCTCCCAGGACTCTGGGTTCTCCTTCCCCCAGGTCCCCTGGTGCTTTAGGCTGTGCTAGGGACCTGCTGGCTTGATGAGAAGCACCCTCCAGCAGCCCAGTGGATGTGCAGGAAAGGCCTCCTTTCTTTTGGAAATCCTGGTGGGAGTGTTGTCCCTGTGTCAGTGCAGCTAGTTTTGACTTCCCGTATTTCTCCAGCAGCTCCTTCTGCAACCACCCCCACCCCCTCCCACTTCCCATGCATGGAGATTGTGCATATGTGCAAGTGGACACGTGGCTCTGCACGGGTCACTCTGTGTGAGGGCGAGTTTGCACATGCTTCTGTGTCTGAGCCTGGGAGGCACATGCGTGGGGGGCTACTGTTGTTCCATTTAATCTTCCCAGCAGCATCATGGAGCTGCTGCTGCTATTATCCCCATTTTACAGAGAAGGAAACTGAGGGTTAGAGGGGATAAATGGTTTGCTCAAGGTCTTCCACTAGTTAAAACCTTGGATTCCAGCCCAGGTCTGTCTGACTCCACAGCTCAGAATGCTTAACCCAAGAGGGTTATTCCAGATACTTAACAATTGGCCTGGCCTGGGCCCCAAGCCGTCAGAATAGATGCCTGCCCTAAATAAACAAGCTGTATGTTCTCCCAGTCCTGTCTTATCCATTACACACTCAACTGTGTTAAATGGGATTAATCCAGGAAATGAGATTACAGATGTCAAGCAGCTTGGAGAACCAATGCAACACTCCACAGCATTTGTGTCTATTTCTTCTTATGCTGTGGGGAGGCAGAGCTGGCCTGTGAGTCAGGAGATGTGGGCTTCATGCCTGGCTGTGCTTTTAACCTGCTGAATGACCTGTGGGGAGTATTGGGAGAAAGTTTCCAGAGCCACAGATTAAGAAGGTCTAAATCTGCTAAGAAAACAGTACTCAGCATCGTTCAGGCCTGTCCATGTGGTAATTACAAAGGGTTCTGCCAAGCAGACCCTGGAGGCCTTCAGCTTGGCCACAGTGCATCAATTAAGGGACTTGCATGTTACAGTTTTTAAGAAACATTGTACATATTTAAAAATACATTGTACATGTTTAATGTACACAACTTGATCATATCTAAACACTCAAACTGGTGAGTTTTGACAGGTGTATGCACCGTGAGAACACTGCCACAGTCAATATACCTAATATCTCCGTCACTTCTGAAAGTTTTCTCATCCGTTAGCCACCCATCCCTCCCTTCACTCCCATTCCCAGGCAAACACTGATCTGTTTTCTCTCTAGATCACTGTGCCTTTCCTAGAAGTTTATGTAAATGAAACCATATGGTATGTAAACTTTGGTGTCTTGCTTCCTTCATTCAGTGTAATCTTTCTAGATTCATCCATATTGTCATGCATTCCTTTTCATTGCTGAGTAGTATTTTATTTGTATGGAGAGACCCCAATTTGTTTTTGCATTCACCTTTGGTTGGACATTTGGATTGTTTTCAGTTCTTGACTGTTAAAAGTAAAGCTACTAGGAATATTTGTGTACCAGTCTTTGTGTAGATATATATATTTTCCTTTCTTTTGGATAAATACTTAGCAGTGGAAGGGCTGGGTCAGGTGGACGATTTCCCAAGATGGTTGCACTGTTTTACATCCCCATCAGCAGGGTATGAGAGTCTCAGTTGCTCCACATCCTCGTCAACACTTGGTCTGGTCAGTCTTTTAATTTTAGCCATTCTAATGGGCGTGTGGTATTATTCAGTATGGCTCACTCTGCAGTTTAGAGAATGAATGGTCCTGAAGGCCTATGATGTGCTCGGAAGAGATGGTCTTGAACATGAGGAGAATGAACAATGGGCTTCAGGGGGAGTGGGTGCTGATTTGTTTTATAAGGCACCAGAGGGCCAGAGGGAGACAGATTTTGTTTCAAGTTTCAGCAAGAGCTTTTTATGTGTCCAAGCTGTCCAATTATGGAATGAACTTCCTGTTGGAGTTGTGAGCCCACCTTTGCTGGGAGTGGTCAAGCCTTTGAATGTGTGGTGGAGCTGTGTGGATGGGGGATTCCAGTCTCAGGTGGGGTTTGGACTAGATTTCTAATGAGCTTCCTCCACCCATGGGGCTCCAAGAATCATAAAAGATGAAAGTCTTCAGTAGCATTAGTGGTAACACCTGCATCTTGCTGGCTCCAGCCCCCCGCCTCCTGTAGGAGTCCCGCGTCCCAGGTGAGTTCCTTTCCCTGTCGTGTGTGTGGGCGAATCCTCTGTGCTTGCACACCTGCATTGTCCTCTGTGACCATCAGTCACCCTGCCACTACAGCCCTCAGTCTCTCCATCAGGGTCCTGTCCTGCCAGGTCCTGCCTCCTCTGGCCTCCAGGTCACTGGCAGGAGCTGTTTGCTGGTAAACAAGGGAAAGAGTACTTCTTGAGGGCAGGGTCCCCCAATAGGGCTGCTCATGTCATCTTCTGAGGTGGCTCCCTCTCACACCCAGCCTCCTCCTTCTCCCAGGCGGTGACTGGGCTGCAGCAGGTCCAAGAAGCCGACGGCAAGATGCATCCAGAACCAAGACTTCCTCCATCCTGAGGCTCCTGCCGCTGAGTCTGGCTTGCCACCACCCTCTTTTTTCTCTTTTGAAGGATTTCTCCTTTGGCTCCTGACAGGCCTTCCTGGCTCCCATTAGGTACCTGCCTCTAGTTCACCAGGCACAACTTACCTGTGTTTGAACCCCAAGTGCTCTCGGTCCCGCGGCTGAGTGACATCTTGCGACTGTAGTTGCGTGTGGATAATCAGGTGCTGAGTATCGCTCAGCCCCACGCCCTGGGGGTGTCCAGTCTCAGCTCCAGCGGGTCAGGCACTCTGTTACCCAGTAGGATTAATCAAAGGAAAGTTATTTTAAGAAGAAGCCTTCCTTTTGGACATGGTTCACTCCACTTGGTTCACGTGTTAAACATTAGACAGCATGTATACTTTTCAAACCATTGCTTGTAGAGTGAGTTTTCCCTGTGTATTAGCCAACCTTGAAGGTGGCCCCCAATGATTTGTCCTTCTGGTGTTCACTCCCTGCTCCAACATTGTACCAGGGTTAGTCTGTGTGACCAGTAAGAAATGGAAGAATTGATGGGGCGTCACTTCTGAGATTAGGTTAGAAAGGACTCTGCAGCTTCAGTCTTAATCATTTTCTCTCGCTTAGATCATTGCTCTGGGGAAGGCCAGCTGTCAGGGATAGTCATGAACAGCCCGATGGAGAGGCCTGTGTGGGGAGGAGCTGAGCCTCCAGCCAACAGCCGCAAGAAGCTGAAGCCTTCTGCCAAGGGCCACGTGGGTGAGCTTGAAAGTGGATCCTCCAGCCCCGTCAAGCCTTCAGCAGACTGAAGCCTGGATGAACATCTTGACTTGACCTCATGAGAGATCCTGAGTCAGAAACACCCGGCTAAACTGCTCAATTCCTGACTTTCAGAAATGGAGATAAAAAACGCTGCTTTAAACCACTAAATGTTGGAGGAGGGAATTTGTTATGCAGCAATGGATAACTAATACACCCTTTGATTATGTACTAGTATTTGAGATAACAACCATGTCCCCCTGCCTTGCCCCACCCCAGCTGAAATAGAAACCTGGTGTAGTGTGGGTAGCTCTCCTGGACCAGCATAGCTGACTGGACCAGGGAATTGCCCGACCCAGGGCAAGCCCTTGTGGAAAGTCTTTTTTTCCCCTTCTCTTTTCTCCTTTCTCCTCCCTCTCACTCTTTCTCCCTTTCTCTTTATCTTGCATCAGAAGAGTAGATTGAATCAAATAACTATGAGATTGAGCTGGGGTAGCAGGTAAGCTCTGGGGGTGGAGCTGCCAAGCTGGTCTATAGAGACACAAAACTGAAGTCAGAGAGAAGCTCGGATGAGATACCAGACCCTGGACCTGGTAGGGTTTGTGTCTCCCAGTTATGCTGCTGAGAATTGAATTGTGGGAAATTCTTTCAATGCTTAAAATGCTCTTCCTTTTGATTTGAACTTCTCAAGTTCCTATTTTTGCAGTCAAATCATCTTAATCAATAACAGTTGTAGGCAACATTTTCAAACAGACAGAACGTTCCCTTGAGTGGACCTGTCTTAGTCTTCACTACCATTCTCCCCCAGCTGGACATTTAGGTGATTTTCAGTTTTCTCTGTTGTAAATAATGCCACAATGAACATCTTCAGCACTCGAAGCTTTTTTTATATCTCCAGTGACATCTTTAAGAGGTCTTCCCAGAATTGGGATGAGTGGGCCAAACGCTGTGAGTCACTGTAAGTAATAAAAATGTCCAGTTAAACAACTTTGCAGAGAAATGGCATGGACAACTGCCAGTGGTAGTGGACATTCTTCATCTCACCCGCCCTTCCCAGAATTAGGTTTCTCTCACTCAGGGTTGCATTCTCCCCCTTATATAGGGCTGCTGAGGGCCTGGCTGTGTGCATCACGCTGGGGGAATGCTCGGGTGTCACGCGGTTCAGGCAGCAGCCACGTTGTACCAGTTTCTCTGGGGTCTAAACAGGTCAGGAAAGATCTATGTCATTTTCTTTGATTTAAAATAAAGTGGATTCTAAACACCACTTAAAAATACATTAATAATGGTGTTGACGTATTTTTCATTTTGAAGAAGTGATAGATGTTTCCCTCAGCAAAATGCTAAAGTGGGAAAGTGGGTTAGGGAATTAGGAGATTGATTAGTTTCTGTCAAGGGGCTTATTACCTCTTGCCTAGATGACCTTCTAACTGGCCCTGTAACTGACCCCCTGACTTCAGCCCCAGCCTGGCCCAATACGTCTGTCCTCAACATTGATGTCTACTTGCGGATGTGCTTGGGGAAGTGGGTGCAAGGAGGGCTTGGAGTCGGGTGGTGGGGTTCTTGTCTGGGTTCCATCACTGAGTCTGCTTCTGTTTCCCCCTTTTCTCAGGTTAGCACTCTGATTTTCCTTTGGGGTCCTACCTTACCCCTTTCTCAGTCTTAGGGTGTCACGTGGGGCTGACACTGACCCCCACCTCACTCCCGCTCCAGGGCTAGGCATATTATTAGGCTTGGCCACTGAGAGTCCTTCAGACCTCTGGCCTAGTGATTGGTTCAAGGGGGCAGCATGTGTCCCAGGCTGAGCCAGCCATTGTCTGAAGTCTGGATCCAGGTGTACCTGAAGTTCACCCTCCCACATCCTAGTTATGTGAGCCACAACCCTTCTTCCTTTTTTTTCTTTTAAGTCCATCTAAACTGACTGCTTGTTACTTGTAAACAAAAGAGTTGTGACTGATACACAGCATGACCTTGAATAAGTCCTTTCTCTTTGGTGGCCTATCTGGGAAATGAAAAAGTTGGATTCTCTGAGGTTCTTCCAGCCTGGGAAGTTCAAGTCCTCTGTCTGGGTCATGGGGACCCCCATGCTGAGGGGGTCACAGATGACTGGCTGGCTCATGTGGACACTCAGTCACTGCAGAGTTGCCAGGAAAAACCTCAGTGGACGTGCTCTTCGCAGACCACCAAAGGGCTGCCCTGGAGCCAAGGCAGTGGCAGAGCGGGCCCCCCGAGGGGCAGACCAAGGGACAGATTGGGGTTCCATACTATGGCGCACTGAGATCAGCAACGAGATGTGCTGCTCTTGCTCTGTATCTCTCAATGGCTCTCAGGTACCTTCAGGATTAAGTCCCATCCCCTTAGATAGGCAGAAGGCCAGGCTGCACATAGAGCTTAATAAATATTGAATGAATGAATAAACAAATGCCCTTCATGACCAGGCTCTTGCCTAACTCAGGCCTGAACTCACTCTCCACCTTCTCCCCCTACTGCCTCCTTGAATAAATGCTGTTCTCTTATGCTTTAGCTGTTCTGTCTGCCTGGCATCTTTTCCCCACCACCCACCTGGCAGTCACATTTCTCCTTCAACCCTCAGCTCATTCATTCTCCGATGCAGCAAGTATTTCTTACTATGGGTAGGCACTGTTCTAGATGCTGGCATTAACCAAAACAGGTGAAGACCCCATTCTCATGGAGCCTAGGGTGTGGGTGATGAATGCCGTGGAGAAAATCCACCAGGGAGGAGGCAAGGAGTACGGCTGGGGGCACAGTTGTTTTGTTTTTTATTTTAACAGAGGGCAGCCTGACGGGGCTACTCTGATGCGGTGACAGTTTAGCTAGACCTGAGGGAGCGAGCCCTGTGGAGCTGTGAGAAGGACGATGCCGCAGGGAGGGGTTTGGGGTGAGGTAGAAGGGCAGAGGTCAGAAGGCAGGGAGGGCAGTGGTGCAGGGCACTCACTGGCCTTGTTTCCCGAGCTGGGGGAATCTGTCGGCAGGCTCCGGTGGGAATCCGGGGTGATGGGAGCAGTAGAAAGGGTCAGATACTGGGTCTGTTTTGAGGATGGAAGAGGCAGGATCTCCCCGGGTCGGGTGTGGGAGACAGGGGCGGTGAGGATGGGTGAGGGGGCGAAGCTGCCAGGCTGCAGAGGGCAGGTTAGGGCGGGGTGGCCTGGAGTTGGCATGGGGCGTGCTGACCTTGATGTGCCCATTACTCAGCCATGTGGACTGCTGGAAAAGAGGGTGGACATAGGAACCTGGAGCTCCTGGGAAAGGCTGGGGCTGGAGGTGTGAGTTTCTGAAGAAAGAAGGTGGTTAAGGCCAGAGACGGCACAGGGACACTCGCGGAGGGAGTGGGGAATGAGGAGCGGACACTTGACATTTGGGGGAGCTGCCAGAAAGGCGGAGAGAGGCTGTCCCAGAGAGGAGGGATGTGTTCCCGTGTCTGTGCTGCTGGCCAGTTATATTAACCGAGGGCTGGGACTTGGCTTTTGGGCCTAACATCAGGCAGGTCACTTGGGACCTTGATGAGTTGTGGGGACAAAACCTGGTTGGAATAGGTGTACGGAGAAAGGGATGAGAGGGATTGGCCGCAGTGCCAGAGAAGGGTCTGGGGTCAGGGGTCAGGGGTCAGGGGTCAGGGAGTGAGTCTTTGAGCAAAGCCTGAGTGACAGGAGGGAGCAGGGGGTGGGACACTGTGGACAAAAGTTCTGTAGGCGCAGTGGGGAGGAGGTAGGCCTCCAGGTGGCAGCCGGGCCGAGCTTCCTGGGGCCAGGGTGACAGGAAGCTACCACAGACTGAGTGCTTTATTTATTTACTTTAAAAAATTGCTCAACGCCTCCCAAACCGGGAACTTTAGGACTCTTTGATTCTGAGCACCCCCCCCGCTGAGTCCCGTCCTGCTGCCCCCATGTCTAGGGCTCCACCCCTGCCCTCTCAGCCCATCCTGACCTCTGTCCCTGCTGCCTCTGATCTGGGTTAGGCTGCGTGCGTGGGCCCCACTCTGCCACCGGACCGCGGAAGTTGGGGGACGGCAGGCGTGTCCTGGGCAGAGCCCTGTGAGGGCCCTTTGTCCCCGGCTGGCGCTGCAGTTTGATTAGGCTCCCGTGGGGCGGAACTGGCCTCTGATACCCGCTGGACAAAGGGCCTCTTTGAGAGGCTGGGAAGCGAGGAGCTGGGATGGGTCGACCCAAGTTTTTGGGGAACCATCCGAGGGCCAAAGAGCTTGGAGTCCTGGGCTCTCACAGACCTTTGTTACTGTGATGTCATTGGTATTGTTTTTATCGGTTAGGTCTTGATCAGATGACTATCTCATTTGGCCCCTTCTCCACCCATGGCGACTGGGGTTTGGAACAGGAGGATTATATAGCCAGCCCACACGTCTGTTTTGCTCCAAGTGTCTGGGTTCCATGGTTATAACACCGCGGTAATGGATACGGCAGAAAGGCAGTAGCAGATTGGATGATAAGATGTGGTTCCTTGTCTCCTCCCTGTCTGATAGGATCTCTGCTAACCATAAACAAATTACTTCCATTCACAGTTGACAGGAGGAAGAGCTGTACTCTGCAGGGGGAATTGCTGAGTGCCCTGTGGTAAGGAATGTAGACTACTTCTTGGAAATGCAGAGATGCTATCGGAAGTGGTCATGGTGCCATGGGCAGTTAGTCACACACCAGAATACAGGGCTTCAAATATGGACTCTTCCTGGCTGTGGCATCCTGGCTTTGCTTTCTACATCATAGACAGTTCTTGCTGTCATTTATCTCTGTCCTTTTCCTGTCCAATAAGAAATGTTGAAGAGCAATTGAGAGGAGAAATTCAATCCCTAGAGAAAGAAGGAAATTCTCTGATGGTAAGGGACTAACATTCTGAAACCCTACTCATTCTTCAAGGCCCACCTCAAACACTAACTTCTTTGTGAAACCTTAAGGTACCTAATCCTGCTCAAATGGATTCTTTATACAAGCCTCTATTTAGCACACACCAATTATAATTGGATGATTATGTTCCTGCCTGCCTCCCTATATAATGAGCATTTCTGAGCAGGGTTTGGTCTAAGTCAGGTTTGCATCTAAAGGACCTGACCAGAATTCCATTCTGTAAGGCTTCACGAAATCGTACAAATTATGATGCATTGTGTCCTGTATATCTGGGGAAAAGTAAATCAGGAAAAGTCTGGAGAAGACATCAAATAGAATCTAGGTAAGAAATTATCCATTTATTTTAGGTGTTTTAATTTTATCATTCCTTTACCATTCATTCTATTACTGTACAAACATCTACTGAGTCCCTACTGATGACCAAGGAATGTTCAGTACATAGAGAGATGAGCAAAATTATGAGTCCAGAAACTGGTGAGGCAGTCAAAGTTTTAAGAAATAGCGACAGTCCACTGCAGGAATCGCTCTGCTGGAGGGGAGTACCAAGTGCAGATGTAGGAAATCAGGGAGAAGCACTTGCTCTATGAAGTGAGGACACAGATTCTGGAGCTCAGATTCTGGCTCCATAATTAGTAACAACTGGTTGGCCTTGGGTAGTTTGTCTCTCCGAGCCTCAATATCCTCACCCATAAAATGGACAGAGTTTGTGGCCGGGGGAAATAGGATAATATTTACAAAAATCTTGGCACAATGTCAGGAGTAGAGTAAGTACTCAAGGGATGTTATTTGTCAGGTTTTCATTACTTGTCAGCCTGAATGAGCAGGGCCATTTCCAGCTTCTTTTCGTTGGAGATTATTGTGAGTGTGTTGCAGAACAGCCAAAGCTCAGGTGACTCTGATAACATATTTTAGATGATTTAGCCTTTGACCAATGACTTTTCTAATGCACATTCTCCTAGATTTGACTCCTGGAAGACCAAACAAGATGAGTCTGACTGCATTTCACTTCCCAGTGAG
This sequence comes from Smutsia gigantea, assembly GCA_032199065.1. Taxonomy (NCBI): domain Eukaryota; kingdom Metazoa; phylum Chordata; class Mammalia; order Pholidota; family Manidae; genus Smutsia; species Smutsia gigantea. The sequence goes on along the minus strand of JAVSCE010008784.1, from coordinate 484 downwards.
ACAGAAAAGCATGAAGAATCAGAGAACAAACTATTGGGGGTTGGAATTGGTGAGTAATTTTTCACAAGGTTTCATTTGTAAGCATAGTCATTGAGACAAAATTCTGAAAGGGTCATGAAATTTATTGAAAATAGGATATTGATACTCTCCATGAGAAGCCGTGTATACCCAGATCGTGATCATGATTATTGTAGTCATTAAGCCAATAGAACTTAGTGTTATCATGATTGCAGAAGAAGATTATTGATGTTTGGAGTTTAGGTAAAATGGAGAAGAGATGCTGCTGCCACAAAGAATCTCTGTCTTCAGAGAGACTACGAACCAGTTTAACCATCTATTCTGCTGTGGAGTGAAGAAGGGACTAACTGGTTTATATGCTCACGGACTCCTCCTTTCACTCAGAATGGGACAGGCCAAGTCAAGTTTTGGTAATTGTCTCAAAGAGGCAGGACAGAGTCATCGGTGGAGGCAGAGAGGGAAGACT
>JAVSCE010008782.1:0-115776 GCA_032199065.1 Smutsia gigantea | reverse complement strand
CACAGACCAGTGGAACAGAATAGAAAATCCAAACATTAAACCCAAACATATATAGTCAATTAATATTTGATAAAAGTGCCTTGGATATACAATGGGGAGATGACAGCCTCTTCAGCAGCTGGTGTTGGAAAAACTGGACAGCTACATGTAAGAGAATGAAACTGGACTACTGTCTAGCCCCATACACAAAGGTAAACTCAAGGTGGATTAAAGACTTGAATGTAAGTCATGAAACCATAAAACTCTTAGAAAAAAACATAGGCAAAATCTCCTGGACATAAACATGAGCAACTTCTTCATGAACATATCTCCCCGGGCAAGGGAAACAAAAGCAAAAATGAACAAGTGGGACTATATCAAGCTGAAAAGCTTCTGTACAGCAAAGGACACCATCAGTAGAACAAAGACATCCTACAGTATGGGAGAATATATTCATAAATGACGTATCCGATAAGGGGTTGACATCCAAAATATATAAAGAACTCATGCACCTTAACAAACAGAAAGCAAATAATCCAATTAAGAAATGGGCAGAGGACATGAATAGACACTTCTCCAAAGAAGAAATTCAGATGGCCAACAGGCACATGAAAAGATGCTCCACATCGCTTATCATCAGAGAAATGCAGATTAAAACCACAATGAGATATCACCTCACACCCGTGAGGATGGCCAACATCCAAAACACAAACAACAACAAATGTTGGCGAGGATGTGGAGAAAAGGGAACCCTCCTACACTACTGGTGGGACTGCAAATTAGTTCAACCATTGTGGAAAGCAGTATGGAGGTTCCTCAAAAAACTCAAAATAGAAATACCATTTGACCCAGGAATTCCACTCCTAGGAATTTACCCTAAGAATGCAGCAGCCCAATTTGAAAAGGACAGATGCACCCCTATGTTTATTGCAGCACTATTTACAATAGCCAAGAAATGGAAGCAACCTAAGTGTCCATCAGTAGATGAATGGATAAAGAAGATGTGGTACATATACACAATGGAATATTATTCAGCCATAAGAAGAAAACAAATCCTACCACTTGCAACAACATGGATGGAGCTAGAGGGTATTATGCTCAGTGAAATAAGCCAAGCTGAAAAGACAAGTATCAAATGATTTCACTCATATGTGGAGTATAAGAACAAAGAAAAAATACTGAAGGAACAAAACAGCAGCAGACTCACAGAACCCAAGAACGGACTAATAGTTACCAAAGGGAAAGGGACTGGGGAAAATGGGCGGGAAGGGAGGGATAAGAGGGAAAAAGGGGCATTACGATTAGCAGATGTAATGTTGGGGGGGCACGGGGAGGGCAGTACAACTCAGAGAAGACAAGTAGTGATTCTATAGCATCTCACTACGCTGATGGACAGTGACTGTAATGGGGTTGGTGGGGGGGACCTGATGAAGGGGTAGTTTAATAATCATAATATTGCACATGTAATTGTAAATTAATGATAATAAAATAAATTATATTAAAAAAAAACCACAATGAGTTATTACCTTACACTAGTTAGGATCACCAATATCCAAAAGACAAACAACAACAAATGTTGGCGAGGATGTGGAGAAAGGGGAACCCTCCTACACTGCTGGTGGGAATGTAAATTTGTTCAACCATTGTGGAAAGCAGTATGGAGGTTCCTCAAAAAACTCAAAATAGAAATACCATTTGACCCAGGCATTCCACTCCTAGGAATTTACCCCAAGAATGCAGCAGCCCAGTTTGAAAAAGACAGATGCACCCCTATGCTTATTGCAGCACTATTTACAATAGCCAAGAAATGGAAGCAACCCAAGTGTCCATCAGCAGATGAATGGATAAAGAAGAGGTGGTACATATACACAATGGAATATTATTCAGCCATAAGAAGAAAACAAATCCTACCATTTGCAACAACTTGGATGGAGCTAGAGGGTATTATGCTCAATGAAATAATCCAGGTAGAGAAAGACAAGTACCAAATGATTTCACTCACCTGTGGAGTATAAGAAAAAAGCAAAAACTGAAGGAACAAAACAGCAGCAGACTCACAGAACCCAAGAATGGACTAACAGTTACCAAAGGGAAAGAGACTGTGGAGGATGGGTGGGAAGGGAGGGATAAGGCAGAAAAGGGGGCATTATGATTAGCACACATAACGTAGGTGACGGGCACAGGGAAGGCAGGATAACACAGAGAAGACAAGTAGTGATTCTATAGCATCTTACTATGCTGATGGCCAGTGACTGTAATGGGGTAGGTGGTGGGGACTTGATAATGGGGGGAATCTAGTAACCATAATGTTGCTCATGTAATTGTACATTAATGATACCAAAATAAAAAATAAAATCTTATTTGTTGGAATGAGTTGAGCTGAACTCATTTGGCAGCAAAATGTAACCCAACTCACATAAATGTATTTATTCCATTTAGTGTAAAAATTAACATGCCTCACCACAGAAATATTAATGTATTTGATTATCCAGCACATTCCCCTGCAGGGTGTTTTCTAACATAAGATAGATGTGCCATGTACCTTTCTAAAACCCAAAGAATTTTGAAACACATCTGGTCTTAAGGCTTTCAGAGAAAGGACTGTGGATCTGAAGTACCTATCTCATAAAGCCTTTGTGAGAATTAAATTAGTAATATAGGAAAGGTGTTTAGAAGAGTACTTGGCACAAAGTAAGTGTTCATGACAAGTTTGCTGTTTTATTGGGAACATCCTCCATAGGCATATTCCTGAGAGATATCACCTGGTATTTATTTGACTCCTACGGAGAAGAATTCACTTCTTTATGAGACAATCTAGTTTAAATGCTGGAAATTTCTAATCTTATAATAAACTGAAATTTGCCTTTTAACTCTCCCCCCCAACACTTGTCATACTGAGATTTCAATAAAGCTTTTGTACAGCCACTGTGTCTCCCTGGTCTTCTTTTCTGAAGGTTAATTGTTCATGATCTGTCACTCCCAGCCGAACATGTTAGCTCTCCCCTGACGCACTCCAGTTTGTCAATATATTCTTTCAAATGCAGTGCCCAGAATAAAACTCAGAAGTCCACGGGGGTTCCGATCAGCATAGAGTACAGTTCACATCTTCTCTGTGCTCCAGACTGTGAAAAAGAACTGTGTCTCAGTTTGAAAACAGAAATGAGATGGGAGGAGATTTGGAAAACCACAATCAAGGCCATCATAGAATTTCATTAGGAAAACATACTAAAAAAAATTCAATTTCAAAGCAATTTTTTTCTGGTTTCCCTGAACTAAGATGGAAAACAGGGAGTAGCCTAGACTGATCGAAATGCAAGAGTCAAACAGTGTAGCAGTAGGTTGGTGACGTTATGCCAATTCATTTACTGTGAAATACTACAGATGATAATGCTGGAGCCTGTGTGAAGGTCACAGACCATATCCCACAGTCCAAGAAAAACGAATGATATTCCAACAGAGGAGAAGAACCAAGCTAAATAAAACTCTGAAAAGCATCAGCACCAATTCACAGCGAATTACTCAGAAACAGGAGGACACTGCTCCTCCGGCAGACACAGTGGGACCCTTCCTCACCTCTGGCCTCGGTCCCCTCTTGTTAAAGAGAAGCTGAGCAACTAAACCCACTGGAAGGGAAGAAATGCATTTCCAGGGTAGACGGTGTGATCATGCACTCAAGCTGTGATGGGAATAGTGAGAAAAACATTCTTCTCTTGCAATGGCCATCTTGGATACCTGCAAAATGGGCCTAGATTTCTAGATTCCTTTTAAGTCTGAAATAAAGATTCCCCCAAGCTGGCTGCTGGGTATGTGGAGATTTATTATTCTATTCTTTCTACTTTATGTATGTTTAAAATTTTCCATAATAAATTTGTTTTGAAAAATCCCCAAGCAATTGTAACTTTTTAAAGCAAATGGTGGCAGTTGAATAATTGAATCTTTCGTCTTTTTCTCCATACTGGAGATACTTTTAAAATCAGAAGGTACTTTCCTTAATAAACTGGTTGGGAAAATGTTGGCGATGTTTTTATGTGGACATATTAAATCATATAACAGGCTATATTATCTAATAGCCAAGCAGAAAAGTAAACTATTCAGAGTTTTGACCCTGAAAACTGTGTTAAAAGCTATTTTGGCAAATGAAGGCAATCAGGTTAATGTGTGACTGAAGGCAAGGATGTTAGCGAGCATGGGAATCTCTAGCCTGGTTTCTCCTTTAATGAACTTTAATGATTTGTGATCATGGTCTTCAGACTCAGACCAAAACCTGTAACAGAACCATACAGATAAAAGAGTAGTCAGGAAATTGATTAGGCGAATAGACTTTGACCTGCTTCTTGTCAAATGCACCTAGGAATTGACCTCCAATGTACTTGGGTTCAAGTAAAAGCCTGGGATAGGCTGATAGTATTTCATGTACTGCGACTTGGCTGGAGGCAGAGCCTCCAGTGTACGTGAACTCCTGAGCACCATTTCTCATCCTAGGCCTGCCTTTTCCTCCAGCCACTGTGGTGGGCAACCAGTTCCACACAGGCTTAGACCAGCTCCCCAGACAGCCCCTCAGTCCACAGTGTAGACCTCTAGATTTTTCATCAGCACCTGTCAGACACCAACATCTGTGATGTCTGTGGAAAGCTGCTTGGCATCACCTCGTGCACAGTGCAGAAGTGCTGAGCAATGACTACTGCTTAGGATGGCTTTGCATGGGATGCTGTAGGTCAGCAGAAATAAGGACCCCATGGTGCAGATCCAGTAGCAACACAACTGGGTCTCACCTGTTTCGGATTCTGCGATGCAATACACGTAGAAGGGAGAGGCTCTGGCTGAGGCGGTAGCTGTGCACCCAAGCAATACAGAGGCAATTGTAATGGTAAGGGAGAGAATTCATTGGCTTTTGTGAACTGCTTTGGGAGTCCTTAAAAAAGAAAATGATGGATTCAGGTTAGCCGACAATCAAGTCAAGCACGCTGTGAACTTCAGAAGGTCTCCATGGCAACACTTACAAAACGTTATCTCCTGCAGGTACAGAGAATACAGTCTTGAACATCAAGCCAATGATTCAGTCATAAGGTGACAAAGTCAAAAGGAAACAGAATGCAAAACCTCAACTGGTCTCCTATTTCAATTTAGGGTCCTGACAGGAAAAGTTTAAGAACGTAAGACCAGGATAGGTACACAAGTCTGAAAATATTGAGTCCCTAGATTGATTTGAATAATTGAGAAGAGCAGAACCAGCCTTCTTCCCCTGGCCATGGGACCCTAAAAAGACCTCACCTGAATCTTACTTTGCAAGATGGTGCTTGTCTTCCTCAAGATCCCTTCCCACCTCCACTCAGTGTCTCCAGGATGACTATAGCCAAGTTTTGGCTCAACCAGTTAGGGAAATATATCCCTGCTCCAGCAGGAAATAGTCTACTAAAGGAACTAAAGTCCCTGGCTAATGCAAGGAGTCAGCAATCTGGATGTGCTCATGGGAGTGGATCTTGAGGAGGCTGGACCAGGCTTGGTGAGTGGATAGCAGAGAACTTACTGACAGGGAAGCACTCTTCTCTGATTTAAACTTTCCTGCAAGGACACCCGCAGAAATCCACTGCAAGGACAGTTTCTGGAGGCTTGGGCCAAATAATGGCCTGCAATAAATAAAGTTCAGTTGTTCGAACTCCCATGGCATGGCTCTGAGGAAGGAGTCAGAAAGTTCAGGCCAGTGGAAATAGTAGACGTATTTTTTTAATGAAGGTTTTATTGATATACACTCTTATGAAGGTTTCACATGAAAAAACAATGTGGTTGCTACATTTACCCATATAATCAAGTTCCCACTCATACCCCAATGCAGTCACTGTCCATCAGTGTAGTAAGATGTCACAGATTCACTACTTGCCTTCTCTGTGCTACACTGTTTTCCCCATAATCCCCCACACCATGTGTACTAAACATAATACCGCTCAATCCCCTTCTCCCACCCTCCCCACCCACCTCCCTCACCCCTCCCCTTTGGTAACCACTAGTTCATTCTTGGAGTCTCTGGGTCTGCTGCTATTTTGTTCCTTCAGTTTTGCTGCATTGTTATACTCCACAAATGAGAGAAATCATTTGGCACTTGTCTTTCTCTGCCTGGCTTATTTCACTGAGCATAATATCCTCCAGCTCCATCCATGTTGTTGCAAATGGTAGGATTTTTTTCCTTCTTATGGCTGAATAGTATTGTGTGTATGTACCACCTCTTCTTTACCCATTCATCTACTGATGGACACTTAGGTTGCTTCCATATCTTGGCTATTGTAAAAAGTGCTGCGATAAACATAGGGGTGCATATGTCTTTTGGAATCTGAGAAGTTGTATTCTTTGGGTAGATTCCAAGGAGTGGGATTCCCGGGTCAAATGGTATTTCAATTTTTAGTTTTTTGAGCAGCCTCCATATTGCTTTCCACAATGGTTGAACTAGTTTACATTCCCACCAGCAGTGTAGCAGCATTCCACTTTCTCCACATCCTTGCCAGCATTTGTTGTTCTTAGTCTTTTCGATGCTAGCCATCCTTACTGGTGTGAGGTGATATCTCACTGTGGTTTTAATTTACATTTCCCTGATGATTAGTGATGTGGAGCATGTTTTCATCTGTCTGTTGGCCATCTGAATTTCTTCTTTGGAGAACTCTCTCTTCATATCTTCTGCCCATTTTATAATTGGGTTATTTACTTTTTGGGTGTTGAGGTGTGTAAGTTCTTTATATATTTTGGATGTTAGCCCCCTGTTGGATATGTCATTTACAAATATATTCTCCCATCCTGTAGGATACCTTTTTGTTCTGTTGATGGTGTCCTTTGCCATACAGAAGCTTTTGAGTTTGATGTAGTCCCAAGAGTTCATTTTTGCTTTTGTTTCCCTTGCTCGAGGAGATGTGCTCAGAAAGAAGTCGCTCATGCTTATAGTCAGGAGATTTTTGCCTATGTTGTCTTCTAAGAGTATTATGGTTTCATGACTTACATTCAGGTCTTTGATCTATTTTGAGTTTACTTTTGTATATGGGGTTAGACAATAATCCAGTTTCATTCTCTTACTTGTAGCTGTCCAGTTTTGCCAACACCAGCAGTTGAAGAGGCTGTCATTTCCCCACTGTATGTCCATGGCTCCTTTATCATATATTAATTGCCCATATATGGTTTGGTTTATATCAGGGCTCTCTAGTCTGTTCCATTGGTCTATGGGTCTGTTCTTGGGCCAGTACCAAATTGTCTTGATTACTGTGGCTTTGTAGTAGAGCTTGAAGTTGGGGAGCATAATCTCCCCAGCTTTATTCTTCCTTCTCAGGATTGCTTTGGCTATTCAGGGTCTTTAGTGATTCCATATGAATTTTTAAATGATTTTCACTAGTTTGTTGAAAAATGCTGTTGGTATTTTGATAGGAATTGCATTGAATCTGTAGATTGCTTTAGGCAGGATGGCCATTTTGACAATACTAATTCTTCCTATCCATGAGCATGGGATGTGTTTCCATTTATTGGTATCTTCTTTAATTTCTCTCATGAGTGTCTTGTAGTTTTCACAGCAAAGGTCTTTCACTTCCTTTGTAAGGTTTATTCCTAGGTATTTTATTCTTTTTGATGTAACTGTGAATGGAATTGTTTTCCTGATTTCTCTCTCTACTAGGTCATTGTTAGTGTATAGGAATGTCACAGATTTCTGCGTATTAATTTTGTATCCTGCAACTTTGCTGAATTCAGATATTAGATCTAGTAGTTTTGGAGTGGATTCTTTAGGGTTTTTTATGTACAATGTCATGTCATCTGCAAACAGGGACAGTTTAACTTCTTCCTTGCCAGCCTTTTATTTCTTTGTGTTGTCTGATTGCTGTGTCTAGGGCTTCCAGGATATGTTGAATAGAAGTGGGGATAGTGGGCATCCTTGTCTTGTTCCCGATCGTAAAGGAAAAGCTTTCAGCTTCTCGCTGTTAAGTATAATGTTGGCTGTGGGTTTATCATATATGGCCTTTATTATGTTGAGGTACTTGCCCTCTATACCCATTTTGTTGAGAGTTTTTATCATGAATCGGTGTTGAATTTTGTCAAATGTTTTTTTCCGCATCTATGGAGATAATCATGTGGTTTTTGTTCTTCTTGTTGTTGATGTGGTGGATGATGTTGATGGATTTTCGAATGTTGTACCATCCTTGCATCCCTGGGATGAATCCTACTTGATCATGGTGTATGATCCTCTTGATGTATTTTTTGAATTTGGTTTGCTTATATTTTGTTGAGTATTTTTGTGTCTATGTTCATCAGGAATATTGGTCTGTAGTTTTCTTTTTTGTAGTGTCTTTGCCCGGTTTGGGTATTAGATTGATGCTGGCCCCACAGAATGAGTTTGGAAGTATTCCCTCTTCTTCTACTCCTTGGAAAGCTTTAAGGAGGATGGGTATTAGGTCTTCACTAAATGTTTGATAAATTTCAGCGGTTAAGCCATCTGGACCAGGGGTTTTGTTCTTAGGTAGGTTTTTGATTGCCAGTTCAATTTCGTTGCTGGTAATTGGTCTGTTCAGATTTTCTGTTTCTTTCTGGGTCAGCCTTGGAAGGTTGTATTTTCCTAGAAAGTTGTCCATTTCTTCTACTTTATCCAGTTTGTTAGCATACAATTTTTCATAGTATTCTCTCATAATTCTTTGTATTTCAGTGGTGTCTGTAGTGATTTTTCCTTTCTCATTTCTGATTCTGTTTATGTGAGTAGACTCTCTTTTTTTCTTGATAAGTCTGGCTAGGGGTTTATCTATCTTGTTTATTTTCTTGAAGAACTAGCTCTTGAATTCGTTGATCCTTTCTATTGTTTTATTCTTCTCAATTTTATTTTTTTCTGCTCTAATCTTTATTATGTCCCTCCTTCTACTGACTTTGGGTCTCATTTTTTCTTCTTTTTCTAGTTTCATTAATTGTGAGTTTAGACTGTTCATTTGGGATTGTTCTTCTTTTCTGAGGTAGGCTTGTATTGCAATATACTTTCCTCTTAGCATGGCCTTCGCTGCATCCCACAGATTTTGTGGTGTTGAATTATTGTTGTCATTTGTCTCCATATATTGCTTGATGTCTGTTTTTATTTGGTCATTGATCCATTGATTATTTAGGAGCATGCTGTGAAGCCTCCAAGTGTTTGTGGGATTTTTCATTTTCTTTGCATAATCCATTTCTAGTTTCATACCTTTGTGGTCTGAGAAACTGGTTGGTACAACTTAAATCTTTTTGAATTTACCAAGGCTGTTTTTGTGGCCTAGGATATTATCTATTTTTGAAAATGTTCCATGTGCACTTGAGAAGAATGTGTATTCTACTGCTTTTGGGTGTAGAGTTCTGTAGATGTCTGTTAGGTTCATCTGTTCTAATGTGTTGTGCAGTGTCTCTGTCTCTTTCTTGTTTTCTGTCTGGTTGATCTGTCCTTTGGAGTGAGTGGTGTGTTGAAGTCTCCTAGAATTAATGCATTGCATTCTATATCCCCCTTTAATTCTGTTAGTATTTGTTTCACATATGTAGATGCTCCTGTGTTGGGTGTATAGATATTTATAATAGTTATATCTTCATGTTGGATTGACCCCTTTATCATTATGTAACGTCCTTCTTTGTCTCTTGTGACTTTCTTTGTTTTGAAGTCTATTTTGTCTGATACAAGTACTGCAAGTCCTGCTTTTTTCTCCCTATTAGTTGCATGAAATGTCTTTTTCCATCCCTTCACTTTTAGTCTGTGTATGTCTTTGGGTTTAAAGTGAGTCTCTTGTAGGCAGCATATAGATGGGTCTTGTTTTTTTTATCCATTCAATGACTCTATGTCTTTTGATTGGTGCATTCAGACCATTTACATTTAGGGTGATTATCGATAGGTATGTACTTATTGGCATTGCAGGCTTCAGATTCGTGGTTACCAAGGGTTCAAGGTTAACTTCCTTACTATCTAAGAGTCTAACTTAACTCACTTAATATGCTATTACAAACACAATCTAAAGGTTCCTTTTTTTTTCCTCCACCTTTTTCTTCCTCCTCCATTCTTTATATATTAGGTATCATATTCTGTACTGTTTGTCTATCCCTTAATGACTTTGGGATAGTTAATTTAATTTTACATTTGCTTAGTAATTAGCTGTTCTACTTTATTTACTGTGGTATTATTACCTCTGGTGATAGCTATTAAACCATAGGAACACTTCCATGTATAGCAGTCCCTCCAAAATACACTGTAGAGATGGTTTGTGGGAGGTAAATTCTCTCAAGTTTTGCTTATTGGGGAATTGTTTAATCCCTCCTTCAAATATAAATGATAATCTTGCTGGATAAAGTAATCTTGGTTCAAGGCCTTTCTGCTTCATTGCATTAAATACATCATGCCACTCCCTTCTGGCCTGTAAGGTTTCTGTTGAGAAGTCTAATGATAGCCTGATGGGCTTTTCTTTGTATGTGATCTTATTTCTCTCTCTGGCTTCTTTTAATAGTCTGTCCTTATCCTTGATCTTTGCCATTTTAATTACTATATGTCTTGGTGTTGTCTTCCTTGGGTCCCTTGTGTTGGGAGGTCTGTGCACCTCCATGGCCTAGGAGACTATCTCCTTCTCCAGATTGGGAAAGTTTTCAGCAATTACCTCTTCAAAGACACTTTCTATCCCTTTTTCTCTCTCTTCTTCTTCTGGTACCCCTATAATGCAAATATTGTTCCACTTGAATTGGTCACACAGTTCCCTTAATATTCTTTCATTCTTAGAGATCCTATTTTCTCTCTGTGCCTCAGCTTCTTTGTATTCCTCTTCTCTAGTTTCTATTTCATTTATTGTCTCCTCCACCATATCTAATCTGCTTTTAATACCGTCCACTGTGCTCTTCAATGATTGGATCTCCAACTGGAGTTCATTCCTCAGTTCTTGAATATCTTTCCATACCTCCATGAGCATGTTAATGATTTTTATTTTGAACTCCCTTTCAGGGAGAGTCATGAGGTCGATATCATTTAAATATTTCTCAGGAGTTGTATTAATAATTTTACTCTGGACCAGGTTTCTTTGGCTGTTTCATATTTGTGTATGGCGCCCTCTAGTGCCCAGAAGCTCTACTCTCTGGAGCTGCTCAGTCCCTGAAGCAATGTCGGGGGTTGCAGGGTAGTGGTATTGGTGCCTGGGGGGAGAAAAGAGCTGTTTCCTGCTTCCCGGCTGTTATCCTTGTCTCCACTGCCTTTCCCGGTTTGCAAGCCTGGTGGGACTGGCCAGATGAAAGGCGCAGTAGGCTGCCTATCACGGAAGGGGTTTTTGGAGCTGTGTAGGGAGCCAGGGAGCTGGAGCACCTGAAGATCGTGAAAGCTCCCAACCTGCTAGGCAGAGTTTACCCAGGTAATTTTGTCTACCTGTCCTTTCTCCTGAGGAGTAATCTCTGTGTAATCCTTGCCCCTTTAGCAGCTCTCTTCCTCAGGGCTTCTTTGTTAGGAAGTATTTCAGACTGTCCGCCTTTCTTTTGCCCCAGAGCAGCTGGATATGGATCCCTGCTTTCCACAGGCAGCTGGAATCTTAGTCTCTCCAGGAATTCTGCCTGTCTTAGCTTTCCAACCCCCTAATTACGAGAGTATCATGCAAGCATCATGAAATGTAGGTTTGTGCTCCCAGAGCAGATCTCTGGAGTTAGGTATTCAGCAGTCCCAGTTCTCCACTCCCTCCCTGCTCTGTTCCTCTTCCTCTCACCAATGAGCTGGGGTTGGGGAAGGGCTTGGATCCTGCCAGGCCAAAGCTTTAGTACGTTACCCTGTTTTGTGAGGTCTGCTCTTGTCTCCAGGTGTATGCAGTTTGGTGCCGTCCTCTTTCTTGTTGCTCTTTCAAAAGTGGTTTTATTAGTTATAATTTCGTATTACATGCTGTTTTAGGAGGAAGCCTCTGTCTTTCCTCTCATGCCGTCATCTTTAATCCTGAGTCAACTTATTTTTTCTTTTAATTATTCCCTTATGACAGATTGCAGTGTTCATTAGAAATTAACAGAGGCAAAATGTAATTTAGTTTCTAATGTTTTTTAAAGTTTGTAGGAAACACACATAGCTACCACTTTACATAACTGAATTCTATCAAACTCTTTGATTTTTGTCATCATCACTAAATGACCTGTACTGGCAAATAAAACATGGTGACTAACCTAAAAAATTTTTTCTATTTGATGAAAATATATACAAACAAAATTTACCATTTTAACCATTTTTAAGTGTACTATTCAGGGTCATTAAGTGCATTCACATTGTGCAACCCATCACCACCATCCATCTCCAGAACTTTTTCATCATCCCAAACTGAAACTCGGCGCCCATTATACAATAACTCCCCATTCTTCCTCCCTATATCCCCTAATAATCTTTATTCTATTTTCTATCTCTATGAATTTAGCTTTTTTTGGTACCTCATTCGTATGATTTGTGGAACATATTTTTCCTTTCATATCTGTTTTTTTCCACTCAGAATAATGTTTTCAAGGTTGATCATGTTTCAGCATGTTTCAGAGTCTTATTCCTTTGAAAATATGAACATTCCATTGTATGTATACACCACATTTTGCTTAACTATTTATCTACTGATTGACATTTGGGTTGTTTCTACCTTTTGGCTTTTGTGAATGATGCTTCTATGAGCTTCAGTATACAAGTATCTGAGTACCTGCTTTCATTTCTTTGGGGTATATACCCAGAAGTGGAATTGCTGGATCTTATGGTAATTCTCTTTACATTTTTGAGGAATTACCAAACTGTTTCCCACAGAAACTGTTCCTTTTTTCATTCCCACCAACAAAGCACAAGGGTTCCAATTTCTTCCACATCCTAACCAATATTTGTTATTTTCCTTAAAAAGAAAAAAAGGTATCCTAATAGATGTGAAAAGTTTAGAAATTTTTGACTATTCTCTCTTCGAATAATTTTTTATCTCTTTTCTTCTGATACTTTGAATGCACATATGGTAGGCCACTTGATATGTTCCATAGCAATTCATAATGAACTTTCCCTGGGTGAGGAACCCCCTTACACCCAGAGCTACAAGGGGGAATTGAGGCCTCCTGCCAACAGCCATGTAGTCAGCCAGCCTGGCTATGGATCTTTTAGCCCTTATCAAGGTTTCATATAAATCAGCCATGGCTTGAAACACTGGATATCATACCATAAAAGACCCTGAGCCAGAACCATGCAGTTAAGTTGCTCCTAAATTCTTGACCCCCAGAAACTCTGGATTATAATTATTTGTTGCAAGGCACTAAATTTGGAAGTAATCCATTATGAATAGGTAACTAATACAATACTTTTGCAGCTCTTTACCTACTCTTGTTTGACTCTTAACTAGCCATTGCTGGAGGCGACCACACCTGCATAGGCTTTGATCAGCTGCACCCAGGTATAATTTGCTGTGTACCCCTAGCTTCCTACACTGGGAATTCTCTAAGGTGTGCATCACCTTCAACAGTCCATCCAGCACTCACACAGTTAGAAAGAAACCAATGGATAAATGCTTTCTCTCCCACTACTCACATGTTAAGTTCTGAGGTGGCTTTCATATGACTTGTGAGAAGGCTCTGGGGGCCTTAAGCACCAGCTGTTCAATTGTGTCTAACTTGAAAATGCATTTTTCTTTTTACCCTTTTTATTGTGAAAAATTTCAAACATACAGAGAAGTTGAATTTTACAGAGCCCATATATTCACTACCTAGATTGTACAATTAACATTATCTTTCCCTTGTTCCAAGTCTATTCATTTATCTATCCCTCTATTCAGCTACTAATCCATTTCACTTTTAGTGCATTTCAAAGTAATTTGCAGACAACAGTATATTTCACCTCTGATTATCTTAGCATGAATATCATTATCTAGAATTCAATATCTGTTTGTGATTTTTTGTTTTAAGGCAAGACTTATATTCAATGAAATACACAAGTCTTAAGTGCACCATTCCATAAATTTTGAAATCCAAATCCTATGTAATCCAAACCCTCTAAGAAATAGAGTATTCCCTCATGTCCATTTTCTGTCAATTCCAATTTCCATACACTGTTTTTTCTTCATTGTAGATTAGTTTTGCCTGTTCCAGAATGTCACATAAATATAACCAGAGTCCTCTTTTGTGTAAGACTTTTTTTTTTCTGCTCATCTAATGGTATTTATTTCAAATCTTTTGGCTCAAAGGTTGTAATGGAGGCAAAGATTGTGTAAGACTTTTTCCATCCAGCATGTTTAAATGTTTATCCATATTGTTGTATCAGTAGTCTTCCTTTTTACTGCTGAGAGTACTCCACTACATGAACATACTACAGTTTGCTTACCCTTTCTTCTGTTAATATGCTATTTCTAGTTTTTTTACTATTGCAAATAAAGTTGCTTTGGACATACTTATGTACGTCTATGCACAGATAATTCCACTGAATTAAACATCTGGGAATGGAGTTGCTGGGTCACAGAGATGTGTTTAGTTTAACAAGAAACTGCCAGGTCTCTCCAAAGTGGCTTTACCATTTTATGCTCTCACCAATGATTTATGAGCACTCCAATTGTTCTACATTCTTGCCAACATTTGTTGCTGCCAGTATTTGTAATTTAGCCATTCTAGTAGGCAACTGTATGTATCTCACTGGTTTTATTTTGAATTATGATGACTCACGATATTGAGCACTTTGTCATATGCTTTGGTCACTTGTGCATTGAAGAGTGCATTCCTTCATTGGCTTTTCCGCCTTCCCTGTTTCACTCTCAGATTCCTCACTCCTGGTATCTGGTATCCTTTCTCAAATAAACTACTTGTTTATGACCCTTTGTTTGGCTTCACTTTAGGGATACCCAGGCTAAGATATCAGACAAAGCTTGAGAGCTATGAAAGTACAATGCCATCCTCATCCCCACCTCCTGTGAAAATAGCAAAGGGGACGCTTCCTCTATTCTGGTGAAACCTCACCCCTCATCGGTGGATAGGTGTGCTTCCGTATGATGTCTGTGGGAGGATCTAAAAAAATGCACTTATGACTGGGAGTATTCTATATTGACTAAATGCAAGTAAGTTTCTATATCCTTTGCAATTAAATAAATCTTATGTCTTTTAGCTCTCTATTGTCATTGTTGGAATCATTAAAATGATCATTCACACCAAGTTCATACACCAAGGATACTGCTTTAAAAAACAGGCAGAGGGATGGGTTAGAAAACAAAATCCTTCTTCCATTTATCACTTGAGCTTCACAAGAGACCTCTGAAGCACCTCATGAGTCTATAGCATCAACCCAAAAGTACAGGCTGAGAGTAAGCCCCCCACCATTTCTCCTCCAGCCTGCCCTATGCTTATGCTCTGCTCCAGGATCTGGGTTTTCCTGCCACAACGACAGAAAAAAAACTCAAAGTTTAACTGAAGTTTCTAGACCTAGATACAGACTACCACCTAGAATAGTGACTGTACATATGTAAATAACTGTTCATTGAAAAAATAACAAATACACAAATGAATGGATGCATATTTAAATAAGAGGACAAAACAGTAAGTGGTAAACACACATGAGTACACATGCTCATACACACACACACACAGAATGATACAAAGAGCATGTTCTGAGGGAAGGTGGTCCAAGTATGGAAGAGGAAAGCACACACTCCTCTCCCTCCCCCAACTGGTCTGGGAGGCACCCAAACCCACAGCCTCACTACTTCCAACCACGTTCAGGGGACAAGCACCAGGGCCAGAGACTCCCAGGGAGCCAAGACACAGGTGATGGTGGACACAGGCGGTGGCAGCTTGGAGACTATTATGCTCCTGCAGCACCGAGTCTCCAGAGCTGAGGGTGCACCTTGGAAGCCTGCAGGCTGTGACCACATTGCCCAGGTCTGAGTCGATGGGGTCAAGGTCACAAAGCCACCAAAACAAAGCGGGAAGAGGCTTCACCCCTCACAGAGGGCCTTGAAGTAGCCTCTGCCTGAGTGGCAATTAAGCAGCTTGAAAAATGACTCTCAGGGTAGAGAGCTGAGAGGTCTTGCTGGAAAGAAGGCTCTAGAAATCTAGAGGTGGTACAGAGGGGTCAAGGCATCAGGTGTTGTCTGGGGTAAAGGCCATGGAAGTGACAATTGGAAAGTGGGCCATCTTCTCAGAAGTAGCAGAAGAGGAGGCCTAGGTGACAGAGGCAGAGAAGGTGGAGGAGGGAGGAGTGGAGGAGGTGAGGCCAGTAGGTGAAGAAATAGATGTGTCCAAATTGAGATGTGCTATAAATGTAAATACACACTGAACTTCAAAGACTCAGTTCAGAAAAAAAATTGTAAATATCTCAATTTTTATTTTGATTATATGTTGAAATACTATTTTTGATATATTGCATTAAATATAATTTTGAAATTTAAAACAAATAGAAGAAATCAGTAGGCAGGAATGGGCATGAAAGATTTATAGGAGATAACAATCTGAACTGAGCCTCGAAGGGTGAGTAGGATTACGCTAATGGAGGTAAAGGGAAACAGCCCGTAAGAGAGGATCCAGCCCATACACACCTGAATTATTTCTGATAACTCTTCCTAGATGAAATTAACCCTCACTGTAGCATTGAAAAGAGCAGGGACACTGGAATCAGAAGATTGAGGTTTAAAAACTCCTTTCACCATTGATTAGTGTCTGACAAATCACTTAATAAATCTGAGACTCCAATTTCTCATTTGAAAACAGGTACCAGAAAGATTCTACCTCCCATGGCTGCGAGGAAACCTAGATTAGATCATGTTAAACTGCTTTGTTAAAAAACACCTTGAAATATATCATCCTCACTTCTCCAGTTTTTGAGTATTTGCACATCCTCCTATTTCACAAGACCTCTGTTTCTCCTTTAATGTCCCTGGGTGGTCAGGGAGGCCTGTGTATTTTAATATATTTTCATATGCTTAAAGTACTTCAGTCCCCTTCTGAATACATATCTCTTCCACAGGTATCAGACTCTTCCAGTTGACTTTTAGGGGCCATGATATAGAAGGCAGGGTCTCTGCAGAAGAGAATGGACATTTCCCATCTTCCTGATGTTCCACCTCAATGAAACAATTTCTGTTGGAATCCATCCCCTTTACCTTGCTGTCCTTCCAGCTAAATGCATTTGTGACATTTCCTGCATGAAACTGGGGATTACCTACTATTCACTGGCAGCCTTTGTAATTAGCTATTAACCTTCAGATGCCAAACCCCAGTGCAAACCTATTCATCAGAGAACAGTTAAATAAACTTGACTTTCTCATTAGAAGCCTATAGTTTCCCTAACCTTTCATTCAGGCCATGGATTCCATGTGATGAATGTCACCTTATAATTAGTCTTATCAGTCATATCACTTTATTTTATCATACAGCACTTGATATCACTTAAAATGACATTTCTTGATTTTGAGAAATGACAAGTTTGAAAGACAAAACACTGGTCATTTAATAATGAAAAGATACTGTGAAATAACAAAGGCAGTAAAATTTTTAGTGATTCATTTCTATTTTAACAGCTTTGACCCATTTTCAAATCCCCTCCCTCTCTTGGCCATCCTTCTACATGAGTGGTGCTCAAACTTCAGAATGCATTTTGTTTATTGGCAAACAGTTGATGAGCAGATTCCTGGACCTGACTGTTGATTCTGCAAGTCTAGACTCCAGGCGATTCTGACGTTGGTAATTCACAAACACTTTTGAGAGGCTCTGACCACCGGGGTCGCTACTTCTGCCAACGTCAGGACAGTCTGTGCTTCTGCTGAGTCCACAGGAAGTTCCCAGGCAGAGGTGGGTTTGAGCTAAGCACCCAAGAGAAGCCTCGAGGGCAGACGTATCATAGGTTAGGCACCACTGGAGTTTATCCGCTGCAATTTAACTTGATGGAGACCCCTGAGCCCTGGCAGTGAGGTGAAAGGCCACCGTCAGTGACAGGAGTGAGCATCACTGAAACAGCTGAAGACAAGACCCTTTAGATGGCATTGAGAAGATGTTCAAATATTTTACTGCCTTGCTGTCCTTCCCCCGCCACCCTTGCATTAGTCAAAGTCTCCAGAGCCTCTTTTTTCTTCATCAATACAAACAACAGTAATAATAATCCCTTATATTTCATAGTAAGACAAGGGAATCAATGAATTTCAGAAAAAAAAGAAATCATTGAGATGGTCTCATTCAACCCCAGAAGAGAAAAGCAGATGAGGTAACAGGGCAGAGAGCCCTCTCGGTCCAGGGATTTCCATTGCAATTTTCCAAAATCGTTTTACATCTTTTAATCATTAGTCTATCTTATCTATGTCCCTGCCTTAGAAAAAAACTCAAAATGCTCCACAGAAGACAAACAAATCACAGGCAACCAAGCAAACCACACCGTGATTTGTAGTGGGGTCTGGGGGCTGACAACTGCCAGGGGCTGGCCCTGCACAGGCTGCCTCATCAGCAGGGAGCTAGCTCACTCTACCGCAGAACACGCTCCCTCCTCTACACTAAGTCACCGTCCTAAGTAATCATGAACTGAGATCAATAATGATAGCTAAAAGACAACTGCTGGCAAAAAAAAATTTTTTAACTGAACTTTGTGCATGTAATTTTCCCAGCAAAACAAAAAATAAAAAGTAAAATAATACAGAACAAACAGCCCCAAATAATGTTTTTTTAATCATTCTATTATTGTATTTTTAAAAGAAAACAACTTAGACCAACAACTTAAACAACAAGAACTGCAGTTAAGATGAATAAATTTCATTTTTAAAGATATTACTCAAATCAGTATAATACTGCATATATGACTTAAAATTTGCCCTTACCAAACAAAAACACTACCCCTCAGTTTCACTGTTTTAGATTTTTTTTTTAGTTTTTAAATAAGGTATTATTGATATACACTCTTATGAAGGTTTCACATGAAAATACAATGTGGTTACTACATTTAACTGTATAATAAAGTCCCCACCCATACCCCAATGCAGTCACTGTCCTTCAGTGTAGTGAGATGCCACAGATTCACTATTTCCCTTCTCTGTGCTACACTGTTTTCCCCATGAACCCCACACCATGTGTACTAAACATAATACCCCTCAATCCCCTTCTCCCTCCCTCCCCACCCACCTTCCCATACCCCTGCCCTTTGGTAACCACAAGTTCCTTCATGGACTATCTGAGTCTGCTCCTATTTTGTTCCTTCAGTTTTGCTTCGTTGTTATACTCCACAAATGAGGGAAATCCTTTCGCACTTGTCTTTTTCCGCATGGCTTATTTCACTGAGCATAATATCCTCCAGCTCCATCCACGTTGTGGCAACTGATAGGATTTGTTTCTTTCTAACGGCTGAATAGTATTCCATTGTGTGTATGTACCACCTGTTCTTTATCCATTCATCTACTGATGGACACTTAGGTTGCTTCCATATCTTCGCTATTGTAAAAAGTGCTGTGATAAACATAGGGGTGCATATGTCTTTTTGAATCTGAGAAGTTGTATTCTTTGGGTAAATTCCAAGGAGTGGGATTCCCAGGTCAAATGGTATTTCTATTTTTAGTTTTTTGAGGAACCTCCATATTGCTTTCTACATGGTTGAACTAGCTTACATTCCCACCAGCAGTGTAGGAGGGTTCTCCTTTCTCCACATCCTCACCAGCATTTGTTGTTTTTAGTCTTTTTGATGCTGGCCATCCTTACTGGTGTGTGGTGATATCTCATTGTGGTATTCATTTGCATTTCCCTGATGATTAGTGATGTGGAGCACCTTTTCATGTGCCTGTTGGCCACTGGAATTTCTTCGTTGGAGAACTCTCTCTTCATATGCTCTGCCCATTTTTTAATCGGGTTATTTGCTTTTTGGGTGTTGAGGCGTGTAAGTTCTTTATATATTTTGGATGTTAAACCCTTGTCGGATATGTCATTTACAAATATATTCTCCCATCCTGTAGGATACCTTTTTGTTCTGTTGATGGTGTCCTTTGCCAAACAGAAACTTTTTAGTTTGATGTACTCCCATGAGTTCATTTTTGCTTTTGTTTCTCTTGCTCGAGAAGATGCGTTCAGGAAGAAGTTACTCATGCTTATAGTCTGGAGATTTTTGCCTATATTGTCTTCTAAGAGTTTTATGGTTTCATGACTTACATTCAGGTCTTTCATCCATTTTGAGTTTACTTTTGTGTATGGGGTTAAACAATAATCCACTTTAATTCTCTTGCATGTAGCTGTCCGGTTTTGCCAACACCAGCAGTTGAAGAGGCTCTCATTTCCCCACTGTATGTCCATGGCTCCTTTATCATATATTAATTGACCATATATGGTTGGGTTTATATCAAGGCTCTCTAGTCTGTTCCATTGGTCTATAGGTCTGTTCTTGTGCCAGTAACAAATTGTCTTGATTACTATGGCTTTATATTAGAGCTTGACGTTGGGGAGCATAATCTCCCCAGCTTTATTCTTCCTTCTCAAGATTGCTTTGGCTATTCGGGGCCTTTTGTGGTTCCATATGAATTTTAGAACGATTTGCTCTAGTTCTTTGAAAAATGCTGTTGGTATTTTGATAGGAATTGCACTGAATCTGTAGATTGCTTTAGGCAGGTTGGCCATTTTGACAATATTAATTCTTCCTATCCATGAGCATGGGATATGTTTCCATTTATTGGTCTCTTCTTTAATTTCTCCCATGAGTGTCTTGTAGTTTTCAGAGCAAAGGTCTTTCACTTCCTTGATTAGGCTTATTCCTAGGTATTTTATTCTTTTTGATGCAACTGTGAATGGAATTGTTTTCCTGGTTTCTCTCTCGGCTAGTTCATTGTTAGTGTACGGGAATGCCACAGATTTCTGCGTATTAATTTTGTATCCCACAACTTAACTAAATTCAGATATTAGATCTAATAGTTTTGGAGTGGATTCTTTAGGGTTTTTTATGTACAATATCATGTCATCTGCAAACAGGGACAGTTTAACTTCTTCCTTGCCAGTCTGGATGCCTTTTATTTCTTTGTGTTGTCTGATTGTCATGGCTAGGACCTCCAGTACTATGTTGAATAGAAGTGGGGATAGTGGGCATCGTTGTCTTGTTCCCGATCTTAAAGCAAAAGCCTTCAGCTTCTCACTGTTAAGTATAATGTTGGCTGTGGGTTTGTCATATATGGCCTTTATTGTGTTGAGGTAATTGCCCTCTATACCCATTTTGTTGAGAATTTTTATCATGAATGGATATTGAATAATGCTTTTTCAGCATCTACGGACATGATCATGTGGTTTTGTCCTTCTTTTTGTTGATGTGGTGGATGATGTTGATGGATTTTTGAATGTTGTACCATCCTTGCATCCCTGGAATAAATCCTACTTGATCATGATGGATGATCTTTTTGAGGTATTTTTTAATTAGGTTTGCTAATATTTTGTTGAGTATTTCTGCATCTATGTTCATCAGGGATATTGATCTGTAATTTTCTTTTTGTGGTGTCTTTGCCTGGTTTTGGTATTAGAGTGATGCTGGCCTCATGGAATGAGTTTGGAAGTGTTCCCGGTTTTACTCTTTGGAAAACTTTAAGGAGGATGGGTATTAGGTCTTTACTAAATGTTTGATAAAATTCAGCAGTGAAGCCATCTGGTCCTGTAGTTGTGTTCTTAGGTAGGTTTTTGATTACCAGTTCAATTTCTTTGCTGGTAATTGTAAGAAAAACTCCAGTAGTCATATAGATAGATTTGAAGTAAGTTCTTTTTCCTCATCTTTACATTTGTTGTAGTATATTATTTGAATTCTACTACATTAATGCAAGAATATGTGCATCCCAGGAGTTGGACGCACAACTTGCACCCAGGGGTTGGAGGTAAAAGCTACTGCATTAATGCAAGAATATGTGTGTCCCAGGAGTTGGAGGCACAAGCTGGAATGACTGCAATCTGTTAAAAATTTATTCTCCAAAGAATGCATGCAGAGCAGTCAGTGTGTAGGGTGCAGGAAAACAGGAGGGAACAGAAAGACAACTGTGTAACTAAAAAGTCTCTTAATTTTCATGTAAAATACAATTGCTAAAGGAAAATTATTACAAGTGTGTAAATTCTAGTCTTACCTTTATATTAATAAAACTCAGCATCAGCTTCAGCAATTGTTTGAACCTTAGACCAACCAAAGATATTTGGGGGGCAGTATTTTATCAATGACATGTTTAGAATTGCCAAAACATGGTAATGATTAAAAGCAGAAGACATTTAGAGCATCTACAAAGAACCTAGAGCTAACATCATAGTTATGGTGAAAGACTGAATACTTCTCCCTGATTTGGCAAACAAGGCAAAGATGCCTTCTCTCATCATTTCTATTCAACACTGTACTTCAAGTTCTAGCTTTGCAAAAAAAAAAAACATGAAAAAGAAAGAAAAGGCATAGATACTGGACAGGAAAAATATGAAACTATCTTTTTCACAAATGACATTATTGTGTTAGAAAATCCTAAGAAATCTACACATAAACACACATAAAGCTACTAGAACTAATAAACTGAATTTAGCATGGTCACAGGATACAAGGTCAATATATAAACTCAATTGTATTTCTATACACCAGAAATGAACATTTGGAAAATAAAATTTAAAAACATAATTCCATTACTATACCATGAAAAAACATGACATACTTCGGAGTAACTTTAACAAGGTACGTATAAAACTGAACATTATAAAATATAGCTAAAAGAATAAGACCTAAATAAACAGATATGTATCATGCTCATGGATCTGAAGATTCAATATTAAGATGGCAATTCTCCCCCAAACTGATTCATATGTTAAATACAATCTCAATCAAAATTCCAGATATATTTTAGAACCTTTTGACTGATTCTAAACTTTTTATGGAAATGAAAATGACCTAGAATAACCAAAGCAATTTCAGACTTCCTGTGAAACTATAGTAACCAAGACAGTGTGATATTTTCCTCTAAGTTCAGGAGCAAGACATAGATGCCCCCTCTCATGACTTTTATTTAACATAGTTCTGGAGGTCCTAGCCATGGCAATCAAACAACAAAAAAAGAGATAAGGCATCCAAATTGGTAAGGAAGAAGTAAAACTGTCACTATTTGCAGATGACATGATATTTTACACAAAAAACCCTAAAGACTCCATCAAAAAACTATTAGAAGTAGTAAATGAATTCAGCAAAGTTGCAGGATACAAAATTAATACACATAAATGTGTTGCATTTCTATAAACTAATAATGAATTAGCAGAAAGAGAAATCATTTAAATTGCATTAAAAAAAAAACCTAGGAATAAACCTAACCAAGGAGGTGAAAGACCTATACCCTGAAAACTACAAGACACTCATGAGAGAAATCAAGGAAGACACCAATAAATGGAAATCTATCCTGCACTCATGCACAGGAAGAATTAATGCCATCAAAACGGCCATCCTGCTCAAAGCAATCTACAGATTCAGTGCAATCCCTATCCAAATACCAACAGCATTCTTCAATGAACTAGAGAAAATAATTCTAAAATTCATATGGAACCACAAAAGACCCCAAATAGCCAAAGGAATCCTGAGAAGGAAGAACAAAGCTGGCAGGATTATGCTAATTTCAAGCTCTACTACAAAGCCACAGTAATCAAAACAATTTGTTACCGGTACAAGAACAGACCCATAGATCAATGGAACAGAACAGATAGACCAGATATAAACCCACACATATATGACCAATTAATATATGATAAAGGAGCCATTGATATACAACAGGGAAAAGACAGCCTCTTCAACAACTGGTGTTGGTAAAACTGGACAGCTACATGTAAGAGAATGAAACTGGATTACTGTCTAACTCCATACACAAAAGTAAACTCTAAATGGATCAAAGACCTGAATGTAAGTCATGAAACCACAAAACTCTTAGAAGAAAACAAAGGCAAAAATCTCTTGAATATCAGCATGAGCAATTTTTTCCTGGACACATCACCTCGGGCGAGGGAAATACAAGCAAAAATGAACAAGTGGGACTATATCAAACTAAAAATCTGCTGTACAGCAAAGGATACCATCAGCAGAAGAAAAAGCCACCCTACAGTATGGGAGAATATATTTTCAAACGACTCATCTGATAAGGGGTTAACATCCAAAATACACAAAGAACTCATACACCTTGACATGCAAAAAACAAATAACTTTTAAAAAATGGGCAGAGGATCTGAACAGACACTTTTCCAAAGAAGAAATACAAATGGCCAACAGGCACATGAAAAGATGCTCCACATCACTAATTATCATGGAAATTCAAATTAAAAGCCCAGTGAGATATCACCTCACACCATTTAGAATGGCCACTATCCAAAAGATAAAAAATAACAAATGCTGGCAAGGATGCAGAAAAATGGGAACCCTCCTACACTGTTGGTGGGAATGTAAATTGGTGCAACTGCTGTGGAAAGCAATATGGAGTCTCCTCTAAAAACGAAAAATAGAAATACCATTTGATCTAGTAACTTCTAGGAATCTACCCAAAGAAAACAAACTGTGTAACTCAAAAAGACATATGTACCCCTAAGTTTATTGCTACACTATTTGCAACAGCCGAGATATGGAAGCAACCCAAGTGTCTGTCCATCAGTAGATGAATGGATAAAGATGTGGTACATATACACAATGGAATATCATTCAGCTGTAAAAAGAAAAGAAATCCTCCCATTTGCAACAACATGGATGGATCTAGAGGATATTATACTCAATGAAATAAGCCAGGCAGAGAAAGAGAAGTACCATATTATCTCACTTACTTGTGGAATATAAAACAAAGCAAAACAGAAGGAACAAAATAGCAGCAAATTCAGAAACACTGAGAAGTGACTAGTGGTTACCAAGAGGGTGAGATTGGGTTGGGTCAGGGGAAAGAGTGTGACCGACAAAGAGACAGAGTAATTTGCAATCACAATATAAGTTGGTCATGGGGATGGTAGTACAGCAAGGAGAATGCAGTCAATGATTCTGTAACTTCTTACTTTGTTGACAGATAGTAACTTCACTAGAGGGCGTAAGGATTTTATAATTGCGTAACTGTTGAACCACTGTGTTGTACATTTGAAACCAACATAAGATTGTATGTAAGGCTCTTCCAGGAAGATGGCGGCGGGAGCAGGGCAGCGGAAATCTCCTCCCAACACTATATTTATCTATGAAAATACAGCAAATACAACTATTCCTAAAAGAGACACCAAAATACAGAGGAAAGCTCACAGCATACAGCTACACCCGAGAGGACTCGGCTCCCCAAGAGGCGGTCTTAAAAAGCCCAGCTGACATACGTGGCAACTACCAGCGACTACTTCTATAGTCATGAAAAGACAGGAATATGGTCCAGGACAAAATCAACCAGAAAACCCCAGAAAGGGAGCCTGAAGGGATGGAAATGCAAAGTCTTCCTGAAAAAGAATTCAGAATAAAAGTCATAACCATGCTGATGGACCTACAGAGAAATGTGCAAGAGCTGAGGGAGGAAGTGAGGGAAGTGAGGAAAGACCATGCAGAAATCAGACAAGCGAACAACGGGCTTAACAGCAGACTGGAAGAGATGCAAGAGACTGTTAATGGAATAGAAATCAGGGAACAGGAATACAGAGAAGCTGAGGCAGAGAGAGATAAAAGGATTTCTAGGAATGAAAGAATATTAAGAGAACTGTGTGACCAATCGAAACGGAACAATATTCGCATTATAAGAGTACCAGAGGAAGAAGAGAGAGAAAAAGGGATAGAAAGTGTCTTTGAAGAAATAATTGCTGAAAATTTTCCCTCGCTGGGGAAGGAAATAGTCTTGCAGCCCACAGAAGCCCACATATCTCCCAACACAAGGGACCCAAGGAAGACAACACCAAGACACATAATAATTAAGATGACCAAGAACAAAAATAAAGACAGAGTATTAAAGGCAGCTAGAGAGAGAAAAAAAATCACCTACAAAGGAAAACCCATCAGATTATCATCAGACTTCTCAACAGAAACCTTACAGGCCAGAAGAGAATGGCATGATATATTTAACGTAATGAAACAGAAGGGCCTCGAACCAAGAATATTGTATCCAGCACAATTATCATTTAAATATGAGGGAGGGATTAAACAATTTTGAGACAAACGAAAGTTGAGAGAGTTTGCCTCGCATAAACCACCACTACAGGATATCTTAAATGGACTGCTCTAGATGGAACCACCACCCCTAAGGTTAAAAAGATGTCACCAGAGAAAATAAAATCATAGCAAAGAAAACAGATCATCCACATACTAACTAAAGTCAAAGAATAAAACACCTAGTATATAAAGAATGGAGGAGGAAGAATAAGAAGGGAGAGAAATAAAGAAACATCAGACGGTGTGTACAATAACTTAACAAGAAAGTTAAGTTAGATTGTTAGATAGTAAAGAGGCAACTCTTAAACCTTTGGTAACCACGAATCTAAAGCCAGCAATGGCAATAAGTACATATCTATCAATAATCACGCTAAATGTAAATGGACTGAATGCACCAATCAAAAGACAAAGAGTAACAGAATAGATAAAAAAGTAAGACCCATCTATATGCTGCTTACAAGAGACTCACCTCAAATCCAAAGATATACACAGACTAAAAGTGAAGGGATGAAAAAAGATATTTCAGGCAAACAACAAAGAGAAAAAAGCAGGTGTTGCAGTACTTGTATCAGACAAAATAGACTTCAAAACGAAGAAAGTAGCAAGAGATAAAGAAGGACATTACATAATGATAAAGGGGTCAGTCCAACAAGAAGATATAACCATTAGAAATATATATGCACCCAACACAGGAGCACCAGCATATGTGAAACAAATACTAACAGAAATAAAGGAGGAAACAGACAGCAATGCATTCATTTTAGGAGACGTCAACACACCACTCACTCCAAAAGACAGATCAACCAGACAGAAAATAAGTAAAGACACAGAGGCACTGAACAACACACTAGAACAGATGGACCTAACAGACATCTACAGAACTCTACACCCAAAAGCAACAGGATACACATTCTTCTCAAGTGCACATGGAACATGTTCCAGAATAGACCACATACTAGGCCACAAAAAGAACCTCAGTAAATTAAAAAATATTGAAATCCTACCAACCAACTTCTCAGATCACAAAGGTATAAAACTAGAAATAAATTTTAGAAAGAAACCAAAGAGGCTCACAAATACATGGAGACTTAACAACATTCTCCTAATTAATCAATGGGTTAACGACCAAATCAAAACAAATCAAAGAATATATGGAGACTAATGACAACAACAACACAAAGCCACAACTTCTGTGGGACGCAGCAAAGGCAGTTCTAAGAGGGAAGTATATTGCAATCCAGGCCTATTTAAAGAAGGAAGAACATTCCCAAATGAATAGTCTAAAGACACAATTACTGAAATTGGAAAAAGAAGAACAAATGAGGCCCAAAGTCACAGGAAGGAGGGACATAATAAAGATCAGAGAAGAAATAAATAAAATTGAGAAGAATAAAACAATAAAAAAAATCAATGAAACCAAGAGCTGGTTCTTTGAAAAAATAAACAAAATAGATAAACCCCTAGCCAGACTCATTAAGAGAAAAAGAGAATCTACATGTGTAAACAGATTCAAAAATGAGAAAGGAAATATAATGACGGACCCCACAGAAATACAAAGAATTATAAGACAATATTATGAGAATCTATATGCTAACAAGCTGGAAAACCTAGAAGAAATGGAAAACTTCTTAGAAAAATACAACCTTCCAAGACTGGCCAAGCAAGAAACAGAAAAACTAAAAAGACCAATGACCAGCAACGAAATTGATTCGGTAATTAAAAAACTACCCAAGAACACAACCCTCGGACCAGATGGATTCACCTCTGAATTCTACCATATATATAGAGAAGAAATAACACCCATTCTCCGCAAAGATTTTCAAAAAATAGAAGAGGAGGGAATACTTCCAAACTCATTCTATGAAGCCAGCATCACTCTAATACCAAAACCGAGCAAAGATGCCACCAAAAAAGAAAATTACAGACCAATATCCCTGATCAACTTTGTTGCAAAAATATTCAACAAAATATTAGCAAACGAAATTCAAAAATACATCAAGAGGATCATACACCATGATCAAGTGGGATTCATCCAAGGGATGCAAGGATGGTACAACATTCGAAAATCCATCAACATCATCCACCACATCAACAAAAAAAGAAAAAAAACCACATGATCATCTCCATAGATGCTGAAAAAGCATTTGACAAAATTCAGCATCCATTCATGATTAAAACTCAAAAAAATGGGTATAGAGGGCAAGTACCTCAACATCATAAAGGCCATATATGACAAACCCACAGCTAACATCATACTTAACAGAGAGAAGCTGAAAGCTTTTCATCTAAGATCAGGAACCAGACAGGGATGTCCACTTTCTCCACTGTTATTCAACATAGTACTGGAGGTCCCAGGCATGGCAATCAGACAAAATGAAATACAAGGCATCCAGATTGGTAAAGAAGAAGTCAAATTGTCACTATTTATATAAGATGACATGATATTGTACATAAAAAACTCTAAAGACACCACTCCAAAACTACTAGAACTAATATCTTAATTCAGCAAAGTTCCAGGATACAAAATTAACACACAGAAATCTGTTACTTTCCTATACACTAATGATGAACTAACAGAAAGAGAAATCAGAAAAACAATTCCATTCACAATTGCATCAAAAAGAATAAAATACCTAGGAATAAACCTAACGAAGGAAGTGAAAGACCTGTACTCTGAAAACTACAAGACACTCCTAAGAGAAATTAAAGAGGACACTAACAAATGGAAATGCATCCCATGCTCTTGGCTAGGAAGAATAAATATTGTCAAAATGGCTATACTACCTAAAGCCATCTACAGATTCAATGCAATCCCTATCAAACTACCAACAGCTTTCTTCAATGAACTGGAACAAATAATTCTAAAATTCATATGGAACCACAAAAGACCCCGAATAGCCAAAGCAATCCTGAGAAGGAGGAATAAAACAGGGGGAATTAAGCTCCCTGACTTCAAGCTCTACTACAAAGCCACAGTAATCAAGACAATTTGGTATTGGCACAAAAACAGACCCACAGATCAGTGGAACAGAATAGAAAATCCAAACATTAACCCAAACATATAAAGTCAATTAATATTTGATAAAGGAGCCTTGGATATACAATGGGGAGATGACAGCCTCTTCAGTAGCTGGTGTTGGCAAAACTGAACAGCTACATGTAAAAGAATGAAACTGGACTACTGTCTAGCCCCATACACAAGGGTGAACTCAAGGTGGATCAAAGACCTGAATGTAAGTCATGAAACCATAAAACTCTTAGAAAAAAACATAGGCAAAAATCTCTTGGACATAAACATGAGCGACTTCTTTATGAACATTATCTCCTCGGGCAAGGGAAACAAAAGCAAAAATGAACAAGTGGGACTGTATCAAGCTGAAAAGCTTCTGTACAGCAAAGGACACCATCAGCAGAACAAAAAGACATCCTACCATAAGGGAGAATATATTCATAAATGACGTATCCGATAAGGGTTGACATCCAAAATATATAAAGAACTCACGCACCTCAACAAACAAAAAGCAAATAATCCAATTAAGAAATGGGCAGGGGACATGAATAGACACTTCTCCAAAGAAGAAATTCAGATGGCCAACATGCCCATGAAAAGATGCTCCACATTGCTAAACATCAGAGAAATGCAGATTAAAACCACAATGAGATATCACCTCACACCAGTTAGGATGGCCAACATCCAAAACAGAAACAACAAATGTTGGCAAGGATGTGGAGAAAAGGGAACCCTCCTACACTGCTGGTGGGAATGCAAATTAGTTCAACCATTGTGGAAAGCAGTATGGAGGTTCCTCAAAAAACTCAAAATAGAAATACCATTTGACCCAGGAATCCAACTCCTAGGAACTTACCCTAAGAATGCAGCAGTGCAGTTTGAACAGGACATATGCCCCCCCATGTTTATCGCAGCACTATTTACAATAGCCAAGAAATGGAAGCAACCTAAGTGTCCATCAGTACATGAATGGATAACGAAGATGTGGTACATATACACAATGGAATATTATTCAGCCATAAGAAGAAAACAAATCCTACCATTTGCAACAACATGGATGGAGCTAGAGGGTATCATGCTCAGTGAAATAAGCCAACCCGAAAAAGACAAGTACCAAATGATTTCACTCATATGTGGAGTATAAGAACAAAGAAAAAACTGAAGGAACAAAACAGCAGCAGAATCACAGAACCCAAGAACGGACTAATAGTTACCAAAGGGAAAGGGACTGGAAAAGATGGGTGGGAAGGGAGGGATAAGAGGGAAGAAGGGGCATTAGGATTAGCAGATGTAATGTTAGGGGGGCACGGAGAGGGCTGTACAACTCTGAGAGGACAAGTAGTGATTCTATAGCATCTCACTACGCTGATGGACAGTGAGTGTAATGGGGTTGGTGCGGGGGACCTGATGAAGGGGGTAGTTTATTAACCAAAATATTGCACATCTAATTGTAGATTAATGATACCAAAATAAATTATTTAAAAAAATAAATGAAAATAAAAATAGGGAAAAAAGGAAAGGAGAATTTGAAAAAAAAAAAGAGAAGAAAAGATACAGAAAATAAGCAAAGTACTGACTAGTATTATGTCAACTATTTGCACATACTAAAAAGGTTTCCAGTATATGAAACAGCTCTTGGACTTAAATTCTTCAAACAAGGCCAGCCCTAGACAAAAAATAAAAAATAAGCTTAGCAAAAAAAAAAAAATGGGCAGAGGATATTAAGAGGCAGTTCTCCAAAGAAGAAATTCACATGGCCAACAGGCACATGAAAAGATGTTCCACATCACTAATCATCAGGGAAAAGCAAATTAAAACCACAATGAGATATCACCTCACACAAGTAAGGATGGCCAGCATCCAAAAGACTAAGAACAACAAATGCTGGCGAGGATACGGAGAAAGGGGAACCCTCCTAAATTCTCTGGTGGGAATGTAAGCTAGTTCAACCATTGTGGAAAGCAATATGGAGGTTCCTGAAAAAAACTAAAAATACAAATACCAATTGACCCGGGAATCCCACTCCTTGGAATTTACCCAAAGAATACAACTCAGATTCAAAAAGACATATGCACCCCTATGTTTATCACAGCACTATTTACAATAGCCAAAATATGGAAGCAACCTAAGTGTCCATCAGTAGATGAATGGATAAAGAAGATGTAGTACATAGACACAATGGAATACTATTCAGCCATAAGAAAGAAACAAATGCTACCATTTGCAACAACATGGATGGAGCTGGACGATATTATGCTCAGTGAAATAAGCCACATGGAGAAAGGCAAGTGCCAAATGATTTCCCTCATTTGTGAAGTATAACAACAAAGCAAAACTGAAGGAACAAAATAGCAGCAGTGACTCTCCTGTCTCTGAGGTCACCCACACTTTCTAAGTGTGTAACCATTTAATCTCAAACTCTTTCTCTCCAACCTTTCAGGGCACTCCTCTCTCTCTGAGGTCGCCTGCACTTTTCTCTAAGTAACTTTAAATAAAACTTTCACTCTGGTTAAAAAAAAAAATTGCAGCGGACTCACAGACTCCATGAAGGATCTAGTGGTTATGAAAGGGGAGGGGTTTGTGAAGGCCGGTGGGGAGGGAGGGAGAAGGGGATTGAGGGGTATTCTGTTTAGTACACACGGTGTGGGGGGTCTCGGGGAAAACAGTGTAGCACAAAGGCAAACAGTGGATCTGTGGCATCTTACTACTCTGATGGACAGCGATGGCATTGATGTATGGGTGTGGACTTGATAATATGGGTAAATGTTGTAATCACATTGTTTTTTCATGTGAAACCTTCATAAGAGTGTATATCAATAATACCTTAATAAAAAATTAAAAAAAAAACAATAGCTCCACAGACATCATCATCACTGTGGTTATCAAAAGATGCCCCAGTAAGGCCCAGCAGTGTCTCTAGCCAAAGCAATCCAGGTCACTTCGTTTGTGTTTATTCATTGTAATTAGCCATCATCCTCCTCGTTTGTTTTCCTCATCTTCTCACACAGACTCAATACCATCCTTCAAAAGTGAGTGGTCACAGCCAGGCATTAAATTACTAAACAACTGGATACGGTTGTACAGAACCTGCAAGTCTTCAACAGTATCAAACCTGGAGATCAGCTGAAGGTTTGCTTGCTAAGTTTTGCTTGTATTATTGTTTAAAAAAACAGAGTGCCCATCTGTTCTGTAAAGCATGTTTAATACAGTGTTCTAGGTTAGCAACCTCCTGATGAGATTCTGTTTTCTCTTCTGTAGGCAGGGGGATTAGGAGTAGGGGTGGTTTCTGGTTCCATGGTCACCATCCTACATTGATCTCAGTGGTGGTATTTTAATGTAAGTTTTTTAACAACAAGAACTGGCACATACCCATAGACCAGTGGAACAGAATATAGAGAACCCAGATATAAACCCAAGCATACATGGTTAATTAATATACGATAAAGGAGCCATGAATATACAATGGGGAAATAACAGCCTCTTCAACAGCTGGTGTTGGCAAAACTGGACAGCTACATGTAAAAGAATGAAACTGGATTACTGTACAAACCCACACAGAAAAGTAAATTCAAAATGGATCAAAGACCTGAATTTAAGTCATGAAACCATAAAACTCTTAGAAAAAAACATACGCAAAAATCTCTTGGACATAAACATGAGCAACTTCTTCATGAACATAGCTCCTGGGTAAGGGAAACAAGAGCAAAAATGAACAAGTGGGACTATATCAAACTAAAAAGCTTCTGTACAGCAAAGGACTCCATCAGAACAAAAAGACATCCTACAGTATGGGAGAATATATTCATAAATGACATATCCAATAAAGGGTTGACATCCAAAATATATAAAGAACTCACACACCTCAACAAACAAAAAGCAAATAAGCCAATTAAAAAATGGGCAGAGGAGCTGAACAGACACTTCTCCAAAGAAGAAATTCAGATGGCCAACAGGCACATAAAAAGGTGCTCCACATCACTAATCATCAGAGAAATGCCAATTAAAACCACAATGAGATATCACCTCACACCAGTTAGGATGGCCAATATCCAAAACAGAAACAACAAATGTTGGCGAGGATGTGGAGAAAAGGGAACCCTCCTACACTGCTGGTGGGAATGCAAATTAGTTCAACAATTGTGGAAAGCAGTATGGAGGTTCCTCAAAAAACTCAAAATAGAAATACCATTTGACCCAGGAATTCCACTCCTAGGAATTTACCCTAAGAATGCAGCAGCAGTTTGAAAAAGACATATGCACCCCTATGTTTATCGCAGCACTATTTACAATAGCCAAGAAATGGAAGCAACCTAAGTGTCCATCAGTAGATGAATGGATAAAGAAGAGGTGGTACATATACATAATGGAATATTATTCAGCCATAAGAAGAAAACAAATCCTACCATTTGCAACAACATGGATGGAGCGAGAGGGTATTATGCTCAATGAAATAAGCCAGGCAGAGAAAGACAGGTATCAAATGATTTCCCTCATCTGTGAAGTATAAGAACAAAGCAAAAACTGAAGGAACAAAACAGCAGCAGACTCACAGAACCCAAGAATTGACTAACAGTTAATAAAGGGAAAGGGACTGGGGAGGATGGGTGGGAAGGGAGGGATAAGGGGGGAAAAGGGTCATTACGATTAGCACACATAATGTAGCGGCGGGGGACATAGGAAAGGCAGTATTTATAGAGAAGACAAGTAATGATTGTATAGCATCTTACTGTGCTGATGGATAGTTACTGTAGGTGTGGTATGTGGGGGGGGGGGTACTTGATAATAGGGGGTCTAGTAACCATAATGTTGTTCCAGTCACTGTACATTAACGATACCAAAAAAAACACAAAAAAAAACCAGAACTGGCTATTAATATATAGGTATTATCATTTTTCTACTCCAACCTCATCAACTGTGGTGAACAGCTAACAACTAAAAAAAATCAGATAAATCTCAAAATCATTCTAAACAGGTTTTTATATATAAAACAGACTATGCATATCTAAAGGCATTTTTACTCAAAACCAGATGCACAATTTAACAGACATAACAATATTTAACATCCTTACCTGCAAACCGTATTTTACTCTTATTTTCTTTAATTCTTTTCTCCTTTCCAATTCTTTCTCCTCCTTACTTAGTGTTGGACCAACTAAAAGAAAAAAGTGAGTTTGGTTAAAAAAAAACAAACATGAAATCTGATGAATTTTATGCAAAATTAATAGTTATTTCATAATAAAACAACCAATAGTATTAGTATGTCACTGGCAGAGCAACCAAAAATTCAAATAAACATTAACATAAAAGGATCTCAGGTAATGACATGCTTTCAACATTTTGGTAACTAAATCTACTTATAAAGTAAACCAAAACCCAAAGATTATAGGAATATTACAGTATAGATATCCACAGAAACACTGAACATCTTAACTTTTTGATATTATTTTAAAAGAATCCCAAATACAGAATTATTATTAATTTTCCAAACAAACATAAGCATATGCAAAAGAAAAGCCCCAGAACCCAAGATTCACATCATTGCGGAATGTGTCACACTCATTTTCATAACCTAGTATCAGAAAATAAAAAATACACAGTGAGTTATGTATAGTTGGTATATTTCAGGGAAATACTGATGTGAAAAAAATTACTTCTTAACTAGTTAAAAGTATTTAAATTTTAAAAGTCTTAGATGAGTGGACTTAAAGCAAGATCGCAACCTCTTACAGCGGTATATATCACATAAGCTTTAAGTAGGAATGTAAACACACCAACCAGTAACTCTTAATATGTAGTTGGGCCTGTTATTTTCTCTGTTATTACTCTTTGACAGAGTTTAACTGGGAATGACTTTTTCATATCAGTAAATAAATATTAAAAGGAAACCAATCTTTATTATAATTATGTCACAATTACCCTTTAGAAGGACATTTAGCTATCACTGCAATGCAACTTCAAAAGCCTACTGAACTGCATTATCAAAAAAAAGTCAATGATTATCTTTCCTGGTCAGAAAGGAATTTAATGCTATAAATGCACAGCTAAATTATTACACAGAAAAATCACAATTTATTAGTTTATATTTCAAATTTCAAATACATGTAATTTCTTAGTTCTCTTATGATAACAGTGAAATATAAATGCACCTCAACACAGTATTATATCAATTAGGTATGAAGCTGATAGCTTATACTGTTTTTAGAATACTCCAATGAATTAAAGACAACAGTTTTCATGCCTATAATAATATGTTTCACATACCAAAAGAGTCATCCTTCTTATCAAGACGAAGGTGAGCTCTAACCTGCCCTGGTTCACAACCATCACAGGTATCACTGCCAGGGTGAATATGAAAGGATAGCACAGTCTCTCCAATTTTCACTTCATCTCCATGCTCAAGTACATAAGGATCACATTTAGTTTTAGGCTACAGGGGAAAAAATTATAAAACAGAAATCTAAGAGTTACATATGACTATTTTATGTCTACTATCACGTATGATTTTAACAAAAAAATATTTGAGATGGTTCTTAATGAGACAGACACACATTTGACACACCCATGCACACACTCCCACAACTTGAGGATGATCCGTAAGTTCTACTAGTGGAGAAGTAAATAGCTGAACTGAGCAACTTCTAATTTTTATATTATCAAAATCCACTAATCTCTCTATGTCCATGCCCAATCCTACCAAAGAAATACCCACCCAAAAGTTCAATTTATTACCAAAACGAGTAATCATCATAGTCAAAAAGATGAAGTGTTAAGGGGATAAGTGCATATCTCCATTTCTCCCTCTTCTTTTCTCTTGATAATTGAGTTTTATTTCCTTTTTGATTCTTACAGACTAAGAATAAGGCCTCTCGCTCCATTCCATATATTTCTTATTATATACCAAGCACTTTGCTACAAGTTGGGGATAGAAGAGTTAACTAGATAATCATAGCCCCTGCCTTGCAGGAGTTTCCAGTCTAGCAAAATTTTCATTAAAATAATTTTTTAAAAAGCACACAAAAAAGGAGGGTCCCTGAAGTTGCTATAGTAACATATATTCTAAATAACTTTAATATTCATTTATCTTTAAAAATAAGGCACAGATAATTAGAAGTTAAAACTCAACAGTCAAGTATCCACTTATACATTTCTTCAGCCCTTTCTGGGAATTCCCTTCCACATTAAACATTTGGGCTTGAACACTAATCTGAACCAAATGATATGTATAGTAACTAGAGCCTTCAAGAATAAATAATTTCAAGCCAATTTTTAAATTATGCAAAGAATTAATTAATCCATACACACTCACCTGAAGAATCTGTTTTCCATTAACAATTGTACCATTTTGACTGCCTTGATCCACTAAGACATAGCTTTGTAAGTCATGGTCAAAATAAATTTCTGCATGAAACTTAAAAAAAAGCCAGGTAATTACACAGTAATATATAAATATATATATCTAACCATGATAACTTCTGGATGTGATGGACTCTAGTCTATGAAAATTTAACTTTTATTATTTTTAATACTTTTTCTGAATATAAATGTATTATAATGCTTCTGGTAGAAATGTGGAAGCTACAGAAGAAAAAGTCACCTATAATTCCATCTATAATTACCATTTATAACTCAGCATGTGTCCTACCTTAACTATTATAATATAGTTGCAATAACAGTATATGTATAATCTGAAATAATTTTTCACCTAATATAAGTGTGTGTATCATTAAAAATTCTTAATACAAAGGTTGATTTGAAACATTCAGGGTCAACTTCTCAGAGTTTTCCAGATTTTCAGTATTCAGGACTAATCACTCCCTCCTTGCTCTGCAGCCCTTTGTATATGAAACACATTATGTGCAATTCTACATAAGTGAATGTCACTGTATTGCTTATGGTTACTGCTTATATTAGTTGACATTTTGTTCACCATTCAGTGCATAAAACAGTGCGTCACATATATTAGGCATGTACTCAATACATGTCTATTTAATTGGATAAAGATCTATAGAAATATTTAAAATTTCATAATTAATACACTGCTAGTGGATGTAAAATGGTGCAGCTACTTTGGAAGGGTCAGGCAGTTCCTCAAAAGATTAAACAGAGAGTTACTATGTGACCCAACAATCCTATTCCTAAGTATGTATCAAGAGAAATGAAAACCTATGTCCAAACAAAAACTTGTACATGAATGTTCAAAGCAGCATTATTCTTAGTAGCCAAAAAGTGGAAGCAATTCAAATGTCCATTAATCGATGAATAAACAAAACGTAATATATCCATACAATGGAATATTTGACTATTAAAAAATATATACTGATACATGGTACAACATGTATGAATCTTGAAGACATGTTAAGTGAAAAAGCTAGTCACAAAAGACTACCTATCATGATTCCATTTATATGAAATATCTAGAATAGGCAAATCCATAGACAGAAAGTAGAATGGTGGCTGTCAACGGCTGAGGAGGTTGGCAGGAAATGGAGAGTGACTACTACAGAGTATGATGTTTCTTTTCATGGTGATGAAATGGTATTGTCAGAATTTTTAGTTTTTGCACATAAAGTTGATTGCGGTAATGGTCGCACAACTCTGCGCATATGTTAAAACCTTTGAAAATACACACTTTCAGTGGGTACACTGTGTATGGTATGTGGACTATATCTCAAAAAAGTTCTTTTTAAAAGTTTCATAAACATAAACTTATTTTAAATACACCAAAGACTACATTGGACCTATCTACCCATGACCCAACTTTAATGAATTGTGTTGTATTTACCTCAAGTATTTAAAAGAAAATAAAATTTTATCCATCAATGTGTATCTCCCTTTGTCCATTTCCCACCCCTTCCTTTCCAGAAGTTTTTGATGTTTATTTAAGCATGATGCATCTCTTTAGACTTTTACCAATATGTATGTATCTTTAAACTATGTTTATTTTACCTGATTTGGAACTTAATATAAATGGGGATCAGACTGCATGAATTTTTTATTGATATAATTTACACACAGGAAATACATGGGTCTTAAATGTACAGTTTGATGAGTTCTGATGTATGCACACTACTGTATATATATTTCATTTCTTTGGGGATTACATTGTGAGGTGCATCTAGTGGTGGTGCACACTTGTGCCGTTTTGCTGAACGGTAACCCACTGTACGGATGTACCGAATCTATATATTCTTCTGATGATGGACATCCAGGTTTTTTCCAAAGTTTTATTATTTTAAAAAAATGTTTCTATGAACCTTCTTGTGGACAAACAAGTCTTTCTCTGGGGTATATACTTAGGAAACAAATTGCTAAGCCACAGTATATATAAATCTTAAATTTTATTACATATTGCCATATTGTTTTCCAAAGTGATTGTACTAATTTACAATCCCAACAGCAGTCTGTAAGAATTCTTGTTACTCTATGTAGACTTATCCAATATTTGATATCACCAGAATTTTTAGTTTTTGCAAGCATAGTAAGTATGAAATTAGATCTCATCATTGTGACTTTAATTTGCATTTCTCTGATTACTATTGCGGCTGAAACCTTTTCTTATATTCTTAGCCATTTAGGTTTTCTCTTCTATAAATTTTCTCTTTATGTCCTTTGTAGAATTTTTTCAATTGGGCTGTTTAGAATAGTAACTATAACAAAAGTATTTAAACAGTTTCAAGTTTTTTGACTTGAAATATCATTTCAAAGAGCTGTCCTAAATTATGCTCTAACAGGAATGATACTTAATAAATATGAATGAAAACCATTATCTAGGCTTCATTTATATTTCTTAAATTACTAGAAAGATCTAATGGTTTTCATATATTAACCATGGCATTTCCTTTATCTTAAATTATTTATGTCCTTTACTCATTTACCTATTGGTGTCACCTAGGCGGGGTTTGAAAAAATGCATTTGTATGAACTTTTAAAATATAAAGGATATATATTTTGTCATATTTGTCTGACTGCCCTGGTCTGCCTTTTAAATTTGTTTGAAATTTTAAATTACTCGAAATTATCTGGCCATCTATGATTTTTTTTTGAATCTAAAAAAGTCTTGTATCCATTGCTTAATACTTCTGTTTTTTTTCCCCCTAATATTAATACTAAATGTAGAGGGGCATGTATTTAATTTCTTTCACCTACCTGGGTATGTGTGATATATACTGTCAAACTAATTTCACACAGCTAATAAATTATCTACCCGATCAGTGGACATGTTCGTTTCAAAGAAAGAAAAAGCAGAAATGCCACCAGAGAACTACCTATATTTAGACCAGAGTGGGAGAAGGACTTCTTTACTATTTAAGTTACAGACTGGGTTTTCTTCAGATGCAGAAGAATCAAGGATCATAAGGAAGTTAAAAAAAAAAGATAATTTGGTCAGATTTAAGATTATGAGGATTTTCTCTCCTATGAATGAGTCCAAATAAAGTAAAAATTAAATTTAGACTTTCAAGTAATGGGAAACAAATTTCATTCCAAAAAGACAAAAATCACATAAAATACATACCTGAGATCAATATTATAGTCCATAAAATAGAAACAAAATGGGGATGATGAATGGTCAAAAAAAAAAACAGGAAAATGATAATAACCACAGAAGGAAGGGGAAAGCTATAAAAAACATAGTAAAGGAAAAGAGCTCAGCAGCTTAACATTTGATAGCTTAAGTTGCAACTCTTTTCTTACTGCTTTCAAAACCCAACCATTCTTTTTCCTGCATGTTTAGAGACTCAACTAGGAAAAGGTGTAAATGGAGAGCCTTGGGTGATAGAGAATAAACTGTTATTGGGTTGTAAAATACTCTGGATTCAAAGTAACCATATACTAAAGTAGCCTGAATGAAGGTCTGATTCATTTTTGAACTGTCATAATATCCAGCATATTTATTTCATTCAATAAAGTATTTGTTAAATGGGTAATACTTAAATTAATCCACATTGTCTACTCCTGCTCCAGACTGTTAAAAATTAAACATAACTTAGTTAAACCAATTTGTGATACAAATAGTGATAAAGAATTATTTTTTCAAGCAGTGGAATAAACCTGCATTGCTTTCATTACCATTATTACATTGACTATTAACCTTTTTATTAAATGGGAAAATCCCTAAGCCTTCTGCCATAATTTATAAAATTACATCTAAGGGGCTATCTTTGAAAAATCAAAGAGCCTACCTTACTGACACCAACTTCAGGGATTCGGAGAGTATGTTCCATATCTTTTTCTCTGCAGAGTTAAGTAAAATATCTTTAATAATTTCTGAAACATATATATAAATGCAGCACTTATAGAGACATGGAAAGAATTTTTTTTAAGATAGGTTTTTTTTTTTTAAAGAATGTTAAAATGCAAGTCTCTATCACTCTTAAATCCAGTTTTCTTAATCCTATTCTAAATTTCCTGTTTGGAAAGAAGTTCCAGAATTACTTTTATTCTTCAGTATCTCTACTCCAGGCTAATAAACAGCAAGTGGGACAAAATATCTTCTGTACTAACATCAGTAATTTATCCAGATCTGTTGACTGTTCCCACTTCTATTACTACAGATAAAAAGAACATACAATTCTCCAAGAATTTAAAATGAAGAAATTGTGTAGAGTATGAATTAAGGATAGATTGTCTTTCCCACTGGGAACAAATGAAATTATCCTACTCAAGATTAAAACCCACCTCTCTACAAGCTGATTATGAGTTATAAAGCAGTAAAGGAAAAGAAGCAGAGAAGCCCCCCAATACCAGGCTTAAGTTATTTAAACCTAAAAAGGGCAGTACAAAGGGTAAGAAAATGATAAAATTTCTGTGGAAGGCATCACCAAAATTTTATCTTTACATAGACAGTCCCCTTAAGGGATTATGAAGTTGTATCCTTAACTGACTTCCAAAAGCAAATGACAAAAGGTAAATGTCAATAATACTGAGTAGGAGAGGGAGGGACATCGATGACATTTTTTTGCCTATTCAACAAGTACCATGCATATTTCATGATAACTACTCAAAGAAATTCACAATCTACTGGAGTAAGTCAAATATACAAATATAATAATAGTAAGCATGTTTACCTTCCAATTGTAGCAGGGTTTACAGCTGTAATGATAAAAAGTGAACCTGTCTGCAATACTGGTGATCGAATAACAATTACTCTAATACATGGAGGCCAAATTTTTTCTTCATCTGCCAAAGAAAAAGTGGGTAAATATTAATTCAAATACTATGGAAAAAATTAGAAATGTCTAGATACGAGTAGGAGGCATCCATAAAATAAAAATTTGCTGATAAAAAATCTTAATTCTATTTAAAACAACCTTCTTAAATTCTGCAAAATGACAAGCACAATGAGTAAGGCTTAACACTGTTATCAACTTAAAGTGATCAACCTAAAGGTACTCAGCAAATTTGGCATCCATCACAATTTTTTAAAAATTAACTCTTTTTTAGGGTCTTCGAATTTGAAAATATCGCAAACAAGCATTTTATATTGTTAGAAAAATTGAATCTACCATTTTTTTAAAAAGTGAAATTACATTAAGCACAAAATAAGCTCATGTACTCCCATACGAAATCCTGAGTTTTAAAAGTATATCTTTATATCCTCAAGTAAACAAAGATTTACCAAAGTACCTATGTAGCTGAATTCATGGACTACACTTTTTTAACAGCTGCAATCCCTTTATTTATTTATTTTATTAAAGTATCACTGATATACAATCTTATGGTGGTTTCAATATACAACACTGGTTCAACAGTTACCCATATTATTAAATCCTCACCCCCTCTAGTGTGGTCACTATCTATCATCGTAGTAAGATGTTACAGAACTATTAACTATATTCTCCATGCTGTACTACCAATGGTCTATACTTTTTAAAGTTAATTTGCCTTTTCCAACCTCAATTACAAAAGTATGATAAATATATAACACACTAAAACAGACTTAATACATTCTTCAGGATCAGAATGTAGGTAACTTGGTTTTGTGCTCTACTAGGCAATTCAACGCAATCAAACTTTAAGGTCCAAGTATTAGTAATTTATTCACACCCTACATCTTGAAAATAACCAAGTGGTAGCCCATGCAATTTTCATAATGTCACTAAAACAATTAGTTTACTTTTTGGCAGATATACTACATGAGTTAGTAACACATTTTTAACTGTGTTGCTTTTTTACAATGACCAGACTGGGTTATTTATGTAAAATGAAATAATGGTTGTTTGCTCACCTTCATCCTCAGTATCTTCTGCAGTTACATTGTCTTCACTAGTAATGTCTTCATCATAACTGTCCTCAGTCTGAGAGTCTGTAATTTCACCTTCTTCTGGCTCACTATCAGTCTCTATGATTTTCTCATCTTTAAAAGAAGTCGAACTATAGATGTTTTCATTAAGATGAGATTCTATAGTCTGTCTGGTAACTGGAACAGTGAATTGAAGGGGACTGTTTTTGTAACGAATGTCTATTTTGGCTTTCTTTTTCACATTTGTAAGATCTTCTCCCTCACTGCAGCTTACGTGTTCAATACTGGATGTTTTTTGATCTTCTGAATTCAAATCCTGGAAAGACAGGCAGGGAGGTAGGAACAGGAGAGAATAGTCTTAGACATGACCATCTCATAAGGTTTAAACACTAAATGTGTCAATGAATTAGTTAAGATATACATACAGTGAAATAACAATTGCTATTATTTGTACGCCCTCTTCCTCTCATGTTCCCTTTCTTGGTAATGACATTACCATCCATTTATCATCTGAATCAAAAACCTTATAGTTATCTCTGACATCCCTTTAACCATCACATGGAATCAATTACCAAGCACTACAGACTACATTACAATTTATCCCAATTCTCTCTCCTTAGCTATTCTCAGTGTCCTAACTATCCCAGTCTAGGCCCTCCTCACATATTGCTTGGACCATGCAACAGCCTAGAACAATGCTGTCCGACAAAAATGTAATACAAGCTATATTTATACTTTAAATTTTTCTAGTAGCCACATTAAAAAGGTTAAAAGCAGGTGAAATTCACTTTATCTAGCCCAGTATTTACAAAATATTATATAACTATAAATATTAACATTTAGTCAACATAAAAATTATGAAATATTTTACATGGACCTCCTGTACTAAATAAGTCTTCAAAACTGAGTGTAGTTTACACCTACAAAACACCTTAATTAAGACCACCAGCTATATTTCAAGTGTTCTATAGTCATATATAGCTAGTGGCTACCTTACTGGACAGTTAGGCCTAGAGAATACATCTACCTTAAATTTTCTTTTTGAACTTATAACCAATCAAGTCAACACACATAAAATACAGAATTGGCTTTAATTACAGCAGGAATTTAAAAATCCAAATACACCTAGTGTAGCAGAACTAAAATTTTGCTAAATGTAGTACTTTATTAAGTTGGTTTGATAATAGGCAACAATTTTAAGTACAAATAAATCACTTAGATCTTTTCTACTCCAAAATTCCAACTTACCTGGCATAAGCCTTTTATTATTTATTATACACATATATTTGGCATGGCTTTTGACAAATGAATCTATTATGCTAACCTTAGAAAAAGTAGGGTTATTTTTCTTTTTCCTTTGGTTTGTAACACACACTGAATTTTCTTTCTACCTTACTGCAACATGATGAACTGAATTAATATGTCCCTCTGTTATTTTATAAAATATGAGAGCATCTCAAACACATATTTTTAATAGCAGCATAAATTCAGTTTGGAGAGTGGCTAAACACTCATAGTATGATAAACTGTATACACTTCCAGCAATACACCCACCAAGGACAAGAGCAAGGGCAAGGAGCTGAAAAACTGTGAGAGCTTTAAAGACTGTTGTGAAAAAAATTTCCTATCTATCTATCTATCTATCTATATATATATATACTTTTTTAAAAAAGCAGTTTCCAATCTTGTATATTTTATTATTATT
This sequence comes from Smutsia gigantea, assembly GCA_032199065.1. NCBI lineage: Eukaryota > Metazoa > Chordata > Mammalia > Pholidota > Manidae > Smutsia > Smutsia gigantea. The sequence goes on along the minus strand of JAVSCE010008782.1, from coordinate 71,795 downwards.
ACTGCTTGTAAGCCAACATATGCAGGGGAAAATGAGTGAAAATTGCCAGAGGGGCTTTAAAAAAACTATTTGCCAGTCCAGAATGTTAGATAGATATTCGCTGAAAGATATGCATATTTCAAGTTATTTACTCCAATCTCCTCACCCTCCTCCATTCCTTTCACAACCCTCCACTTTCAGAGAATGAGGCTCAAGGACATCTTAAAAGACAAAGAAAAAGTTGAGGATGTCTTAACTGGTCTCCCATGCTTCACAACAACCTTTCAGAATCCTTGGTAATTTTCAAAATTCAATCAGTATTTTCCTTAAGTCTCTGTCCTGGAGTTCACATATTTTCAAAGAAAGATGGTAAAGAAGAGCAGTTACAGGAGCTAAGCTGGACCAAAATCTCACAGAATGCTTTCAAATTTCATTCTCTAGTTTGTGACGAAAGGTCATCTGAGAACTCCTACATGTTCTTTTCTTATTGCTAAGGAGAAGTACTTTCACAGCCTATCCTTTCAAACAGTTCAACCACTAATAAAAGGCAGGAGTCATTAAAAGAGGTCTTTAAAGCAAACAGAAAAATCATTTTGAGTATTTTAGTTAACACACTCTTCTATTCCTAGATATTGTCGAAATAAAAACAAATCAAATAGATAATAGAAAAAAACCTAACAGAAACTCAATTCCATATTTGAACTTCAGTATTATATATTTAAAACTTTTCTTTGGTTAAAAAGAGAAAAACATGAGATAAAATTTCAAGAGTAAAAATGTACCTAAATACAATTTACAAAATGCTAATATAACAAATAAACCTCCTTTCCTGCCTATAAACACCAACCTTATCTGCTTAGGCAACAACATTAAGAGCATCAATAACATTTTTTTTATATTCCTTCTTTCAATTTAACATCATAAGCTTTTTAAAAATTCCCCTCAGTCCAGAAAGAATACACAAACATCAAGTATTTGAATAATAAACAAATACTACAGAATAAAAATTCCCCTCAGTCTTTATGAACTATCCCTTTAAGACCTAAATACTACTTTCAATTAAATGTACGATCATGTTTTTACCCAGTATCTTGTGGGCCAATTGTACTCTTTAATTTTCTTCTGTTCTTATAAATATTGCTGTACAACTAAACAAAGTCACCTTTCTTTTTCGGATTAAAAAATAATAATAAATTACTCAAAATGAGATGTTCCAATTAAAGATTATTAACATTTTTATGGTTATTGAGACAAATAGCCAATTTATTTTCCAAAAGATACCAATTTACACTCCTAGTAAATATGACCTCCTCCTTTATTTGCTAACCATGGATTTTTTAAATGTTTGCCAATATTTCAAGTGTTGCTTAATAACTTAAGCTAATATTTAAGTGTTGCTTAATTTTTTAAGATATTGCTCAACATGACTAAGAAAGTTGAATTTTTATCTACTTCTGCTTACAAACTGTTTTTCTTTTATGGTGAACTGTGCATTGACATCGACTTCTAAAATAAGTCTCAATGTTCTTCCAAACTATATAACACAATACTATTTTATCTGCCTTAAGTCCACCCTCTTCAAAACTTTAAGAAATTCCTTCTATATCGAGTGACAGAATTTGTGAAAAAAATCTGTTTTGCTCCATGTGAATGTTCCTTGGTTGACAGATTCTGGTATCTTGTTATTTTAGTGGATATTTTTGAAACACAGACTTACTGAATGATTTTCAGTTTCATCAAAAATGTTGGCTTAATTATTAGACCACCATTTTGTAAATGAGAACATTACCTTTTCCTCATTTGTTGTAGAAGAATCTGGATCCTTCCTTTTCTTCTTCAATTTTTTATCTTTACTTTGTTTTGTGCCAGAAGTCTGATAAGATTGAAAATCTACTCGAGAATGAAATTGATATCGACCACTTTCCACATCACAGTAGTAATAAATTCCAGTGGAAGGATCATAATATAGTTGATTTTCCTTTCAAAGTCAAGAAAACAGTAAGTTCTATTCAGGTAAGATGAAATAAAATTTAAAAATTAACAGAAATGCCCTTAAAATTTCCCCAGTCTTTATAAACTATCACTTTAAGGCCTAAATACGCTTTTACAAGTAAATATACTATCATTTTCTTACCCAGTATCTTGTAGGCCAACTGCTCTCTTTTCTTCTGTTCTTATAAATATTGCTATGCAACTAAACGAAATCATTTTCCTTTTTCAGATTAAAAAAAAAAATTAATTACTCAAAATGAGATTTTCCAATTAAAGAATATTAACATTTTTATGGTTATTGAGACAGCCAATTTATTTTCCTAAAAGATACAAATTTATACTCCTAATATGACCTATTCTGTATTTGCTAGCTATGGATTTTTAAGATTAATATATCCAAATACAGTAAATGATCTTTTTAAGAACTATAGTATTTTCAGAAGATAATGAATAAAGATACCAGAATAGAAAACCCTGGCAATTTTCCAAAATACTTTGTCATTCAATATCTGCTATGATTTTCCTAGTACAAAAATAAATACATTTAAATATTAAACTGAATCTCATGAAATTGCCAGTGTTTGACCATTTTATTACACAAACAGCAGTTTCATATGGTTCAATTTAATACATTAATGAAAAGTGGCAAGGAACCTTTTAGAAGTTATGAAAACTAGGGCATGCATCAGAAAAATCTGACCATATAAAATCAATTCCAGGCTCATCATCCTTAAGATTACATGACTTGGTAGTATAAACCCCCAAACCTTCCTCTCAGTGTTACAAAACAAAGATTTGCCTTTTAATGTTCACTACTAAAAGCCCCAAAGAAAAACTCAAAAATAAAATTAAGATCATGAATAGTACAACATAACATTCTATTTTTAAAAAATAGATAAAACTGTCTTCACTAATTAATTCGACAGTTGGTAATTACATAAGACTTATGAGTAAAGCAGCCATGCAAAAATAAATTTTGACAAATTATGGATAACACCTAGAAAGATAAAAGATAAAATTATATATTCATTTGATATGGGCCAGGATTCTATAATCAAGATTTAATGGAACAGTTTTATTTTTATTTACATCATATATCCATGAAGATCAGGCCAGAAAACATTTTGTGATACACTGAGCTTAAACAATATTTCTGAAAAAGAATAATTTATTTTTCTAACTGTTAATACAACTGCAATTTATTGCTAATCCATTTTGCAGATCTCTTATAAAAATATTTGGAATTCTTACTATCTTTCCCTTACCTAAAAAATTAAATGGGGTGTTCTAATCTTTATTTCCAGTGATAAGAGAACTTCTATAACTCAAACCATTTTAATCTGTTACATCTTTCAATCCAAAATACAGACATCTTCAAAAATACAAGAAAAACTTTACTTAATTAAAATAAAATGAAAATAGCACAAATGAAATGGCAAAACAATGAAGTCTAATTTACTGAGACATATCACCTGGCAGAATGTAACTAACCTTTAGAGAATAGATGTTAGAAGGAAAGCTACAGACAGGAAAGTCAGAGAATGACAAGGACTAGTATCATGTACTTGGAACTCTGTATTCTCCTAGAAACCAAATAAGTAACAGCGACTCTCTGATAACAACAGTTAAAACATTAATTTTCTTGGTATTAATTAGCATTGCCAATAAGCATACAAAGGATTTACAAAGTATACCAAGGGCAAACTGACTAAAGAAATCCCTAATCTAAGTAAGATATTTATTAGTATTACCATTTTGTTCCCTAGATTAGTTAACAATAGTTCCAGTAACTGGAATGGTAGATATCTGCTCCACTTTTGGACACACCACGTTCTGGAATTCCTGAGGACCAGATCACATGCCTAGAACACTGAGGCTGAGGTACATGGGTGAGTTCCATCATCATTGTTATCAAATTCCGAATAAAATCCATCTAAGTACCAGACTTCAATAGCCTTAACACTGTATTATAAATCAAGTACTTTGTTTTCTGATTCTGTCCTTGTCTGTCCATTACATTGCTGATTCCAAAATAATTTTGTACTTCTTACTGTTAACATTGATTTTTAAAAATTGAAATGCTTAAAAGCCACCGAATATAAAACAATAATAAACATGCTATTGTGAATTCGAGAAAAAGACTTTCTCTGTGGCCTCAAATTGATTCAGCAGTCATAAAGACATAATTATTTGAAATAACTTTTTAAAAAATCACCCTAAGGCTAGAATTAGCAATTCTAATAAATTCTAAGAAAATGACAGTTTATGTTCTTAAATATTTTACAACATAGTGGTCTGCTTTTTAGAGTATAATAAATGCTCTAACATTTTGTATATTATTTTACATATTAAACATTAGACCTCTCTAAAATATTAATCTATAATAACCACAATTAACTTATTTAATTAAAAACCTCAAGTGTAGCATCATAAGCTATTTCATATTTCTTTACCCTTGTCAAATAGCTTTGAGTCAACAATTTATAAATGCAGCTTCTTGCTTTCCCTAATTCAGCTTAGGATTTAATATTTGGTATCAAGCACCTAAGTATATGAACATACAGTATTTAAAAGTCAGAGACACTTACAGAATCATAATAGAAACCAGTGCTGTGGTCAAAATACAGTCCAGTATTCTCATCATAACTAAATCCAGTCTGTGACACAGCAGCTTCTGCTGCAGCTCTCAAACTTTCAGCTAATGATGGACCTTCTACGGATGTATCTTCTGTTGCTAATGCAGATGCTGGCTCCTAGATAAAATACATTAATGTCAAATAAGATGAAAACCTCCTGATAGCAATTTGTTAAGTTGGCAGAATTCAAAACAATAAATAGACTTAAAAGTCATTTTAAGTAATGAGACTTCAATTTCTGCAGTGGAAAGAGATGGCTATCAATTACAATTTGATCTACTTTTAAAAATATTTACTAGAGCATCAGTTAATTCAATTCTGACCCAGTTTGAGGAATTAAAAGTGGGTGACCATTACTCATAAATAAATGCCTGATACCAAAGGGAAGAATCCACAAAATACATACTGAAATATTCTTTAAGACAAATGATCTAGATTCTTCAGTACTTATATGTTCAAAGGAAAAAATTTTTAAAAGAGAGATGTAAGAGAGATATAGATTATGATCACACATCAAGCCATTGCACAGTATGAACTTTACTGGGATCCTAATTCAAACAAATTGTAGAAACAAATTCAAAAAACATTTAGGGAAATTTGAACAGTGGCAGAATATATGATATAAAGGAAGCACTAAAAAAAGAATTTGATGTGAATATGGTATTGTGGTTATTATCCAAAATTTTTTGGTTGAGTCAATATATACAGGCAAATTTTGTTTTAGATTATATACATCATAGATTTTTGGAACACAACAGAGAAGGAAAACAATTACAAATATGAAGTTCTAATTTTTCTCAAAAACTGTAATTAATATTCACTGTATAATTACATATAGAATGTGTACAACCTTTGTATATGTTGTGATAGACCAAACAAGCCTATTTTTCTAACAAAGAAGGACAAGTTCTTGGGCATCAACAGTTTCACGTTAAGCATTTTATTACCTGTGAATTTGAAGCAAAATGGTCCTCTTGTCCACATTTAACATTTTCTGTTACATCAGTACCAGCATAAGCCTCATTTTCTATTTGTGACTGATCTTTAGAATTAAAAGTGGATGCTTCGATATCCTGATTTTGCTGAACTGACAGTTGAGTTTCTTTATCTGGAAGACTAACATCCTTATAGTAAGTCTGATAATAATAATCTGTAGCAAAAATGAATTAAGTGGTATATTAGAAGAGTGTATATAAAAAGGACTTAATTGCAAAACACTGACACTGAACACAACAGCCCACATTGCAAGCAAATCATATTTGTACAACTGTACACATTTTATCAGATTAAAACTGATGTTGCATAAGTATGTATTTTTGGTTCTAATGTCACTTCCAGTACTTTAGTTGAAATTTAAAATGAAAAAAAAAAATAGCAGATTTGGATTTACCCCATAACAAGAGTAGAAGAAAGCAGGTGGATAAGTTGTGTTCTGTCAAAAAAAGTTAGCAACTTTTACAAACTTCTAACTACATACCTTAATATCACTGTATATCAAATGACAACAGCATAAAGACAAATGTGCCAAGGGTTGATTTTTCTAACAAATTTCTCTCATGATGCTGACTTAAAAACAAAACACAGATCTGTAATGTTAATAGTAATGCTGTGCTTACCAATGCAGTTAAATCATGTGCTGAATGAAACAAGGCAAAACTTATTTGAAAAAATCATTTCATGTGATCCCTATTTATTATGACTCAGTTGCTGAGTTATTTTGCCTCACAACATAATGCCACTGATGAGGCCATAGTTGTGGGCTCATCATACCCACAAGGGTCTGAGAGACTGGCATTGAACACAATGCTAAGTGGAATGTACCAACAAGAAAACACATGTGCCCCTGATCATAACCCGGTATGAGAGCAGATGGCTCACAGCATGGCAAAATAACTCAGTGAATGTGCCACTGAAAACGTGTTAGCATTAAGTATGTATTTATAGGAATGACAATATATTTCTGCTTTCCCACCAGAAGAGAAACACATTATCTGAAAATACCAAATCATATGGAGAGAAGTCAACATTTTAACAGTTCTCATATTTATCCAGATATTTGCCTATTTTAAATTTAAAGAAAACTCCATGTTAGCATGATTTGAATGTGAAAGTATTAGGGTATCTTCACCATCAGCTGAATACCTGAGATTGACCAAGGAGGGTGGTTCTCTGTTTGCACTTCTACATCAGAGGTTTTATTATCTTCATTTCTCCCACAATGGAGTATTTTACTGAGCTCCTCTACCTGAAAAAAAAAACAAGGCTTTAGGAAAAATAAATCACATAGCAATCTAATAAAACAGACAGCATTTCTACTGAAATTATAGTAATTATTTCCCTTGCTTAAAGTTTTACCGAAGTAATAACAGCAGCTAGTTTCCATTTCAGAAAAACTACAGTTGATTTTCACTTGTTACATTTGCAAGGGGAAATGTTTTAATTCTTATGCTCAACCCCAAAATATCTCCTCCAAAAATCACATTGACTAAGTAGGACTTTGTTTACAAGATCCTTTTTTTCCAACAAATTTTATATTAATATTTTAGTCAGTTCTCCCTAAAGAAATAGAAAAAAAAAGTTAATTTCCATTCGCTGAACTAAATTACTTAGTATCATTTAGTATCTAGTATCAGTGTCCTCCACCTGGAATTACTTATTCACTTAAATACATTAATGCCACTCATATAACTTTAATGTACTTTTTCTTTAAATAGTAGTATTATGACTAAATAACTGCAGCAGATAGGAAAAGAGGTGACTGCCTCAGAGGTGCACCAGTCCTCCCTGTGCCTCCCCGAATGCCAAGGCCAGAGCAACAGAGTGTGGAAACACCCACGAGTGGATGAGGAGCAGCCTTATCAACACACCTCAGTTGGATGTCATTTCATGTGCAACAATGTCTATTGTAAGCATAAGAATACTAAAAAACAAGCTTCTAAACAGTTCTTTAATGATCCATAAAGCTTAAAAGAAGAAAGGTGATAAGACTGAGTATATATAGATTATCTAGGCACTTCATAAATTATCAGATATGTTGCACCACCAGGTAGCAGGCCTTGACCTCGGGTGAAGCAAGGCACCTAGGGAGCAAAATGTAAGGTGGCACTCACTGTCAGCTTTATGCAAGTACCAGACCTGTACCTGAGAACGACCGTTCTTGTGAATACTTTACCACAGACTGATTGCCTCGCCCTAGTTCTCGTTCTGGCTACTACCACTATTACTGTGAAATAGATTAGTCATTTATTACCTGCTACATGCTAGGCACTATACTTAGTACTTGGGATAATATCACAGTATTTCTTAAAACCACCTTATCAAATCAGATGTCCTAATCCCCATTTTCACATGAGAAATCTGAAGATACAAAGTAATTTGCACACAGTTTTTCTGATTCCAAAGCCTGTACATATGTTTTTCTACAAGTTCACCCTCAAATCACAAGTGAACTGCTCCAGTTAAAACGCTATTTAGTGACGTGGAATGTCAGTTAACAACCAAACTCCTTTCATCACCAGGAAGAGTAAGGAAGAGTTACCATCACCAGGAGAGCTGAGGCTTCCTATGTATTTCAACTTTTCACGTTAGAACATCATCATATTAACACTAATAATCAAAATGCCGACTCTTCGAAGATGAGCAAGAATGTTTTCTTCTAGGATATCTATAGCAAACAGTACTTTAACAATTTATAAGTATAAAAAGCTTTTAAAAAGCTGTCATATTTTGCTCCTCTTCCCCCACAATCTTTTAACCTCATCTATAGCCTCCTAGTACACTGCAGATGTTCAAGAACTACTTGGGTAAACAAGCTTTTTTCGATAATTTCCTAACATTAACAACTCTATATAACGAGCACACCAAATCATTGCAACTCAGCAGTTATTTTCATAGGTTGCTTGTAAACAAAGCATAACAAAGTTTGGTAACGTTTTAGTGTTCAGCCCACGTATGTGATTTTAGTCAAGGTACCAATGTATTATTACAAGGGACTAGACAACCACTTAACTGAATAATTATGTGGAAATCATTTGTCCGGTGCAGCTGCCCAACAAATCAAGTTCGAAAAAAAACATTAAGCTTCAGTTCACAAGTAAAAAAAAAAAAGTGAGCTTAAATATTCATCCTTACTATGTTTTATGAAAATGACGTTAGCTGCTTAGTGTCTCTAACAGTTACATCTTACTTTCAACAGAAAATTGAAGATGATAAACGGCCAGAATAACGTTACATATTTATAATGTTCAACAGTTTGTGATACTGTAGAAGTTTGTTCACACTTAATGTGATTTAACCTTCACCTGTGTGGTGCTAGAATTCTCATGTTATGGGCAACTGAAGCTCAGTATCAGTTCACACATCTAGAAAGTGACAAATGGGATTCTGTTTCAAGTCCAGCCCTTTAACAAACTCAAAAGTGATCTAAAATATAAATGTGCCTACTGCCAACTGGATGTTACAAGAATGAAGACTAAGTACTGAAGTTCACTCCACGCCAACCGTAACTGCAGCTCACGCACTTAGTCTAAATGGAGTAATACGAACTCAAGTTTGCTCCATATCCACTGGGAATTATAATCGCAGAGAACTTTTATTTCTTCCAGGTACTCTATAAAGTAGTCTGAGCCCTACCAGGGAACCCTTTCGAGGTTACCAGAGGCTTCAAAAGCCTCGCCTTGGGCTGGATGGGGCGCGGGGCTGGAGACGGACCGCGCACCTGGGTGCGGAGCTCCTGGTTGGTGCTCTCGGCGCTCTGGTACAGCCGCTCAGTGTGATGCAGGAGCTTCTCGATTTCCCGCACCTGCCGCTTGCAGCTCCGCAGCTCACGTTCCAACTTTTCCACCTTCCGCCTCAGCTGGGCCAGCTCAGGCTCGGGGGAGGGAGGTGGTGACAGTGACAACGAAGGAGACGGCGCCTCGGAGGCCATGGGGTCTGGCGCGAGGCGGTCCGAGAACGAGGAGGAGTTGCGCTCAGACTGTGGGGTTCGCCGACTGACCCAGAAGCCACGAGAGCAGGCGGGCAGCGAACAGCGGCCTCATATCCGCCCGGCCGCTGCGGCCCCTGGCCATGACGCCCGAAAGTTCGTTGTCTGTGGCGGAGAGGAACGGCTGGCCCAATCCGCCCTGCTTTGAAACAGGAAAACTTTATCTGAAGTTGCGTTCCCCACTACCGAAACTGCCGCAGACGCGCTGAAGCAATGGGATAGCCAGCGAAGCAGGTGCCAGAAGCGCAGGGGGCCGTTCCTGGGCTGAATCGGAAGCGATGGCCCAGGCGGTGGGCGGGGCCGAGAGAGAAAGGGAAATGACGGAAAGCGCGGAGGGCCTCATGTCGCACATGCGCACTTCGCTCCGGCTGCGGGGGAGGGGGGCGGGGCGGTACCCGAGGGCGTGGAGAGCAGCTGGAAAAACACCTACGGTCCCCCTGGGATGAGAGAAGATTGCACCCTTTGGTTTTAGGCTTTTGCACTTGTCGACTTCAAAAAAGGTTTCAAACTTTTTGCACAGAATGCACTTCCTAGCTTGTTTCACAGATGAGAACACTGAATCTCCAAGAAATGAGTTGCCAAAGGTTACGGAGATAATGCTAACCTAGATTTAGAACGTAGAGTTCTGGTGTTTTGCTTAGTAATTCTGCTGATTCCATGAGGTTAGGTTTGTGCCCCCGGGAAAAGAAAAATGTATTAGGTCTGTCTTTTAGAAAGGACCATCCCTGATGGGGAAATAAGCAAAAAGATTATGTGGAAGCAGGAGAGAAAAATGCGTGGTTCCGTGGATTTTTTTTTGCTGTTCGGTTTATGTGGGAAACGCATTTGTTCACCAGCCTTTAAACTGATGAGGGCTTAACATACTTCCTTCACCAAGGTCAATTAGAATTAGAATGCAGGGCCTGAGCTCTCTGGAGGTCAGCGACCAACCGTATCTTGCCAGTCCTCTCCCAGGGCCCAGCACAGTGCCTGTTACAAAGCGGTTGTCCTTAAACCGAACGTTCGCTGAACACAGCTAAACAAAAGACCCCAGTTTGTTGTCCTAGTTCACTCTGTGCGCCTTTTGTCCTGTGCACTTCCCGTTTGGCAGTGAGCTCTCCAGCGGGGACCTGCCCTCTCTAGGTCCTACACACTTTATTCCTAACGGCTTAAAAGCCATTCTACAAGGCACCCTCTGGTCAAGCCAGCAGTGATTTTTTAGCCATGCCTAAATTCTGACTTCATGCTACTACTAGTCTATACCTCACCTCTGGCCATTGGTCTGGAAGAAAGAATGCCAATTAAAAAGAGAGAGAGAGAAAGCCTTGTGTATCAGTTAGGAATTACATTAACACAGTTTAGTCTAAAGTGGCTTATTAAACAAATTAGGAAGTTATTCTCTTGCATTAAAGAAATATAGAAATGGTCTGTCCAGAGCTGGTACAGTGGCTCTACCAGGTCTTTAGAAACACAGGATCCATCTGTTTTTCTGCTCTGCTATTCCCAGGGCATGTTGCCAGCCTCCAGGTCAGTTCATAGCACAAGATGGCAAGGTCAAAAGGACTTTCCCAAAGCCACACCCAGTGACTTCTGTTTCTCACTATCCACCCCTTGCTGCAGGTGGGGCTGGGTATGATGTATGTGTGTCTTTCTAAGTTGGGCACATTATTCCCTCTAATAATAAAAGGGTTCCCTAAGAATGGAAGAAAGAGAAAGTACATGTTGAGTAGGTGAAGGGCAATCTTTGCCACCTAGTTTTCAGATCAAAAGGTAGTTAGTATAATGTGCAGGGCCAGTCCTCTAAAAAAGCATACTACTTTACAACCTTCACAATTTGATTTTGTTTTTATGTTTTTCCTTAGTTATTTTTGTACATCAGGTTATAATCATACTTCTTAGTTCACAACACATGATCTCATTAACCCATGGACAGCTCTTCTCTTTTACGTTTTTTTTTGTTTTCAATGTCAGTTGATTTCCCCATTCCCCAGTCCCATTACCTTCTTTTTGCCAATGTGGTTACCCACTGTCACATGTCTGATATTGTCCTTAAATATAAATCTGTCCTTATAAAATGTGTGCATGTGTTTCTTTTACATAAATAGTATTTGGCTTTAAATCTTACATTGTTTCTTATTTTTTCCACACTGAAAGATGTTTTTAAAATCCACATACATTGCATTTAGTATTCCATGGAATACCTATACTACATTTTATTTATCCATTCCCCTAGTTGTCAACATAAGTGATTTCCAATTCTCTATTAACACAATCGATTTCACAAAGAAAAATATTTTCGTGCCACTTTACTGACCTGTGCATTCCATTCTTTGGGATACATAGCAAGGCATGTGATCTCTGGTTCATAGAGCAAACATTGAATTCCTCCATGTTCTGTTAGATTGCTTTCCAGAATACCTATACAACTTTGTATTCTCACCAAGAGTGTACAAGGAGTTCTGTGTCTTCCACATCCTCTCCAATACATAGTATTTATCACTTTTGTACTTTTAGCTATTTTAATGAATGTAATGAGGTATTTCGTTGTTGTTTTAATTTGTTCATCACTGACTACCATATGTTTGTTGAAGTGGCTGTTTAGACTTTCCCTTCTATGAACTGCCTATTCATATATTTTTTGCCTATTTCTTTCTTGTTTTTGGTTTTGTTTTTTTACAGTGCTTTCTGTAATCTAGATATTAATCTGTAAAGTTTTAGATATTGCAGATATCTTCTCCCAGTCTGTTATATATCTGTTAATTTCATCTATGGTGTCTTTTATTGAACAGAAATCCTTAATTTTTATGTAGTCAAATCCATCTTTATTTAACTTCATTTTATTTCATATGTTTTATGATTTGGGCTTTTGAATCATACATGAAGTCTTTCCCCACTCTTGAGTTTTCTTCTATAATGTTATAACATTCTCTGCTCCAACTGAAGGGATTCAAATGTATTTTTTCCATGTAATGACCTGGTTTTCTTATGATCATTCCCTCTACAATGCTTTGAAATACTGCTTTTCGCATCTATCAAGATCCCATGTACATGTGGGTCTGTTTCTGAACTCTCTATCCCGTTCTATTAGACTGTGCTTATACCAAACCATTTTATGTTCATCACTTTGGTTTGGTAGTATGCCTTAGTATATCTCCTAGGGTAAGTTACCTCTCTGCTTTTATTTTTCAAAACTGGCTTATTTATGAACTTCTATTTTTCCATATAAATTTTAGAATGAGTTTGTTGAGGTTCTCGAACAATCCAGTAGAATTTTTATTAGGATTTCATTGAAAATATAGATTTGGGAAGAATTAACATAAAACTTTACTGTGGTAATATATCCCACCTACATACATTCTTTTTTTTTTTTTGCCTATTAATTGACTTTTAATACCTTTTCAGGAAAAGGTCTTGGACATTGTAAGGTTATTTCCTAGGGACTCCATTGTTTCACTGTGAATGAAATCTTATTTTCTATTATATTAGAGAAAAAGGGTCAAAAAGTGATGGATAGGTTTCTAGCTTGGACCAAGGAGGTTGGGCCTATTGGAGAAGAGTATATGACATGGAGGGTCTTGATTTTATTGATTATATTGAGTTTAAAGTGCCTCAGGCCACCCAGTATAGATATTCAGTAAAGAACGAGCACTTACGAAGCTTTGGCCAGTTGAGAGTTGTTGCCAGAACAGTTCCAAGCCTAGGTCTCAAGAAGTCTTCATATTTCTTCTTGCTTTCTTGGGTTGCTGCCACTGCCATGAGAAGAACATACCCAAGCATGTCTGCTGGTCTCATAAGGAAGATGAATGACACATCGAACAAATCTGTTCCAGCTAAGATACTGCAGCTAAACCAGCCAAGACCAGAGGCCCCAGGAAACCCTCAGAGAGTTAGCAATCCCAGTGAAGATTAGCCAGCCTCTCACCCTCACCCCAGACTTGTAAGCAATAATCAGTGATGTTTTGGGGTATACAAGCCACTGAGTTTTGGGGTATCTTGTATGTAGCAATAACTAACGCATACTCGACCTATACTTAGAACCATTCCAGGAGCCAGTGAGTTTCAGCCAGCTGAGTCCAAGTACCTGAGCTATTACTATATTCCAGAACAGAGGAATATTATCAGTTAAATAAAACCTGATTTATATCCAATTTCCTTTAAAGTACATTCAGTTCAATATTTAATGAACATTCACCTGTCATAATTTATGTTGGATCCAGTGGGTAGCCAACTCTCCCCTTTATGATCCTACTGTTTGATATCACACAAGAATATCTGGGGAGCCATAGCATTTCAATAGTTCTGATTTATTGCTCCCTATTACTTTTGGTCAATTAACCATTACCTGTTTCTTCCCCCTGGAGGCCCAAGGAAAGAATGGATGGGTGTAACACTAAAATTGGAGTGATGGTAAAGGAAAGAAGCCAAAGGAAACTGGGTGGGCCCCTCTTCTCCACCCCCAGCTGAAATACTTACATTTTGCACATTCATTTTAAGATTGTATAATGAGTAAAATATTTACCATATTGTTAAGTTTCACACGGTGCCCACCCTTCTCCCCCGCACATATCGCTAATAATGAGAATGGTGACTCTCCAAGGAGAGTCTGTCTCCCCTGGACTGATTCTAGGTCTTCAAGATGCAAAATTGAAGCATTAGACTAGAGCAGTATTCTCCCAAACTCTGTGGTGAAGGACCATTTAAAAAAAAAGTTCCAATCCATTGTGGATTGATACTTTTCATAAAATACAACAAAATGTGTGAGAGACAAGAAGAAGAGAGAATAAGGGAAGCAAGAAGGGTTGTTGGGTAGCATGAAATGATTCCCTTAGAAGAGTTTTCAAGAGATGCAAGCTGAATTTTGGGTTTTTGTTAAGTTACTACTATTTGAACAGTGCTTCTCTGAATCCAACTGGCCAGGAATTCATTAGTGTTAAAGTTGAGTTAAAAATACAAAAATTAGCAATCACCCATCGTTGCTAAATTCTTCTGAGGGTGTCATTGTTTGGCGGTGCCTGTCAGACATTTTATGGCTAAGTGGGAAGGTACCTGAGTACTTCTTTAAAAATCACTCAAGCCAGCCTATGCTGAAGTGTCTGATTGCCCACGGGTGGAACATGGGTAATTTTTTTGTCCTAAGCTTGAGCCTGTCAGGAACTTTTATTCAAAATGTTAAATTCATTCATTCTCTCTCTGCCTCCAAAGTTTCTGGGACTTCAGCATTTTCCTGATTCAATTTTTAAAAGTGTTTTTGTGGGAGATACTGCTAGTTGTCAACCTAAAAGCCAATCTCCTTTCTTTCTTACAGGAGAACCCAAATTTTGTTCATGGGCAACAATACACATAACTAAAAGTCTGTATTTCTCACCTTTCCTTGCAGCTGGGTGACCATGTGACAGTTATGGCCAGTACGGTGTAAGCAGAAGTCTAGAGGCAGCTCCTGGGAAAGCTATTGCTTTCCAATAAAGAAGGACAGATTCAGCCTTTCGTCTTTGCCCTTCTCTTTATCCTTTTTCTCCCTACCTGGAAAGTGGTTATTATGCAAGAGGTAGAGCAGTTGTATTGTACCATGAGGCAGTGTTGAAGATGAATACCACACCCTAAGGATTCTCCCAACCCAGAAGGATGAGAGGGTCCTGGGATGTTGATGACATTGTGAACTCTCTCTCTGGACTTTCTCTTAGGTGAGAAAAATAAATTCTTTTAATTAAGTCACCATAGTTGGAGTTCTAGTTCATTCAGCCAAGTGGAAAGCCTAAATAACACAGTCATTTTTATCTACAGTAGTTCTTCCACTGTTAGATATCTGAATTTTTAATAACCCAACTTTTAAATGAGTTTACCACACTAGTCTCTAGATACACTTGATAAAATTTCAACTCATGGAATGACTGCTGATAAACATGTCACTAAATCTAAGAAATTCTGACTTCCTGGTGGTGTTTTGATTAGCAATGGAAGATTTAATATGCAGGGTTTTTCTTGACCATCTTTGACTCTTCCTCTATATGACTGGTGTAGGAAACTGTCTAGTTAAGAAACATTTTAGTTGGCTCAGAGACGAAAGTTTTATGTCCTCCAACCTTTTCTCTAGAAATCAAGTATTCATTAATTTCAAGTCTCCAGCAATATGTAACTTAAAACTTACTAGGAGTTTGGTAAAGAAATTTTCATGAATGGTTTCCAACCAGTATGACACAAAAATGTTCCTGGTGTGTTTGGAAGTTTTTGGTTCTACTTCCCTTTTGATAAATATTAACCAAAAAGGGGTGTATGGAAGAAGTTGTAACCATGGTGGAAAGAGGAGGCTGACCATGTGTGTGTGTGTGTGTGTGAGTGTGTGTGTGTGTGTGTGTGTGTGTGTTTGCATATGCTTCATTTACAAATTGCAACTTGTTACATTTGCAGATAACTGATTCAGACTTTTACAAATGAATAGTGAATCTGCTGTAAAACTAAAATTTTTCTTAAAAATGTAGTCTATTTTAAAAATGAATGGTAAATAGTGCACTGAGCACACCAGAACACTCCCAAGAAAGAAGGGGTCAGGATATGCTTGCTGAATGAACAGAAAGAACATGAAGTGCACAAGAGGACCTTAGTTATTTACAGGCAGATGGCTGGAGTGGTATAGAACTGTGGGACTCTACAAACTGAAAAAAGTTATGTGGAATGCTGGCGATGTGAGATTCTATGGCCCCACTGGCCTGTCAGCACCATTCTGCACTTGGCTCTTTCCACTGAGCCCAAGCTTGACCTCATAATCCTCAACTCTTCTCTTTCTTCTTCTTCTCCCTATGCTCATAATCCACAGCACAGCTGCTCCCTGTGGCTACAACCAATCAATGAGACTGTCATGTGTGATAACTCCTTAAATTGTCTAGGTAAGAACCAGAGAGTTGGAGGCACAGGAGACCTATGTCTTTCATATGGTTCTGCCAATATCTTCCTCATCTTTATTTCTAAAATCTTCAAGGAAGGTTTTCAAGGCAAAATAGAGTAACATCTAGTTTTTCAACAAATATGTATGGAATACCAGTTATGTATACCAGGCATGGTACGGGGCTCTGTGGGTACAGTTGTGAGGAAAAATAGGTTGTTATTTACAATCTAGTAAGGGAGACACATTAATCAAGATGCCAAACAAATAAAAGGATAATTAGAAAATGAGATTACTGGCATTAGAACCATATCCACTGAGTGCAATTCATTCCATTGAATCACAAGTCTAAAAATGGAATGAAAATTACATTCAAAGGACAAAAGTGCTAAAAATTATCAAAGAAAATAGAGTAAGGGAAGTATCCTTAGAGTAGGTAAGAAGCTAAGGGAAGGACAGGTTTCCCTAAGACTAGAAGGAAACAAGAGAATGGAGAGGAGGCAGGGTCTGGGGCTGGGTTGGGAGCAAGGAAAGGTTGCCCAAGAAGAGAGAGTGTGCATTGCCCTGGATCTGAGAAGGGACCACCACGAGGGCTAGTGATGCAGGGCCCAGGCACTGCCTGGAAACCAAGCCATCACACTTGTGGTTTGCCCTGCTTTCATTCCAGGGAATGTCTCCACCGCTTGCGCCAGGGAACTCTGACTGCCTTCCCTTGGGGTCCACGAGGACTGCATTCCTCCAGCACCCTCCCCTGACTGCCTAGGAGGATCTGCAGACCACTCCTTTCCCCCACTTTGCTGACTAACGCATATAGTGCTCCCCAGACACCCATTATCCCAAAGGAGAGGGAGAGGACTGACACATCCTGGACAGACCTCCCCGAGGAAGGGCTGTGGAGAAGCATCTCACAGTTGGCTTGGAGTGGGGGTTGCTGAATGAATCCGTACTGATGCTACGGGAGCCTTCTTCTTCTCTTCCTGCCCTTTTTTCCCCAGGATAGAACAATAGTTGTTGATAATTCTCTGGTAATCATTAAAAATATTAAAGAATATTAAAAAGGAAATTAAAATCAACCAAAGGAACATTAGAATGCCAAGAATACATATTTACCTTCTTGTTGTCTCAAGGAAGGGCCTGGACATGATCCTATCATTTAATGAATACTTGTATTTTGCCTCATTCATGAAAATTTAATGTGAGATCACAATGTGGTAATATTTAACTACCAAAGTAGTGGTATTAATTTGTTGAAACAGTCTCCTCAAGAAAAAAGACAGAATGTTTGAGCCTAACGACCCCTTTATTGTCATCACATACTTATTAGACATAGTGCTGGAATTTTGTTTGGAATTCAGTATGTCTAGATAGAAAATATTTAAAAAGAAATATTAAAAAAAAATTTAAATATATTAAAAGAAAATATAAAAAAGAAATTAAGATTCATCTGAATATATGCAGAAAGACAAAATTGGGTGCTTATATAGCTCATTAGAGTTACAGAGGACATCAAATAAGGCAGAATTAACATGATAAATTAATGAAATGATTTTGATGCAATGGGGACGTGTGGGGTAGTAAAATAACTTTCAGGTAAAGAAAAATTAACTAAATCTTAGTTCTGCTATATACTAACTGTGTGACTTTGGTCAAGTTACTTAAGCACTCTGTATGTCAGTTTCCTCCTGTGTAAAATGGAGATTAAATAATAATAGCTTTCATATAGGCTGGTGAGAACATGAAAAGCATTAATGTGTGTGAAGTACCAAATTTAGAGCCTAGCATATGGTAAGTTTGCAGTGAATATTAATTATTATTTTATTTAATAAATATAATGCTTGCTATGTACCAGGCACTGTTCTAATTACTTCACAAAAATAATTCATTTATGTACTAGGCACTAATTTAAGCAAAGTGCAAATACTAACTCTTAATTCTAACCACAATCCTGTGGGATAGGTACTTTTATTACCATCATTAGCTCCATTTTGCAGATAAGGAAATTGAAGCCCAGAGATTAAGTAACTTGCGTAAGATAACAGAGCCAGTAAGAGTCAAAGCCAGAATTCAAATTCGGACAATCGGCTTCCAGGGACAGAGCCCTTAACCATGTGCCACCTGTTCTCCATAGAGCATCATCGTCGTCATTGCCAGCATCGTCTTAAACCATACATGAAGGTGATGCAAGAGGCAATAGTGTATACATATTTGTTACTTGATTATTGAAATATTTTCCACACAATAGATGTTTTCATAAAATGTATATGTCACTTTTGTAAACAGAACTACATAAAGGCAAAAGTGGGCTTGCTAATGAAAAAAGAACATAATGGAAATCATTCTAGAAAGGTTAAAGTTTAATAGGACAAAATATTTTTCATGAAATTTAAGGACTTATTAATAATTCCCTGTCTTTTTATGGGATTGCTACAAAAGTCATTCCATTTAATTACCCCTCCTTGCCTCTCAAGCTAGTAGAGTGACCAAATGTGAAGGCATTTTGTAAACTATTAAAAAAAAACTCTAGAAATGTAAGTTATAATTATGTGTCTTTAATATCCTTACAGATTCAGAACAGTATACGTGTGTGTGTGTATGATGTAGACATATAAATACATACACATCCCTGGAAAGTTTCTCAAGATTTATATGATATAAATAAACTGTCCATATTGGGAAAATTGGACTGCTGATCTAACTGAAACGTAACTTCTTTCAAATCCTTTTTACTGAGCCAGACACAAAGAAATAGCGCAAAACACATTTTGACCAGAAGGTGGCAATAAAGCACTGATATTTCCAAAAAGTTCCAGACACAAGCACTAACTTCCGGTAGGTGGTATACATCCAAGGAATCAAAATATTACCTAGAGGTTCTGATCGTCCAGGTCCTGTGGACAACTCCTTACCCCTACCCTGTCCCTGCTCTGT
Organism: Smutsia gigantea; assembly: GCA_032199065.1. NCBI lineage: Eukaryota > Metazoa > Chordata > Mammalia > Pholidota > Manidae > Smutsia > Smutsia gigantea. The sequence continues at coordinate 52,420 of JAVSCE010008782.1, read as the reverse complement.
GGGAGCCAAGGCTCAAGCAAGAGGTGATGGGGCTGTAACCTGGTAAGTCCTGCCACCAGAAAAGCACTGGGCTCTGGGAGAAAGGTCATTTATCTGAAAATTATGTCCCCGTCTTAGACTCCACATTTAAGTTAACTTTATTGCATAAAAGGAATGATTACTGAGATATTTTAGTCATAGCATTTTCACTCTTTGACAGAGTTTTCCCATGTACCAATATTACTGCATCTAGGAATGTCATTTCTTCTTTTAATTCTTCTAAGGAAGGGCAAAGAAATACTGGGAAAAATTGGTATACCCCTTAATTTGGTCCCCTTGCCATTCACACAAGGCAATCAAGACCCTCACAAGGATCTCTTAATTCTGGGAAATGCACGTTAGTGTTGTCTAGATTAGACTGGGCCTGAGGTTTGTTTAAAATAAAACGTTCTGACATTTGTAAGGAAGGCTTTATTCAGAACTCTTGTCACAGGTGTTGCTGTCAAGACTATTACAATAGGAAAGAAAGGTGAAACTCAACTCCAAATACAACAAGAGCAAGTGGGGAACTATATAGCCAAGGGGGGATTGTGTGTGGAAAATTATTTCAGGAACCTGATGAAAGGAGGAAAAAGGCAGTATAGTTTGCATATCAAAGACAATCTCACAGGCTGCTTGCTGTCTAAAAATTAGCAGCTACCTGGGGGAGGGGTGGCCATCCCTAGGTTTGCAGGGCCCTAACATGTTAAGGCATCATAAAATACAGAAAAAATTTGGACCATGATTAATACAAAGTCCCTTGTTTCTAACTTCTACAATACTTCTTGTGTCAACTGACCAAGTGCCTCATGAAATTGGAGAGCACCGAGCAAGGATGATCATCTAATTTCATCCAATAATCATAATAGGTAACATTTAGTTATTCCTTCTATATGCCACCTCTTGTGCTAAGCATTTTAAATGCTTAATTGCATTTAATCCACATGTGTGTATCTTGATGGTAGTGGTGGTTATATGAATCTGCACATGCCACAGAACTATACATAAAACCCTACCAAAAAAAAAATGAGTGCATGCCAAAACTGGTGAAATTTGGGTAAGAACTGCAGTCCAGTTAATTGTATTGTGCCAGTCGATACCGCTTTTGATAATGCACTATAGTCATATAAGATGTCACCATTGCGGTGAGCTAGGTGTTGGATACCTGGAACCTCACTGTGTTGTCCTTACAACCTCTTGTGAATCTACAATTCTTTCAAAATAAAAAGTTAAAAGTCATTTGAGGCTATTACTATTATTATTCCCATCTTACATATAAGGAAACTGAGGCTTGGAGAGGTTAAGCTACCTACCTAAGGTCTTTCAGCTCCTAAATAACAATGTGATTCCAAGCCAAAGCTGATGCTCTATGAACCTTCCTCCAACACAGATGATCTTCAGATAAAAGAGTGATTCTGTTACTCGCAGAATGTTTCCAGGCCCCAATATGATCTGAAAAATGTGTAAATAAATCCAATTACACCACAATGCTTGAAAGTTAAACTGTAGTTCACTTAAAAGTACAGGAATTGTAATGGGTCTATATCAAGAAATGATAAAATGATGACATTTCATTTTATGGGCTTCTTTCAGCAACGACTGTAAAATGTCAACACTTTCTTTTTTTATCACTGTAAAACACCTGATGTCAGATTAATAGCTATATGAAAATCTTTTCATTTACCAAAAAAAATCTTGTACCTGAGGCATGAATAACAGGCATTGCATTTATTTGTACAATTCAGTCCTCTCTAATAGCAGAGAAACTGGCAACATATTTTCAGAATCCTAATTCTACCGTAGATAGATGAATCATAGCATCTTCTATGACACACTTGTTAGAAACCTTTTCATTTCATTTAGCCTTAATTACAGTGGCATATAGTGCCGGATTGATTGATACTCATTCCTGATCTCAAGGTCTATAAAATGTCAGAAATACATGGCAATAGAGACCCAGTCCTTTTTATTCAATACTTAATGTGTCTATGATATTTCACTCATAGAGTCAATGATCTCTATAGGTTCATGAGTCACTCTGTGCCATTTCCCAAATGTTCTCAATTACTTTTACCCTTGGTTATTTCTTTTACTTGGTTTAGTGTGAGATGGTCTTATTGTACTCTTGATAATTAGGTATCACAGGTACACATTATCCAGGAGGCCTGGGGCAGGCCATGTTTTAGTGTGATATGGGGCTGTGTGCTCTGACTAGGTTAACGGGCAGGAAGACACTGTGATATGTCCTTCTCAACACATGACTGCAATAGTCCTCCTCACCCCACCCTAAACTGTCTTTATAGGGCAGGCTCTTCTGTAGGGGGTGGGTAGTAACCTTGTGTGGATAAGGACTTGATGATACTCATCACCAGCTCCACTTTGGCCTGCCTGCCAACCTACAGTGAGAAAAACCAGCCGAGCTTGATTTCATTAGCCAATGACTAAAAAAGTTTTTTAGAATGGACTTTAAGCTTATCTATGTAAAATACTACACAGATTAAATATCATTTTGCAGGGAGGCAAAGAAAAGAAAAATTAGTGAAACCATTAACATTTTGGGGTATTCAAATAAATTCCCACGTAACAAATTTATCTTCATTTCTTTGTCTTACTCATTGTGACTCATCTGTGTTTCTTTACAACTGACCAGGAGTTTGAAGTTCCTGAGACACTTCTACAAACAATAAATCTTACACAAATACTAAGTGTCATAGGATGTGCTTGGTCATTTTAAAGTCTCTAATATATTCTCAGAAACATTTTCCTTATCAAAAGAATGATGTATTTAATGAATAAGTACAGTTTTCTTTAGTGTATTCCACACAGTTTGGTTATGGACACACACACACAGAAAAAACACCACCAGACAACTCTTCTAGTTAGTGAAGAGTTAAGGGTCGCTGAGACCACACAGGACACTGCGGGTTCTGTTGATGAGTGGGCCTCAAGCTAACCGGATAGTTAAGGCCAAGAAGCAAGACCTTAGCTGACTTTGTAAAGACAAAAAGTGGGAAGTAACATAGATGTAGAACTATAAAGTACATCCATACAGTGAAATGGTCTGGAGCTGTCAAAATAGTAATATACTGATATACTGATTATATTTAAACGCATATAGATGGCATATTTTTAAAGAAAATCAGATTGCAAAACACTGCATATAGTATATGTAACATTTCTATATATGTTTATATATGTATAGAAAATAGTCTGGATAGATAAATGCCATAATATATATGGGTGCTATATACGGTTGAGGGATAATGGGTAATTCTCCTTTTTATTTTTACTTAGAGTTCCTAGGCTTTAAAATTAGCTTATATTAATAAGACTTTAAAAGAATGAAATGAAAAAAAAACAGGAAGAACCTATAGCAGCTGATACTATAGGAATCTGAGAGTCAACACTTAATTCAGTTACCATTATTCACTCAAAAAGTACTCAGCAAATGTTTATTATGTATCTACTATGTGCCCAGATGTTTGCTATATCTTAAGGGAGAGTTATGTATGAGTAACAACTCGACTGTCAAGCACTTAGTCTGAGTAGTAGTAGAGACACCCATATAAAATAACCAAAATGAGCCCAGAGGCAGAACAGAAGACACAGGGAATGAACAGACAAGGAGCTATGGGAAGGCAGAGGAAGGAGTCAGTGACTGCTGACGAGACACTGACAAGCACAGAACAGAGGACTAGAAGGAGAAGGTGACCCGTTCCCCTGTTAGGAGATGCTTTGGAGTAAGGGCTTCAGTACTGTACATCCGAATGATGCGGAGGAGCTCGGATGGCCAAACTAACTACTGTCTTCTACTTAAATCATCCACTGATTTTATGCTCAGTCTCCTGAACAGTTTTAAGTGTAAGCTTATCAAAACAAGCCAGAGCTCTGGCTGATGTTTGGTATTATGCACTCATCAGGAAATATATGGATGTATTCTCATTTAATGAATGAAATATATTTCTCATCACTTGAACCAATATGCCCAGCAATATGCCCAATGTATCATAAACAGTAGGACGATGGCTAGCCGACAAGCTGCAAAGATGCATGGAAGACTTATTTAGGGGCAATATAGCCTGGCCACCAATTTTGGGGAAGCAGGAAGATGAACTTTATCCTTCTGGGGACTCCATCTGGGTTGAACTATTTAGATGCCTAAAGAATAAGAGAAAAAGACAGTGACAATGAGAGACCCATGGCTATTGATGAGGCAGGGATCTCACCACCAAATCATACCACTGACATTCCAGCAGCGGACTTGTTACTGAATGGAACACACTCTTCATTCTCTTCCCTGCTTTTCCAAGTGTTTCATATAGAGAAAAGACTTTTCTGCTTCATTTCAGATCCTGGTGCAAACTTTCCTCTGTCCTTGGAGCTCAATTGCATGGTTAAATAAAAGAAGATACAAATAGGATCGGTAATTACCAAAATCAGAGTCCAAAGGGTTGTTACAATAAACGTTCTCTTACAGATAAATAGCTTCAGGGATTAGCAGGTGAGTGTATCAGAGTATCAACAATATTAATAGAACATCAGATAACCTCATGCCTGTCTTACCCCATCATTGCTTCATAGCTCACCTTGCTCTCTTCAATTAAGAGGTTCAAGAATGCTCTTTATTGCTTTGCCAGTGCTAAATTTATATGTATTTTCTGGCAAAACGTCAGGACTGGGATAATTTTCTGATATGCATGATACTAAGTAGGATGTCAATTGAAGCAACTTGTTAAAGATTGAATTTTCCTGTTCTGAGGAATGAAATTAAGTGGAATGAAGATGTAAACAAAGTGGTGGGTAAGAGATGTGAATGTAACATACCTAGGGTTTATCCCAGTGGTGAGTACTTTTCAATCGCTAACAATAAGCCTGTCCTTTCTATTTAGCAGGTAGGCTGATCTCCTTCCCAAGCTGATGAGAATGTGTTATATTGCTATTCATCTATAGTTAAGGGACAACTCGTTTGCAACTGGAGATAGCTCATCCATTTTTATTACAGTTTAACTTGCCACTAAGCTTTAAAATGTGCACAAATATGCCTTTGTTTATGTAATGGGCATTTTCTTGGGGAAAGTTATTTGACAATTGCATTGTTTCCTCACTGCATTATAAGTTCCTCAAGTTCAATTATTTTTCAATTAACAATAATTTGGATTTAAAATTTTTAATTTGAAATTTTTTTCTGACAATTAAGGGCCGGTCATATAAGTATATGTGGTTTTCTCATTACTGGGAAGGACACAAAAAATGTAAACTGTGGTCTATGCCCAAATAGCCTAAAGTCTAATTATAGAAGAAAGACATAGAGACTTTAAACAGTGATAAACAAGATACGAAAGTAATGATTAGTGCAGACAATACTTTAAAAGGAAGGGATTAGAGTAATCTGAAAGAAATAGGTCTCCAGCTGGACCTAAATGTCAGAGAACATTTAAATAAATGAAAGAAAATGGGGAAGGCATTTTAGGCAGTGGGCTAGCCTAGGAACATTATCTGGAGTTACTATTGAACCTGACTTATGTAGAGATGGGAAGCTGTTTGGCAAATAAAATACCTTATAATGCATGCACTGATTTACCCCATATATTAGTTCCTATAACAAACTACCACAAACTTAATGGCTTAAAACAACACCAATTCCACTTATATGTGGAATCTAAAAAAAAGACAACAAACAAAATCAAGCTCACAGAAACAGAGAACAGACTGGTGGTGGTCAGAGGCAGGTAGTGGGAGTGGGCAAAATGGGTGAAGGAGGCCAAAAGGCACAACTTACTAGTTACAAGTAAGTCCTGGGGACGTAATGTCCAGCATGGCGACTGAGGTTAATAATACTATAGTGCATATTTCAAAGTTGCTGAAAGAGTAAATCTTAAAAGTTCTCATCACAAGAAAAAATATTCTATAACTATGTAGATGAGATATTAACTGGACTTATTGTGGTGACCGTTTTGTAATATACATAAAACATCATTATGTTGTATACTTGAAACTAATATAATTCCATATGTCAGTTATACCTCAATTAAAAAAAAAACACAAATGTACTATCTTACGGTTCCATCGAAGTCCAACATGGGTCTCACTGGACTAAAATCAAGGTGTCAACAAGACTGTTTTCCTTTCTGGAGGCTCAGTATAATCTATTTCCTTGCCTTTTCCAGCTTCTAGAGGCTTCCCACATTCCTTGGCCTGTGGCTTCCTTCCTCCCTCTTCAAAGCCAGCAACACTGCAAGACTGCATCTGTCTGACCATGGTTCCACAGTCTCATCTTCCCCTCTCCACAACCAGGATGGCATCTCTTTTTTTAAAGACTCATTGATTAGATGGGGTTTACCTGGACAACCAACAATTACTCTCCCATCCCAAGTCCTTAAGCGTGATCACACCTGCAGTCTCCTTTGCCATGTAAGGTACCACATTTTTTTTAATCTCTTTCCATTCCCCAGTTGCTTGGTTTTAGTCTAGGTTCTTGTACCCTCTCTTGGGATTACAGCAATAACCTGCTAATTGCTGTCCTTGGAGGACTTTCTCCTCCACTTCAGTCCATGGTGTGCATCAATTTCATATAGATCATCTTAAAGAACTGTAAAAAAACAAAATTCAAATAAGTAAATTTTGAATATTTTATGGGCTTTACTCAACAATTCATTAATTGGGTAGCATCCAATTGAGCAGATAGAAATGAGCTCTGAGAAGCTGCACATATAGAAAGACTTCTACAGGCAGAAGGGAGCAGGAACAGGGGAACTGTACTAGGCAAAAAAGCCGGTCAATTTTTGCAAAATTACTTTCCCTTAGGGGATGACAGGGAGATGAGACAGATCACCTCACTAGTGCTGGTCGGGCGATTCCTGATGAACTGGATTAAGACTCCATTTCTGGGAGAGCTGAAATTGTAATTTTTGCAGCTATTCATATATAGTCCGACATGCAAAGCATTTCTGAAAGGATACCCAAGAAACTGTCAAGGGGCTGAGAAAAGGAATGCAGTGGGAGTGGGGGAAGGCATAGATTGACTAGGTCAGTGAGTAGAAAGGAAACTTTAACCTTCTGTTTTACGCCTTTCAGCATTGAGTTTTTATGGTATAGATGCATTCTTTGAAAAACAAATGGCAAATAACTTTCATTTGAAAGGACTCTTATTTTTTGAAAAAAATTTAGATATGCAGGGAAATCATGACCATAAGTGTTCCTCCACCCAAACACAACCACTATTCAAAGTGAATAAAATGTTATTTAAAAAAATCAAAATTAAAATTGAAAATTAAAAAAACATACAAAATCACACCTCTACTCTCCCAAAAAACTGTGTCTGGAAGTAAGAATGGTTAGATGTCATGGGACCATTTTCCCCCAAAGTGCTCCAAGTGCTGGACAAACAATTCCATTTGTGGGGCACACAGGGAGATGAATAATTCTTGGTAATCAATAAGAAAGTGACCGTGTAACACATTAAGTGCCTGTCCTGGCAAGTGCTGGCTGGGAAGACGGGGAAGTAAGTCATTCTCTAATCGAGGGAGTTAAACACATTGCTTATTCTTGAAGTTAAGAAAATGTTATGGTTGTGGGAAGAATGTTACATTTGTAAACTGGCTAATATTTAGAGATTAGAGCCATAGGGATCAGCATTAGGATCTTGTTTTCTCTTGGAAAAACAATGTGTAGATATAAATGGAGAAAAGTACTGTAAGATTTTCATTAACATTAAATTAATTAAATCCCAGAATCTCATGCTGGAGTCAGATAACCAGGATTTAAATCCAGATTATGCCTTTTCTAAATGCATGACTTTGGAGAAGTTATTTTTCTAAGTCTCAGTTTTCTCATTCCTAAAAGAGAGATACAAAAATATCTACCTCATAAAGTGGCTGTGGGACTGAAGGAGATGAATGAGTGTAGCGTGTTTGGTGGGTGATTTCAGGGACCCAGTTAATCTAGCTCCCTGTGAACACCTGGAGCAATGGCTGGTACAAAAAGACATCATCCCTGTTTGTCAGCAAATGAATTAGACCAATAGAGCCTAAAACAAATTCTCTTTAAATACTCCAAGAAGGAACAGGAAATTACAAAAGTTTGGAAATAACCCATATATCCACCATTAGGGCATGTGAAAATTAATAGAAGAAAACCTCACCGACATGGCGCTGGGAAGCCAGCAGAGGAGGCACTCAAGCCCACCCCTCTTCTAAATCTCAGGCTCCAGCAGATGAGATGGAGGCCAGGCTGTTTTAGCGTTATTGCCCAGCAGAAGGAAGTTTCTGCCTTCTGCCTCTACAACAGCCCAGCCAAGGAGAGACTGTCAAAACTCAGCCAAAGAGAAGCTGATATGTGGGACTCCCAGTTTCCTCCAAAGGACTTTTTGCTTAGAACACCCCTCCCAACTTGGCCCTTTACTCTATGAAAGAGCATTCTTCCTCCTTTGTTTTTGGGCATGGCTGTGGTTTTGCCACCGCTTGAGTGTTCTGGATTGCAATTCTCTGCTATTCCTGAATAAACCCATTTTTGCTGGTACAATAACTGTTTTATTTTTAAAGTTAACCGGCTAAGTATGGGATATCCATAATAATGGAATGTTCTTCTGCAACTGTAAAAATAATGGGCTCTTATCTAATGCTGATATGGAAAGAGCCCTAAGGTATATTATTAAATGTAAAAAGGAGAAATACAAAAACATATTTGCATTCACATACAAAATTCTATAAGGATATACTAGAACTAACACAAGTGGTTAGCCGTGGGGATAGAGGATAAGGATTCAGTCAAAAGGGGATGTGAAGGGATGGGACACTTTTTTTATTGTATATGTTTTTATATATTAAAAAAATTTGAACATTATGAATGTATTCATATTCAAACTAAATGAAAATTTTAAAGAAAAACAAAGCTGGATTAATGTTGTTTACACCAGTCAGTGGTATGGTGCAATGTTACAGACAGAGGGGTTTTGGCATTTTCTGAGATTAATTTATTTTCTTAAGAGTTCATTCAAGTTCAAAATCCAAATGATGAAAGAGAGCATGTAGTGAAAATTTTCCTTCCCACCTTAGCTAGAGAGTTCAGAACCAATGTTTAAAGGTTCTTGAATATAATGGGAGTTTGTAGATATTTAGAATTTTAAAATGTGTTTGCTGCTGTGCTTTCAAGGGGGATTACGCCATAGTGGTTTTAGCAAGTCAGGACTGTCTTACTAAAAGTTAACTATTTGATTAAGCCATCTTTTCTTGTGTTGCAAATGAGATGCTGTAGAGAATACCCAGAAACTGCAGGCAATGTAAATACGGTGATGCTGGGAACAGGCAGACAAAGAGTGACCCCAATAGAGGTCAGTGAAATAAAGGAAGTACGTAGGCAGAAAATACCCAGACCACAGCAGCTATACACCTACTTTTGCTCTGACTCCAGGAAGCTACGGCCAGGCTTTGCTTGGTTCAAACTCTTCAGAGGACGGAGCTGTGGCGAGCGGGCCTTGAAGTCCAGGGGCTGTTACTGTGGGCGTCTTCGGAATGCAGCACAACTCCTGAACCCTAGTCCACAAACCATCCAACCCACTCTCAGGCTACCAAAGCAGTAAAGGGTTTCCAATGCAAAGGACCCCACAGGGAAAGAGGGGTGTTTAAATCAGTGCTTCTCAAAGTGTGGTCCCTAGACCAGCAGCAATGTCTCCTAAGAATTCATTAGAAATCATGTTCTCAGGTCCAAACCAGGAAACTGGGAGGAAGGGCTGTTTTAACAAGCCCTTCAGGTCTTTTGGATGCAGGCTATAGCTTGAGAACTGCTGGCTTAAACCAACATTTTCTCCACGTCCCTCATAATAACAATCACCTGTGGGTGGGGGAGGGAGGCAGGAAGCTTGTGAAAAATGTGTACTGCCAGGTGCTGTCTCAGACTTACTGAATCAAAATATTCTGTGCAGAAACCTTGAAACCTACCTCTAGGGATGACTGAGGAAATGGTTTAAATGATTCCTATTACCAGATGCATGATATGTTAGCAATACCAACTTGCCTTACTCCCTAAATATATCAGATGTTTCTTTTTATCAAAAGAAATACCCAGACTGGGCTTGTAGCTCAAACAAGATTCGTTAAGACTACCCAATAAACAGCTGCCTCTTCAGAGATTTGTTTGGCATCTCTGACCCAAGGAGGCATGGTAGTCTGCAACTCAGAATCCCAGCTAGACGGTACTCAGCATAAGGAAGGGCAGATCCTGCGAGTGTTTTGCCAGCAGCCACTCCCAAAATAAATTTACAGGTGGTCCACCTAAGACCCACTCCCCATTGTTGTCACACAGAAGGGGGTCCTAAGGAATGAGACCTGAGGTGGTGAATTTAAGTAGAGATAAAGGAAGAATTAGGGAACATGGTGCTGCTTACCCTGGGTGACAGCAGACAGCTCTGAGGGCAGAAGTATGGGAGGGAAGTATTTGCTTTCCCCTGCTGAGTCATATCCTGTAGGCGGTTGAGCAGTTGTACCACTCCTTAGTTGCTAAAATAGAACTTTCCCAAGCCTGACCCTCCATTCCAAACTCCCCTGTCCCCTGCCCTAGGGTGTGGGGACAGGCAAGGGGAAGTGTTGGGAGGTGTTTATTTTCCAGATCTTAGGACAGCACACCACACCTTGAAAGAGCTCTGAGAAGCCCTCTCCTAGAGTTTGTCTGGGAATGCAGAGTGAAGAGGGGGAGGAAGCCCCGCAGGGAGACCAGCTCACACCACAGTGGCTGCACTGAGTCAGCTCAGCCACAAGCTCAGATCCTGAGGGGCTGCCCAGTCCAGATGGCCAGAAGGCAGCATATTCAGGAAAATGGACGATGACAATAATTTAAAGAATAACTATGCATAATGTGAAGTAATCAATGTCTCCAGTCAGACTTGCTGGTCTGGAATATGTGACCAGAGAGATCACAGGTTCCAAGGACAACACAGCCTTTGACAAACACGAGCAGTTAAGGGCACCACTGAGGCAGAAGGGGCACAACGGTTACAATCAGCCAATGTTTCTGCACAGCAGTTGCCATCGAGTGTTTCCTTTTTATTGCACTGCTGACCACAGCTCTTCAGCTAGGAAGTCTGGAGGCCTGTTTACTCTCTGCATATTTTATTCCGGCCAGCTCTGTTTAACAGCAGAAATAAAAAAGACGTGATGCAGGAGACAGGACAAGGCAAGAAGGGAGTGGTGGCAGCTGACATGCGCTCACCTCAGAAGGAGACATGCCAAGAGGAATCTCAGGCTCTACCTGCTGAGGTGAGCTGGTGTTTTGTTTTTTAACCCAGACTTAAAACATCTAAGATCATTTTTTTTAAATCCACCTTCCTAGGCCACCTTGTCCCACTTCATGGATGAGATGCCACAGGGCCTTACTTCAGGCTCATACCATGTCGGGTTTCTCTGGTGCTGTCAGGTGGACAGGGAACTGGGGCCGTTTTTGGTTTAATGACTTTTTTGCCTCATTCTATATAACTTTTTTTTACCAAGAGAACTAAAAATATAAAGAAGGATCTGAACAAAAAGGTCAAAGGGTGGCACCATCTAAAATAAACCCCACAAGGGCAAGGACCTGTGTCAGTTTTGTTTATTACACTGTTATGGACTGAATGTTTGTGTCCCCTAAATGCATATATTGAAATCCTAATCCCAAGGTGATGGTAGTAGAGGTGGGGCCTTTGGGAGGTGATTAGGTTATGAGGGCAGAGCCCTTATGCTTGGCCTTTGTGCTCTTATAAAAGAGATCCAGAGAGCTAGCTCACCCCTTCCACCAATGAGGTTATACTGAAAAAGCCCATCTATGAACGGGGAGGTGGATCTCAGCAGACATCAAATCTGCCAGTGCTTGGACTCTCCAGCCTCCAGAAATAAATCTAGAAATAAATTTCCATTGTTTATAAGCTACTCGGTTTATTTGTTTTTTGTTATAGCAGCCTAAGCAGACCAAGACATACATAATCCCCAGTGCCTAGAACAGTCTGGTACCTGGTAGGTGCTCTAGAAGTGTTATTGTATAGAAAAGGATAATACCCTGGCTAAGAGTAGAAGTCAGCACTCTTCAAGGTCATTGACAAAGGGCTACAATGGGCTTTTTCCTCCGTGTTAATACCTGTTTCGTTTGTCATACCATAAAGTGCCTATATCATTCATCATGTGTTTGGGTTTCATGAAATTTCTTTGCCTTATTTTTGATCAGTTGTGACCTGTTTGGTCTCTACATATACATATTTTGCTTTATTGGCATTTTTGTCCACACTTGCTTTAAGAACCACCCAGAACTGTAGATGATTATCATGAAGCCCTGGGCAGTCAGGTGCCTACCCACATCCTCAGGAAACAGTGATAAGCTGAGGTAGGTGGTATAGGCATGGGAGGAACATTAGTTATCACATAGTCCAAAAATGCCTGTTATACAGACAGTGACACTGAGGTCCAGAAAAGAGAAATCACCTGTCTGGCACTCATGAGCATCCCATTTGTTCAGACACATCTTGGCCCACTAATATCATGGTGATTTAGCACCCATCCTTTGGCTTTCCAGAGTCCTAGCAAACAAAATGCTTTATTTGGGGAAGCTGATTGTTACTGGAATCCCTTAAACTCTTTGCTTCCCATGGTTATTTTAGGGTGGGGTTTTTAATGAGAGGTTTTATAAGTTTATCCAGTGAACTGGGAAGGGGGTAAAGGACAAATTCGTCCTAAATAGTGCTGGAAAAGGTCCTAGCCCACAGTACAAGAAACTTTAACAATCATTTTGGAGAGGCCACATACCACAGAGAGTAGTGGCTCTGGAGGCAGATGGCCTGAGTTCAAACCCCAGCCTTGCCACTCATTAGCTTGGGAGAGTTACTCAGTGGTTCTTTATCTCAGTCCCCTTCTGTCCTTATCTGTAAATGGAAGGCAGTAATAGTGAAGTTTGTTATTCACAAAGAATTCAGTACTGCACCTGATACTTACAAGTTCTCAAAATATGAAGAGAATTTTTTCTGTCTAGGTCTCCCAGGTAACACCTTGCCAACATTTGCTTACTCATTTCTAGAATACAGCACATCCAGATCTGTGGTGCATGACCCACTCATCACGTCTAAATTTATTACCTTTCTCCTTTGACCAAGAGTGGAGCACAGGGGAAACTCCAGGGAGAAACGTGGTGTTGGGATGCCACATGTGGTATGCACTCTAAGGGCAGTCCTTGTAGAAGCTAAGTTTACAGTTTAATAACATCCCCATTTTAATCTATTTTAGGATAGTTCTAAGAATCTGGATTGAATTTAGTGTTTATCATTATTACTTTAGGTTTTTGGGGGGTCTTCATCTAGAGAATATAAACATGGGGTCTCGTAATATAGTTGAGTAATTCAGTTAAACAAATATTTGTGAACTCATCAAATACAAGGCAGTGTCATGTACTGGTACTAACTGCATGTACATTAATACTTAGTACTAATTCTCAGGGTTGTGAAGACAACTAAGAAACAGTTCTCACTCTTGGGTTTAAATAATAAAGTCTATTGAACGAGACAGCTGAATGCATCTAATGGCATTCCGATATAAAAATAGGCGAGGAAGGAATAATTTATAAAAGATTATCACATTGTCATGAATTCCTTCCAAATGCCTCTTACCTACTTCGCTTCTAACATCATAACATTATCCTAAACATCTATTTCTGAGGTTCACTTTGCTACAAATATCCTCTGGTGAACTGAGAAGTAAATGACATGATCAGAGATTATTCTGGGTGTCACCAAAAAGAAATGAAGGCTTATTTTCTGATGCAAAAGATAAAGTGACAGCTCCACAAAATAGAATGTGTTCTCTTTCCAGCTCATAAAGATATAGAGATGTAAAAGGCATAACAATTTCATGCTAATTCTCTGATGAATACCCAGTATGATTTTATTGTAAATTTATTTCATGAAACCTTTATAGGTTTGTCTTGTCAATATTCATTTGGGGTTTTATTGGAGGCATTAGTTACTCAAAACCCAAAGTAGTTATACATAAAACTATGGGAAATGCCTTTAAATTAAAAAAAGTTTTATTACCTATGTTATACTTTTTTCCATGTTCATCCTGCAGAAGACTGGACATCATTAGCATTGTACAGTGCTGAGTTCTAAATATGAGCTTTGAGTGGTAGGTGGTTAGCCAGTAGTGTAGACACTTGGACATTTTGAGAGAAAATTCTAGTTTGGCATTAACTCACTATCAATCCTCCCACAAGTCTTCCAGTCTTACGCTTTCCCAGGGATTAGATGAAGATAGCCATGTTCTCTTTTATGAAGTATTACAAGAAACACAAATTGTACTAATAAATTACTATATCTATTAAGGTATAGCACGTGCCAAGCAACCTAAGTCATACTAACACAACATATATAAATATCCTGCTATGCTGAGTGAAATATATCCATGATATGATTCTGCCTGTCTTAGGCACCCAAAGAAAGCCCAACTGGCCCATGTTATTTGACTCATATTATATAATATGTTTAATTTCCTTTAATAACCCAAATCCATTCATTTAATATACATTATTGCAAGCTTTCCTGTGACAGGACAGCAGGGGACAAGATAGACAAGGTCCCTGTCTTTATATAACTTACATCTTGCTGGACAATTCCCAGTAGATTTGTCTTTTTTATGTTTAATGTGCATATAAATCATTGAAATGTAGATTCTGATTCATTCAGTCTGGGCTTGGACCTGAGGGTCTGTTGGTCCAGACACCACTTTGAGCAGCAAGGTATTAGGTAACCAGTGTGTTAACCTCCAAAGCAACACAATGTCTTAGCTAAATGAAAATACCCTGCTTAGGAGAAGGACCCTGAAGGACTGACAATAACACTGGAAATTTCAGGCAGCGGTGGCAGAAGAGGAAGAGGAGACATATATGAGTGAATGGATTTTTTTGTCACCTCTCAATATGAAGACTGGCTCAGAAAAGGCCCAGAAAAGGTAAGACTCACATGCAATGCTTCGCTCCAAGGTCTCTGGAGGGAATCCTCACCCACAGGAGGCCTGCTTCAATCAATAGACTGATTACTCACAGCAGGAGTTTCAATTCCAGATGCATATTAGATCTCCAGACCAATCTTTGGTGGGCGTAGGGCCCAGACAGCAGTATCTTTCAAAGCTCCTCAAATGATTCTGATGTGTGCCCAGGATTGAGAGCCATTATCTAGTAGATAATGGATCTTCAGGAATAGTACATATTTCAGGAATTTTTATTTTCTTTAAAAATAAAATGTTAAATTATAGCTAACCGTAATTTTTAAAATACATTTTTTGGGTTTTTTTTATACGTTATTTTGGTATCATTAATCTACAATTACATGTGCAATATTATGGTTATTAAACTACTCCCTTCATCAGGTCCCACCCACCAACCCATTACAGTCACTGTCCATCAGCGTAGTGAGATGCTGTAGAGTCACTACTTGTCTTCTCTGAGTTGAACAGCCCTCCCCATGCCCCCCCAACATTACATCTGCTAATCGTAATGCCCCTTTTTCCCTCTTATCCCTCCCTTCCCATCCATCTTCCCCAGTCCCTTTCCCTTTGGTAACTGTTAGTCCGTTCTTGGGTTCTGTGAGTCAGCTGCTGTTTTGTTCCTTCAGTTTTTTCTTTGTTCTTATACTGCACATATGAGTGAAATCATTTGGTACTTGTCTTTTTCATCTTGGCTTATTTCACTGAGCATAATACTTTCTAGCTACATCCATGTTGTTGCAAATGGTAGGATTTGTTTTCTTCTTATGACTGTATAATATTCCATTGTGTATATGTACCACCTCTTCTTTATCCATTCATCTACTGATGGACACTTAGGTTGCTTCCATTTCTTGGCTATTGTAAATAGTGCTGCGATAAACATAGGGGTGCATATGTCTTTTTCAAACTGTGCTGCTGCATTTTTAGGGTAAATTCCTAGGAGTGGAATGCCTGGGTCAAATGGTATTTCTATTTTGAGTTTTTTGAGGAACCTCCATACTGCTTTCCACAATGGTTGAACTAATTTGCATTCCCACCAGCTCTGTAGGAGGGTTCCCTTCTCTCCACATCCTCGCCAACATTTGTTGTTGTTTGTGTTTTGAATGTTGGCCATCCTCACTGGTGTGAGGTGATATCTCATTGGGGTTTTAATCTGTATTTCTCAGATGATTAGTCATGCGGAGCATCTTTTCATGTGCCTGTTGGCCATCTGAATTTCTTCTTTGGAGAAGTGTCTATTCATGTCCTCTGCCCATTTCTTAAATGGATTATTTACTTTATGTTTGTGGAGGTGCGTGAGTTCTTTATATATTTTGGATGTCAACCCCTTATCAGATACATCGTTTATGAATATATTCTCCTATACTGCAGGATGTCTTTTTGTTCTACTGATGGTGTCCTTTGCTGTACAGAAGCTTTTCAGCTTGATACAGTCCCACTTGTTCATTTTTGCTTTTGTTTCCCTTGCTTGGGGAGATATGTTCATAAAGAAGTCGCTCATGTTTATGTCCAAGAAATTTTTGCCTAGGTTTTTTCTAAGAGTTTTATGGTTTCATGACTTACATTCAGGTCTTTGATCCATTTTGAGTTTACTTTTGTGTATGGGGTTAGACAGTAGTCCAGTTTCATTCTCTTACATGTAGCTGTCCAGTTTTGCCACCACCAGCTGCTGAAGAGGCTGTCATCTCCCCACTGTATATCCAAGATTCCTTTATCAAATATTAATTGACTATATATGTTTGGGTTAATGTTCGGATTTTCTATTCTGTTCCACTGGTCTGTGGGTCTGTTTTTGTGCCAATACCAAATTGTCTTGATTACTGTGGCTTTGTAGTAGAGCTTGAAGTCAGGGAGCGTAATTTCCCTGTTTTATTCCTCCTTCTCAGGATTGCTTTGGCTATTCGGGGTCTTTTGCGGTCCCATATGAATTTTAGAATTATTTGTTTCAGTTCATTGAAGAAAGTTGTTGGTATTTTGATAGGGATTGTGTTGAATCTGTAGATTGCTTTAGATAGTATAGCCATTTTGACAATATTTATTCTACCTAGCCAAGAGCATGGGATGAATTTCCATTTGTTAGTGTCTTTAATTTCTCTTAGGAGTGTCTTGTAGTTTTCAGAGTACAGGGCTTTCACCTCCTTCATTAGGTTTATTCCTAGGTATTTTATTCTTTTTGATGCAATTGTGAATGGAATTCTTTTTGGGATTTCACTTTCTGTTAGTTCATCATTAGTGTATAGGAAAGCAACAGATTTCTGTGTGTTAATTTTGTATCCTGCAACTTTGCTGAATTCAGATATTAGTTCTAGTAGTTTTGGAGTGGAGTCTTTAGGGTTTTTTATGTACAATATCATGTCATCTGCAAATAGTGACAATTTGACTTCTTCTTTACCAATCTGGATGCCTTATATGTCTTTGTTTTGTCTGATTGCCATGGCTAGGACCTTCAGTACTATATTGAATAACAGTGGAGAGAGTGGGCATCCCTGTCTTGTTCCCGATCTTAGATGAAAAGCTTTCAGCTTCTCACTGTTAAGTATGATGTTATCTGTGGGTTTGTCATATATAGCCTTTATGATGTTGAGGTACTTGCCCTCTATACCCGTTTTGTTGAGAGTTTTAATCATGAATGGATGCTGAATTTTGTCAAATGCTTTTTCAGCATCTATGGAGATGATCATGTGGTTTTTGTTCTTCTTTTTTGTTGATGTGGTGGATGATGTTGATGGATTTTCGAATGTTGTACCATCCTTGCATCCCTGGGATGAATCCCACTTGATCATGGTGTATGATCCTCTTGATGTATTTTTGAATTCGGTTTGCTAATATTTTGTTGAGTATTTTTGCATCTACGTTCATCAGGGATATTGGTCTGTAATTTTCTTTTTTGGTGAGGTCTTTGCCCAGTTTTGGTATTAGAGTGATGCTGGCTTCATAGAATGAGTTTGGAAGTATTCCCTCCTCTTCTATTTTTTGGAAAACTTTAAGGAGAATGGGTGTTATTTCTTCCTTATATGTCTGGTAGAATTCAGAGGTGAATCTATCTGGTCCAGAGGTTTTGTTCTTGGGTAGTTTTTAAATTACCGCTTCAATTTCATTGCTGGTGATTGGTCTGTGTAATTTTTCTGTTTCTGGTTTGGTCAGTTTTGGAAGGTTGTATTTTTCTAAGATGTTGTCCATTTCTTCTAGGTTTTCCAGCTTGTTAGCATATAGATTCTCATAATATTCTCTTATAAATCTTTGTATTTCTGTGGGGTCTGTTGTTATTTTTCCTTTCTCATTTCTGATTCTGTTTATGTGTGTAGATTCTCTTTTTCTCGTAAGTCTGGCAAGGGGCTTATCTATTTTGTTTATTTTTTCAAAGAACCAGCTCTTGGTTTCATTGATTTTTTTTCTATTGTTTTATTCTTCTCAATTTTATTTATTTCTTCTCTGATCTTTATTATGTCCCACTTTCTGGTGACTTTGGGCCTCATTTGTTCTTCTTTTTCCAATTTCAGTAATTGTGTCTTTAGACTATTCATTTGGGAATGTTCTTCCTTCTTTAGATAGGCCTGGATTGCAATATACTTTCCTCTTAGAACTGCCTTTGCTGCATCCCACAGAACTTGTGGCTTTGTGTTGTTGTTGTCATTAGTCTCCATATATTCTTTGATTTCTGTTTTGATTTGGTCGTTAACCCATTGATTAATTAGGAGAATGTTCTTAAGTCTCCATGTATTTGTGACCCTTTTTGTTTTCTTTCTAAAATTTATTTCTAGTTTTATACCTTTGTGATCTGAGAAGTTGGTTGGTAGAATTTCAATAGTTTTGACTTTACTGAGGTTCTTTTTGTGGCCTAGTATGTGGTCTATTCTGGAAAATGTTCCATGTGCACTTGAGAAGAATGTGTATCCTGTTGCTTTTGGGTATAGAGTTCTGTAGATGTCTGTTAGGTCCATCTGTTCTTGTGTGTTGTTCAGTGCCTCTGTGTCTTTACTTATTCTCTGTCTGGTTGATCTGTCCTTTGGAGTGAGTGGTGTGTTGAAGTCACCTAAAATGAATGCATTGCTGTCTATTTCCTCCTTTAATTCTGTTAGCATTTGTTTCACATATGCCAGTGCTCCCGAGTTGGGTGCATATATATTTCTAATGGTTATATCCTCTTGTTGGATTGACCCCTTTATCCTTATGTAATGTCCTTCTTTATCTCTTGCTACTTTCTTCGTTTTGAAGTGTATTTTGTCTGATACAAGTACTGCAACACCTGCTTTTTTCTCCTTGCTGTTTGCATGAAATATCTTTTTCCATCCCTTCACTTTTAGTCTGTGTATATCTTTGGGTTTGAGGTGAGTCTCTTGCAAGCAGCATATAGATGGGTCTTGCTTTTTTATCCATTCTGTTACTCTGTGTCTTTTGATTGGTGCATTCAATCCATTTACATTTAGGGTGATTATCGATAAATATGTACTTATTGCCATTGCTGGCTTTAGATTCGTGGTTACCAAAGGTTCAAGGGTTGCTTCTTTACTATCTAACAATCTAACTTAACTTTCTTGTTAAGTTATTGTAAACACAGTCTGATGTTTCTTTTTTTCTCTCCCTTCTTATTCTTCCTCCTCCATTCTTTATATACTAGGTATTTTATTCTTTGCCTTTAGTTAGTATTTGAATGGTCTACTTTCTTTGCTATGATTTTATTTTCTCTGGTGACATCTTTTTAGCCTTAGGAGTGCTTTCCCCTAGAGCAGTTCCTTTAAGATGTCCTGTAGAGGTGGTTTATGGGAGGCAAATTCTCTCAGCTTTCGCTTGTCTGGAAATTGTTTAATCCCTCCATCATATTTAAATGATAATCATGCTGGTTACAATATTCTTGGTTCGAGGCCCTTCTGTTTCATTACATTAAATATATCATGCCATTCTCTTCTGGCCTGTAAGGTTTCTGTTGAGAAGTGTGATGATAGTCTGATGGGTTTTCCTTTGTAGGTGATCTTTTTTCTCTCTCTAGCTGCCTTTAGTACTCTGTCCTTATGTTTGATCTTTGCCATTTTAATTATTATGTGTCGTGGTGTAGTTTTCCTTGGGTCCCTTGTGTTGGGAGATCTGTCGGCTTCCATGGACTGTGAGACTATTTCCTTCCCCAGCATGGGGAAGTTTTCAGCAATTATTTCTTCAAAGACACTTTCTATCCCTTTTTCTCTTTTCCTCTAGTATTCTTATAAGACGAATATTGTTCCGTTTGGATTGGTCACACAGTTGTCTTAATATTCTTTCATTCCTAGAGATCCTTTTATCTCTCTCTGCCTCAGCTTCTCTGTATTCCTGTTCTCTGATTTCTATTCTATTAACAGTCTCCTGCATCTCGTCCAGTCTGCTGCTAAGCCCGTTGATCGCTTGTCTCAATTCTGCATTGTCTTTCCTGACTTCCCTCACTTCCTCCCTCAGCTCTTGCATATTTCTCTGTACATCCATCAGCATGGTTATGACTTTTAATCTGAATTCTTTTTCTGGCAGATTGTGCATTTCCATCTCTTCAGTCTCCCTCTCTGGTGTTACCTGGGTCTCGGTGAGCTTGGTCTGTACTATATTCCTCTGTCTTTTCATGGCGATTGAAGTGGTCGCTGGTAGGTGCCATCTATGTCATCTGGGCTGTTTAAGACTTTAAAAAAAAAAAAGAAGGAAGAGAAAGAAAAGAGAAAAAAAGAAAGAAAGACAAACAAAAAAAACGCCCACTGGGAGTAGATTCTGTAAGGATGCTGTGGGTGGCACTGTTGCTCCACTATTCTGCAGCCGCGGCCACGCAGCTCTGCCAGGCCCTTTGTAGCTCTGGCCGGGGCGGGAACGAATGGGAGGCTGTTGTTCTCTATGTGAAGTTTCAATGTGGCTAGTTTTTCCCAGTCGCCAGGCAAGGGGTCTGTAATTCCTCAGGACTCCCAGCCTGCTGGGCCGAGTGTGCTGGGATGATCCTGGGCCCTTGCCTCTTTACGACCGCCAAAAAAAGCACACGCTTTTCTTTTCTCCCAGGGAGCCTGCTGCAAGGACCCCCGTGCATTACCAGCTCAAAACCTGCACCTTCTGCCTCTCCAATATCCAATACACTGCACAATGTGTGTCAGTGCTTCCGGCACAGATCACCAGGGCTGGTTATTTCACGGGCCTGTTCTTCTACTCTGTCCCGGCTCTGAATCCTATCTTCCGCTGGTGCGTTGGGGTGGGGGAGTGCTCGGGTCCTGCTGGGTCACAGCTCCATAACTTACCCGCCTTGCGGGGTGCCAAGTCCTCTCAGGTGCAGATGCAGGCTGTGCACTGTCCTGTATACTCTGGTCTGTCTTTTAGGAATAGTTGTATTTGCTGTATTTTCATAGATATATATGGTTTTGTGGGGAGATTTCCGCTGCCCTGCTCACGCTGCCATCTTCCCAGAACTCCTCTCTAAAATAGATTTTAAAAAATATTTTTTATATATACATACCTTTGTAAATCAGGTAAATATCCTTTACATAGCATTTATCCCAATTTTTAGTTTGAAAAATATGACAACTTATATGGGTTAATAATATCTGCAGTATAAATAGCAAACATTATTAAGAGCATATAAGCAATTAAAAACCGTTAAGAAAAAAGACTATCACTACAGGAAAACGGGCAGAAGAAATGAACAGGCAACTCAAAAAGTAAAAAAAAGGCACATGAGCAGCTTTTAAATGTTTAACCTCATTAGTAATGAAATAGATGCAAATTAAAATGAGACTTAGGAAAGAGAAAGAGCAAACAAAAAATTTGTAAGAACCAAACTGTGGAAGGAGATGAAAACTAAAAAGGAAAACAGTATTAATTTACTAATGTTCTTAGAGAAGGAAGAGAAGTTATATCCTTGGAACAAAAGTAAGCTAAGTCACTTTCTTATTCACTAGGCTCTTTGCTGTTAAAGTCTTCAGCCACCATATAAACGGTCTCACAGCCCTAAGGCCACCATACTGTGTGGCAGCCCTTGCAGAGACAACACATGGAAAGGCTCTGGGACTACATGTAAAGGGAAAGATTCCCCCCGGGGCCCAGCGGCTCCATCCTTCTGCTCCAGCTCCAGCTATCCCCTGACTGCAACCTCAGGAAGATGCTGTGCTGGAACCTGGCAGCTGTGTCCTTCCCAAATCCCTCATACATAGAAACTTTGAGAGATAATAAACGATTATTGCTGTTTTGGAGTGATTTTTAAACGAGCAATAGACAATCAGAAGAGAATTTGGTGCCTGGAAGTTGTATGCTGCCAAAACAAAACCCCAAAGCAAGTGACATTGGCTTTGGGACTAGGTGGTGGGTGGAACTGGAAGGGCTTTGAGGAACCCATTAGCAGAAGTCTAAAAGCAAGACCAAGCCGTAACCCCCCACTACATACTACCATAAAACCCAACCCACAGCAATTATGAGAGTTAATGAAATGATTAGTATTGTTCTAAGCCAATACAACTTGGGATGTTCTGTTACACCACAATAGGTAACCAGAACACCCCACAACTGGTACCAAATACCAGATTGATTACTGTTCAATAGAAGCAGAACCACTGTGAGCTATACCTAGAGATCAGACATTGTACAATTGTGGGAAGAGGTTATGCAGTCTGTATAAGGCTGCAGCTTCTGCTTCTGGTGTTGGGCTTGGAATTGGCATACCAATCCCTAACGGTAGTATGTGAGATTTCCCTAGTGGTGGATGGAGATTTGAACTTTGGAGGTTTGAAGATGCTCCCATAAAAAGTCTTGACTTCAAGAGGAGGAAAAGATGGTGTCATGGGCAGGGTGGAGGAAATCTCCTCCCAAAACCATATATATTTTGAAAATACAGCAAATACAACTATTACTAAAAGAGTGACCCAAAGTTGCAGTATACCAGCCAGGCTACATCTGTGAGAACCCAACATCTCACAGAAAAGGGTAAGATACAAAGTCATGACCCAGAGGGACCCGAGCACTCCCCCAACCCCAGCTCTCTGGTGGGAGGAAAAGAATCAGAGTGGGGAGGGAGTGGAAGCACAGGACTGCTAAATAACCAGCCCTAGTAACCTGCACCAGGAGCACAGACACACACTGCATGGTGCTCTGGATATCAGAGGAGTGGAAAAGCAAAATCTGAGACTAAGATGGCAAACAGGTTCCCACAGCCGGCTGCCCTGGGACAGAAGAAAAGCAGGCGCTTTAAAAGTCTTAAAGGGACAAGGGTTTAACAGGTAGACCAAATCATCCTGGCACACTCAGCCCAGCAGGCTGGGAACGTTAAGGAATTTCACGCGCCCTGTCTCTGTGGTTGGCAACACAGCTCCAAGGGCCCTCACAGCGATAAGCCTCCTGCCACTCCTTCCTCCCCACCGGCACCTGCGAGCAAACCAGCTGTCCCCACCATTGCTGCAGAACAGCCAGGGAGCAGCCCAGCCTACAGCAAATGCACAGCTTGACACAGAGGCTTCTCCCTGCACACGGCTAACTGGCCCAGACCCAGAGGCTGATCTCTGCGTGCGGTTGACTGGCACAGACAGGGACATGGGCGCAGAGAACAGGAGGCATGAAGGGGCTTTCTTCTTGCGGGAGAACACGTGTGGCTCCCCTGCAACCCCCGCCAGTGCCCTAGGCTATTCTGAGGGATGCCCTGCCCACTGTAGCTTGGAGGATTAACCCAGAGGCTGCTCCCTGCGCACAGCTGACTGGCACAGACAGCGGAGATGGGTGCAGAGACCAGGAGACACGAAGGGGCTATGCTCTTGCGGCAGAACACGTGCTGCTGGGCTGTGACCCCACCATTGCCCTAGGCCATCTCAGTGGCTGCCCCACCGACAGCAGCTACGGGATTAACCGAGAGGATGCTCCCTGTGTGTGCTTGACCGACACAGACAGAGGAGACTGGTGAGGAGACTGGGAGGCATAAAGGGACCTTGTCATTGAGGCAGACACATGCGATGCTGGCCTGCGACAACCACCAGCACCCTAGGCAATCCAGAGGGCCGCCCCGCCCATGGCAGCCTAGGGGATTAACTCAGAGGCTGCTCCCTGTGCGCGGTTAACTGGCACAGACAGTGGAGACAGGCAAGGCACCAGCAAGCCAGAAGAGACTTTGTTCTGCCAGCTTACACATGCGCCACTCACCGGTGACCACTCCCATCACCAGGAAAAGGCAGAAGTACCTTGTTCAATCCAAAATCCCTCAAACACCAGAAAGAAGGCTTGGTGAGACTAAAATCACCAGTCTTCCTGAAAATTCAAAATAAAAATCATAAGCATGCTGATGGAGCTACAGAGGAATATTTGAGAGCTAAGGGATGAATTCAGGAGGTAGATAACAGAAATGAAACAAACAGTGGAAGAGACAGTTAATGGAACAGAAATCAGAGAGCAGTAATACAGAGAAGCTAAGGCAGAGAGAGATAAAAGGATCTCTAGGAATAAAAGAAAATTAAGAGAACTGTGTGACCAATCCAAACGGAACAATATTCACATTATAGGGGTACCAGAAGAAGAGAAAAAGGGATAGAAAGTGTCTTTGAAGAAATAATTGCTGAAAACTTAAAGAATCTGAGGAAGGAAATAGTCTCTCAGGCCATGGAAGTCCACAGATTGTCCAACACAAGGGACCCAAGGAGGACAACAACAAGACATATAATAATTAAAATGGCAAAGATCAAAGACAAGGACAGAGTATTAAAAGCAGCCAGAGAGAGAAATAAGACCACATACAAAGGAAAGCCCATCAGGCTATCATCAGACTTAACAGAAACCTTACAAGCAAGAAGGGAGGGGCATGAAGTATTTAATGCACTGAAGCAGAAGGGCCTTGAACCAAAAATACTTTATCCAGCAAGGTTATCATTTAAATTTGAAGGAGGGAATAAACAACTTCCAGATAAGCAAAAGCTGAGAGAATTTACCTCCCACAAACTGTCTCTACAGTGTATTTTGGAGGGACTGCTGTAGATGGAAGAGCTCCTAAGGCTTAATAGCTGTCACCAGAGGTAATAGAACCACAGTAAAGAAATTAGAAAAGTTAATTACTAAGAAAATACAAAATTAAATCAACTATCTCCAAAGTCAATCAAGGGATAGACAAAGAGTACAGAATATGATACCTAATATATAAAGAATTAAGGAGGAAGAAAAAGGAGGAGAAAAAAAGAAACTTTAGACTGTGTTTGTAATAGCATATTGAGTGATGTTAAACTCAGATAATAAGGAAGTTAACCTTGAACCTTTGTGTTAGACTCTTAGATAATAAGGAAGTTAACCTTGAACCTTTAGTAACCACGAATCTAAAGTCCGCCATGGCAATAAGTACATACCTATCTATAATCATCCTAAATGTAAATGGTCTGAATGCACCAATCAAAAGACACAGAGTCACTAAATTAATTAAAAAACAAGGCCCATCTATATGCTGCCTACCAGAGACTCACTTTAAACCCAGAGACATACACAGACTAAAAGTGAAGGGATGGAAAAAGATATTTCATGCAACTAATAGGGAGAAAAAAGCAGGAGTTGCAGTACTTGTATCAGACAAAATAGACTTCAAAACAAAGAAAGTCACAAGAGACAAAGAAGTACATTACATAATGATAAAGGGGTCAGTCCAACAAGAATAAATAACCATTATAAATATCTATGCACCCAACACAGGAGCACCAACATATGTGAAACAAATACTAACAGACTTAAAAGGGGAAATAGAATGGAAGGCATTGATTCTAGGAGACTTCAACACTCCACTCACTCCAAAGGACAGATCAACCAGACAGAAAATAAGTAAGGAGACAGAAGCACTGAACACATTAGAACAGATGGACCTAACAGACATCTACATAACTCTACACCCAAAAGCAGCAGAATACGAACATTTTCAAGAATAGATCATATCCTAGGCCACAAAAAGAGCCTCGGTAAATTTTAAAAGATTGAAATTGTACCAACCAGTTTCTCAGACCACAGAAGTATGAAACTAGAAATAAATTAGGCAAAGAAAATGAAAAATCCCACAAACACATGGAGGCTTCACAACATGCTCCTAAATAACCAATGGGTCAGTGACCAAATAAAAACAGAGATCAAGCAATATATGGAGACAAATGACAACAATAATTCAACACCGCAAAATCTATGGGATGCAGCGAAGACCATGCTAAGAGGAAAGTATATTGCAATACAGGCCTACCTCAAGAAAGAAGAACAATCCCATATGAGCAGTCTAAACTCACAATTAACGAAACTAGAAAAAGAAGAAAAAATGAGGCCCAAAGTCAGTAGAAGGAGGAACATAATAAAGATTAGAGCAGAAATAAATAAAATTCAGAAGAATAAAACAATAGAAAGAATCAATGAAAGCAGGAGCTGGTTCTTTGAGCTTTTCCTTTAAGATCGGGAACAGGACAAGGATGCCCACTCTCTCCACTTCCATTCAACATAGTACTGGAGTTCCTGGCCACAGCAATCATACAACACAAAGAAATAAAAGGCATCAAGATTGGCAAGGAAGAAGACAAACTGTCCCTGTTTGCAGATGACATGATACTGTATATAAAAATCCCTAAAGAATCCACTCCAAAACTACCAGATCTAATATCTGAATTCAGCAAAGTTGCAGGATTCAAAATTAATACTCAGAAATCTGTTGCATTCCTATATACTAACACTGAACTAGCACAAAGAGAAATCAGGAAAAGAATTCCACTCATAATTGCATCAAACACAATAAAATATGTAGGAATAAACCTAACCAAGGCAGTGAAAGACGTATACTCTGAAAACTACAAGACACTCGTGAGAGAAATTAAAGAAGATACCAATAAGTGGAAACACATCCCGTGCTCATGGATAGGAAGAATTAATAGTGTCAAAATGGCCATCCTGCTGAAAGCAATATACAGATTTAATGCAATTCTTATCAAAATACCAACAGCATTCTTCAATGAACTAGAGCAAATCGTTCTAAAATTCATATGGAATCACATAGCCAAAGAAATCCTGAGAAGGAAGAATAAAGCTGGGGGAATTATGCTCCCTGACTTCAAGCTCTACTACAAAGCCACAGTAATCAAGACAATTTGGTACTAGCACAAGAACAGACTCATAGACCAATGGAACAGACTAGAGAGCCCTGATATGAACCCAACCATATAGGGTCAATTAATATATGATAAAGGAGCCATGGACATACAGTGGGGAAATGACAGCCTCTTCAACAGCTGGTGTTGGCAAAACTGGACATCTACATGCAAGAGAATGAAACTGGATTATTGCCTAACCCCATACACAAAAGTGAGCTCAAAATGGCCTTCAAAACAAAGAAAGTCACAAGAGACAAAGAAGCACATTACATAATGATAAAGGGGTCAGTCCAATAAGAATAAATAACCATTATAAATATCTATGCACCCAACACAGGAGCACCAAAATATGTGAAACAAATACTAACAGACTTAAAAGGGGAAATAATGTAAGTCATGAAGCCATAAAACTCTTAGAAGACAACATAGGTAAAACTCTCCTGAACAAAAGCATGAGCAACTGCTTCCTGAAAGCATCTCCTCGAGCAAGGGAAACAAAAGCAAAAAATGAACACATGAGACTACATCAAACTAAAAAGCTTCTGTATGGCAAACAGAACAAAAAGGTATCCTACAGGATGGGAGAATATATTTGTAAATGACATATCAGATAAGGGGTAAGATCCGAAATATATAAAGAACTCAAACCTCAACACCCAAAAGCAAATAACCTGATTAAAAAATGGGCAGAAGATATGAAGAGACAATTCTCCAAAGAAGAAATTCAGATGGCCAACAGACATGAAAAGATGCTCCTTATCACTAATCATCCGGGAAATGCAAATTAAAACCACAATGAGATATCAGCTCACACCAGTAAGGATGGCTGCCATCCAAAAGACTACGAATAACAAATGCTGGTGAAGATGCGGTGAAAGGGGAACCCTCCTACACTGCTGGTGGGAATGTAAGCTAGTTCAACCATTGTGGAAAGCAATATGGAGGTTCCTCAAAAAACTAAAAATAGAAATATTATTTAACCCGGGAATCCCACTCCTTGGAATCTACCCAAAGAATACAACTTCTCAGATTCAAAAAGACATATGCACCCCTATGTTTATCGCAGCACTATTTACAATAGCCAAGATATGGGCAACCTAAGTGTCCATCAGTAGATGAATGGAAAAAGAAGAGGTGGTACACACACACAATGGAATACTATTCAGCCTTAAGAAAGAAACAAAGACTGCCATTTGCAACAACATGGGTGGAGCTGGAGGATATTATGCTCAGTGAAATAAGCCAGGTGGAGAAAGACAAGTGCCAAATGACTTCCCTCATTTGTGGAGTATAACAATGCAGCAAAACTGAAGGGACAAAATAGCAGACTCAGAGACTCCAAGGAGGGACTAGTGGTTACCAAAGGGGAGGGGTGTGGGGGGAAGGCGGGTGGAGAGGGAGGGAGAAGGGGACAGAGGAGTAATATGTTTAGTACACATGGTGTGGTGGGTCACAGGGAAAACAGTGTAGCACAGAGAAGGCAAACAGTGAATCTGTGGCATCTTACTGCACTGAAGGACAGTGACTGAACTGGGGAGTGGGTGTGGACTTGATAATATGGGTAAAAGTAGTCACCACATTGTTTTTTCATGTGAAACCTTCATAAGAGTATATATCAATAACATCTTAGTAAAAAAATTGAAGGAAGGATTAAACAATTCCCAGATAAGCAAAAATTGAGGGAATTTACCTCCAACAAACCATCTCTACAGTGTATTTTAAAGGGACTACTCTACATAGAAGTATGCCTAAGGCTAAACAGCTGTCACCAGAGAAAATAAAGCCACAGCAAAGAAATAGACCAACTAAATACTAAATAAGTGCAAAATAAAATCAGCTGTCCACAAAGTCACTCAAGGGAAACACAAAGAGTACAGAATAAAACACCTAACATATAAAGAGTGGAGGAGCAAGAAAAAGAAGGGAGAGGAAGAATCATCAGACTGTGTTTGTAATAGCTTAATAAGAGAGTTAAATTAGACCGTTAGATAGTAAAGAAACTACCCTTGAACATTTAGTAACCATGAATCCAAAGCCTGAAATGGTAATAAGTACATATCTATCGATATTCACACTAAATGTAAATGGACTGAATGCTCCAATCAAAAGACACAGAGTTACAGAATGGATAAAAAAGAAGGACCTATCTATATGCTGCTTACAAGGGACTCACTTCAAACTCAAAGACATACACAGACTAAAAGTGAAGGGATGGAAAAAGATATTTAATGCAAACAGGGAGAAAAAAGCAGGTGTTGCAGTACTTGTGTCAGACAAAATAGACTTCAAAACAAGAAAGTCACAAGAGACAAAGAAGGACGTTACATAATGATAAAGGGGTCAGTCCAACAAGAGGATATAACCATTATAAATATATATGCACCCAACACAGGAGCACCTACATATGTGAAACAAATACTAACAGAATTAAAAGAGGAAATAGAAAGCAATGCATTCATTTTGGGAAACTTCAACACACCACTCACTCCAAAGGACAGACCATCCAGACAGAAAATAAGTAAGGATACAGAGGCACTGAACAACACTTTAGAAGAGATGGACCTAATAGACATCTATAGAACATTCCACCCAAAAGCAGCAGGATACACATTCTTCTCAAGTGCACATGGAACATTTTCCAGAATAGACCACATACTAGGCCACACAAAGAGCCTCAGTAAATTCAAAAAGATTGAAATTCTACCAACCATATTCTCAGATCACAAAGGTATAAAACTAGAAATAAATTGTACAAAGAAAACAAAAGGCCCACAAACACATGGAGGCTTAACATCATGCTCCTAAATAATCAATGGATCAATGACCAACTTAAAACCGAGATCAAGCAATATATGGAGACAAATTAAAACAACAGCACAATGCCCCAACTTCCGTGGAATGCACCAAAGTCAGTTCTAAGAGGAAAGTATATAGCAATCCAGGCCTTTTTAAAGAAGGAAGAACAATCCCACATGAATAGTCTAAATTCACAATTATTGAAACTGGAAAAAGAAGAACAAATGAGGTTGAAGCCAGCAGAAGGATGGACGTAATAAATATCAGAGAAGAAATAAATAAAATTGAGAAGAATAAAACAATAGAAAAAATCAATGAAACCAAGAGCTGGTTCTTTGAGAAAATAAAAAAAAATAGATAAAACTCTAGCCAGACTGATTAAGAAAAAAGAGAATCTACACACATAAACAGAATCAGAAATGAGAAAGGAAAAATCACTATGGACACCACAGAAATATAAAGAATTATTAGAGAATACTATGAAAAATTATATGCTAACAAACTGGATAACCTAGAAGAAATGGACAACTTTCTAGAAAAATACAACCTTCCAAGACGGACCAAGGAAGAAACAGAAAACCTAAACAGACCAATCACCAGCAATGAAATTGAATTGGTAATCAAAAAACTACCCGAGAACAAAACCACCAGACCAGATGGATTCACCACTGAATTTTCTCAGACATTTAAAGAAGACATAATACCCATTCTCCTTAAAGTTTTCGAAAAAATAGAAGAGGAGGGAATACTTCCAAACTCATTCTATGAGGCCAGCATCACTCTAATACCAAAACTGGGCAAAGACACCACAAAAAAAGAAAATTACAGACCAATATCCCTGATGAACATACATGCAAAAGTACTCAACAAAATATTAGCAAATCGAATTCAAAAATACATCAAGAGGATCATACACCATGATCAAGTGGGATTCATCCCAGGGATGCAAGGATGGTACAACATTCGAAAATCCATCAACATCATCCACCACATCAACAAAAAGAAGAACAAAAATCACATGATCATCTCCATAGATGCTGAAAAAGCATTTGACAAAATTCAACATCCATTCATGATAAAAACTCTCAACAAAATGGGTATAGAGGGAAAGTACCTCAACATCATAAAGGCCATATATGACAAACCCACAGCCAACATCATACTTAACTGGAAAAAGCTAAAAGCTTTTCACCTAAGATCGGGAACAAGACAGAGATGCCCACTCTCTCCACTGTTATTCAACATAGTACTGGAGGTCCTAGCCACAGCAATCAGACAACACAAAGAAATACTAGGCATCCAGATTGGTAAGGAAGAAGTCAAACTGTCACTATTTGCAGATGACATGATATTGTACATAAAAAACCCTTAAGAATCCACTCCAAACCTACTATAACTAATGTCTGAATTCAGCAAGTTGCAGGATACAAAATTAATACACAGAAATCTGTTGCTTTCCTGTACACTGATGATGAACTAGCAGAAAGAGAAATCATTAAAACAATTCCATTCACAATTGCATCAAATAGAATAAAATACCCAGGAATAAACCTAACAAAGGAAGTGAAAGACCTATACCCTGAAAACCACAAGACACTCTTAAGAGAAATAAAAGAGGACACTAATAAATGGAAATTCATCCCATGCTCTTGGGTCGGAAGAATAAATATTGTCAAAATGGCCATCCTGCCTAAAGCAATCTACAGATTCAATGCAATCGATATCAAAATACCAACAGCATTCTTCACTGAACTGGAACAAATAGTTCTAAAATTCATATGGAACTACGAAAGACCCCGAATAGCCAAAGCAATCCTGAGAAGGAAGAATAAAGCAGGGGGGATCTCGCTTTCCACCTTCAAGCTCTACTACAAAGCCACAGTAATCAAGACAATTTGGTATTGGCACAAGAACAGACCCATAGACCAGTGGAACAGAATAGAGAGTCCAGACATTAACCCAAGCATATATGGTCAATTAATATACGATAAAGGAGCCATGGATATTCAAAGGTGAAATGACAGCCTCTTCAGCAGCTGGTGTTGGCAAAACTGGACAGCTACCTGTAAGAGAATGAAACTGGATTACTGTCTAACTCCATACACAAAAATAAACTCGAAATGGATCAAATACCTGAATGAAAGTCATGAAACCATAAATCTCTTAGAAAAAAACATAGGCAAAAGTCTCTTGGATATAAAGGTGAGCAACTTCTTCATGAACATATCTCCTCGGGCAAGGGAAACAAAAGCAAAAATGAACAAGTGGGACTATATCAAACTAAAAAGCTCTGTACAGCAAAGGACACCATCAGTAGAACAAAAAGGCATCCTACAGTATGGGAGAATATATTCATAAATGACATATCTGATAAGGGGTTGACATCCAAAATATATAAAGAGCTCACATGCCTCAACAAAGAAAAAGCAAATAATTCAATTAAGAAATGGGCAGAGGATCTGAACAGGCACTCCTCCAAAGAAGAAATTCATATGGCCAATAGACACGTGAAAAGATGCTTCACGTCACTAATCATCAGAGGAATGCCAATTAAAACCACAATGAGGTTATCACCTCACACCAGTGAGGATGGTCACCATCCAAAAGACATACAACAACAAATGTTGGTGAGGTTGTGGAGTAAGGGGAACCCTCCTACGCTGCTGGTGGGAATGCAAATTAGTTCAGCCATTGTGGAAAGCAGTATGGAGGTTCCTGAAAAAACTCGAAATAGAAATACCATTTAACCCTGGAATTCCACTACTAGGAATTCACCCTAAGAATACAGTAGCCCAGTTTGAAAAAGACATATGCACCCCTATGTTTATCGCAGCGTTATTTACAATAGCCACGAAATGAAAGAAACCTAAGTGTCCATCAGTAGATGAATAGTAAAAGAAGATGTGGTACATATACACAATGGAATATTATTCAGCCATAAGAAGAAAACAAATCCTACTATTGGCAACAACATGGATCGAGTTAGAGGGAATTATGCTCAGTGAAATAAGCCAGGTGGAGAAAGACAAGTACCAAATGATTTCACTCATCTGTGGAGTATAAGAACAAACCCCAAACTGAAGGAACAAATCAGCAGCAGACTCACAGAACCCAAGAATGGACTAACAGTTACCAAAGGGAAAGGGACTGGGGAGGATGGGTGGGAAGGGAGGGATAAGAGGAATAAGGGGCATTATGATTAGCACACATAATGTATTGGGGGGCATGGGGAAGGCAGTATTGCACAGAGAAGACAAGTTGTGACTCTGTAACATCTTACTATGCTGATGGCCAGTGACTGTAATGGGGTAGTTGGTGGGGAGTTGATAATGGGGGAAATTTAGTAACCACAATGTTGCTCATGTAATTGTTTATTAATGATACCAAAATTAAAAAAATGAATCATTCAATAAAAATTAAAAAAAAGAAAGCCTTGACTTCACTCTGGCTCAAGGTGAGGAAATGGTGGAGTCCTTTGAAGGGCTTAATTCTCACAGATTTTCCTTTAGACTGGAGATGTCATATTCACTCACAGTCTCAAATTTTTTCCATACTTTTCTTTTAAATTCCTTTTCTCATTATATTAGTTTCCTACAGTTGCCATAACTAAGTACCACAAACTGGGTGGCTTCAAACAATAAAAATGTATTCTCTGACAGTACTGGAGGCTAGAAGTCCAATTCAAGGTATGGATGTGATCTTGGCATGGCCATGCTCCCTGCAGAGGCTCTAGGGGAGAATCCTTTGTCTTCTCCTAGCCTCTGCTGGCTGCTTGCTGCTGGCATCATTGGGATTACTTGGCTTGTAACTGCATTGCTCCCGTCTCCACCTTCATTGCCACTTGCTTTCTTCTCTTGGGTGTCTGTGTGTCCTGTCCTCTTATAAGGACACCAAGGTCAGATTTAGCGCTTATCCTGACTCAGTGTGACCTTGTCTTAACTAATCATATCTGCAAAGAGTCTTTTTCTAAAGAAGATCCTATTCTGATGTTCCTGGTCAACATGAATTTGGGCAGATGCTATTCAGTCCACTACGATCATCAACACAACGGACAGCTCAGTGTGGTGGTGTTATGGAGGGAAGTGAAAGAGAGAAACAGGAGCAGAAGTGAGAGCTTCACTGACCTTCTGACCCATACCTCATCAGGTGTAGATGCGACAGCAGTCTGTGGGTCCTCCAGGCCATGGCCACAGATGAAGTGAGGAGTGGAGAGTGGCAGGCAGCCAAAGCCAAAAAGATTTCTCAGAGGGCTTCGGACAACCCCTTGCCCTTCCCCCAAGTTAAGGCCTTATCCACAGGCATAAAGAAGTTGTTAGAAGGGAAGTCTTGTGCTCTTTGTGTTTCCCCATCTATAGTCGAAAGTCACTGAAGCATAACCAATAATGAGGAGTTTCAAACAATTTAGGACAGCAAAATGTGGAAGCATTTCTATATTCCTACATGGTGATGTATGTGGTGTGGGTTGGGCTGCTGATAAGTAGGTAACTGAAAAGGTAGTTCTTCTTCTCAGGGCAAGGACATCAGATGTTCGATTATAAATGGTCAGAAAGCACAGTTAACAAAGCAGTCATATCGATCAGGAAGTAATTGTTTGCGAGAAACAGGACAGTCTTTTCCAAAGGTAATTAAGATAGTGTCACTTGATACGCACTCCAGGGAGAATCACTCTTGCAGCGCACTGTCATTAACCTGGTGTCATGGCAACAGGCTGGCCTGGGTACTCCCTCTGGAGCTTTCTTTTATTAATGTGTCTGCTGTTCACAAGTTACAGTTTTCTCCTTCATTGTGTTACTCTAAACACAAGTGATAAGAGGGAAAGAAAGTGAGGTATATTTTATTACTTAGAACAAGCCTTCAAGAAAAGCAAAACAAATAAACCAACCACTGGTTAGCTACGTGGAAAGGTAATCTCCTTCCTCCATACAAGTCTGTATATGACTGTGGTTCATGGACCAGTACCTGGAAGCCGTTAGAAATGCAGAATCTCACACCACACCCTGGAATTAGAATCTGACCCCTGACAAGATCCTCAGGAGATTCATATTCACATTAAAGGATATGAAGCACTGCTGATGAAATCAAATTGGTAATCAAAAAACTACCCAAGAACAATATTCCTTTCCCAGAGGGCTGCATGGCTGAATTTTATCAAACATTTAAAGAAGAGCTAATACCCATCCTTCTTAAAGTATTCCAGAAAGTAGAAGAGGAGGGAATACTTCCAAACTCATTCCATGAGGCCAGTATCACCCTAATACCAAAACCAGGCAAAGACACCACAAAAAAAGAAAATTATATATCAATATCCCTGAAGAACATAGATGTAAAAATCCACAACAAAATATTAGCAAACCAAATTAAAAAATACATCAAAAAGATCATCCATCATGACCAAGTGGGATTTATTCCAGGGATGTAAGGACGGTACAATATTAGAAAATCAATGAATACCATACACCACATCAACAAAAAGGACAAAAATCACATGATCATCTCAATATGCTGAAAAGCATTTGACAAAATTCAACATCCATTCATGATAAAAAACTCTCAGCAAAATGAGTATAGAGAGTACATACCTCAATATTATAAGTGCCAAATATGACAAACCCACAGCCAACATTATACCTAACAGTGAAAAGCTTTCAGCTTTTCCTGTAAGATCAGGAAAAAGACGAGGATGCCTACTCTCCCCACTTTTATTCAACATAGTAGTGGAGGTCCTAGCCATGGCAATCAGACAACACAAAGAGATAAAAGGCATCCAGACTGGTAAGGAAGAAGTTGAACTGTAACTGTTTGAAGATGACATGATATCATATGCAGAAAACTTAAGACTCCACTAAAAAACTATTAGAACTAATAACAGAATTCAGCAAAGTAGCAGGATACAAAATTAATACACAGAAATCTGTTGCACTCCTATATAGTAACAACGAATTAGCAGAAAGAGAAATAAGGAAAACAACTCCATTTACAACTGCATCAAAAAGATTAAAATACCTAGGAATAAACCTAACCAAGGAGGTTAAAGAACTATACCCTGAAAACTATAAGACATTCATGAGAGAACTTAAAGAAGACACCAGTAAATGGAAATACTTCTTGTGCTCATGGATAGGAACAATTAATATCATCAAAATAGATATCCTGCCCAAAGCAGTCTACAGATTCAATGCAATCCCTATCAAAATACCAACAACATTCTTCAATGAACAAGAGCAAATCGTTCTAAAATTCACATGGAACCACAAAAGACCCCAAATAGCCAAAGCAATCCTGAGAAGGAAGAATAAAACAGGGGGAATTATGCTCCCAGACTTCAAGCTCTACTACAAAGCCACAGTAATCAAGACCATCTGGTACTGGCACAAGAACAGACCCACAGACCAGTGGAACAGAATAGAGAGTCCAGACATAAACCCAAACATATATGGTCAATTAATATACAATAAAGGAGCCATGGATATACAATGGGGAAATAACAGCCTCTTCAACAGCTGGTGTTGGCAAAATTGGACAGCTACATGTTAGAGAATGAAACTGGATTACTGTGTAACCCCATACACAAAGGTAAACTCAAAATGGATAAAAGACCTGAATGTAAGTCATGAAACCATAAAACTCTTAGATAAAAACATAGGCAAAAATCTCTTGGACAGAAACATGAGGAACTTCTTCATGAACATATATCCCTAGGCAAGGGAAAAAAAGCAAAAATGAACAAGTGGGACTATATCAAGCTGAAAAGCTTCTGTACAGCAAAGGTCACCATCAGTAGAACAAAAAGGCATCCTACAGTATGGGGGAATATTTTCATAAATGACATATCCGATAAAGGGTTGACATCCAAAATATATTAAAAGTTCATGTACCTCAACAAACAAAAAGAAAATAAGCCAGTTAAACAATGGCAGAAGATCTGAACAGACACTTCTCCAAAGAAGAAATTCAGATGGCCAACAGTCACATGAAAAGATGCTCCACATCACTAATCATCAGAGAAATGCAAATTAAAACCACAATGAGATATCGCCTCACGCCAGTAAGGACGGCCACCATCCAAAACACAAATAACACAAATGTTAGCAAGGATGTGAAGAAAGGGGAACCCTCCTACACTGCTGGTGGGAATGCAAATTAGTTCAACCATTGTGGAAAGCAGTATGGAGGTTCCTGAAAAAACTCAAAATAGAAATACCATTTGATCCAGGAATCCCACTCCTAGGAATTTACCCTAAGAATGCAGCAGCCCAGTTTGAAAAAGACAGATGCACCCCTATGTTTTTCGCAGCAGTATTTACAATAGCCAAGAAATGGAAGCAACCTAAGTGTCCATCAGTAGATATGGATAAAGTCCATCAGTAGAATGGATAAAGAAGATGTGGTACATATACACAATGGAATATTATTCAGCCAAAAGAAGAAAACAAATCCAGACGTTTGCAACAACATGGATGGAGCTAGAGGGTATTATGCTCAGTGAAATAAGCCAGGTGGAAAAAGACAAGTATCAAATGATTTCACTCATATGTGGAGTATAAGAACAAAGAAAAAAAAACTGAAGGAACAAAACAGCAGCAGACTCACAGAACCCAAGAATGGACTAAAAGATACCAAAGGGAAAGGGATTGGGGAGGGTGGGTGGGAAGGGAGGGACAAGGGGAAAAAAGGGCCATTATGATTAGCAGACATAATGTGGGGGGGGGTACGAGGAGGCCTATACAACTCAGAGAAGACAAGTAGTGACTCTATAGCATCTTACTATGCTGATGGACAGTGACTGTTATGGGTTATATGTGGGGGACTTGATGATATGGGGAGTCTAGTAACCATAATGTTGCATATGTAATTGTAGATTAACGATACCAAAATAAAAATATATATATATATTTTTTACAAAGATGTTCATTCTCCCAAAATTAATTTGTAAAGTTTATGCAATCCCCCCCCCCAAAAAAACAACTGAAGGAACAAAACAGCAGCAGACTCACAGAACCCAAAGGGAAAGGGACTGGGGAGGATGGGTGGGAAGGGAGGGACAAGGGGGAATAAGGGGCATTACGATTTGCAGACATAATTCAGGGGGGAGCACAGGGAGGGGTGTGCAACTCAGAGAAGACAAGTAGTGATTCTATAGCATCTCACTACGCTGGTGGACAGTGACCGTAATGGGGTATGTGGGGGGGGACTTGATGAAGTGGGGAGTTTAGTAACCATAATGTTGCACATGTAATTGTGGATTAACAATACCAAAATAAAAAAAAGATTAAATGAGATAATATATGTAAAACATTTTACAATGCTTAGTATATAATAAAGACTGAATAAATATTAGGGTTATTATTGTATAAAGATGAGGTCAATTCTGGGACTAAAAGAATATATTAGTGCAAAAATCTGAGTACTGATTAAATTAAAATCTACATACATAAAATGAGAAATTGAGATACATTCACAGATTATTCAAGAATAAAAAACAAAACAAAATGACTACAAGAGGATTTAGCAGATGGATCAAGCCTGGGTAAGTGTCTTAGTCTGTTGGCACTTGTGCAACAAAAACACCATATTTTGTGTGGCTGATAAACAGCAAACCTTTATTTCTCACAGCTCTGGAGTCTGGGAAGTCCAAGATCCTGGGGCCAGCAGGTCGATGTCTGGTGAGGTCCTAGTTCTGAGATGGCCATCTTTTCTCTAACCTCACATGATGAATGAGGGATGGGAGCTTTCTCTGACCTCCTTTCTGAGGACACTAACTCCAGTCACTTCCCAAATGTCCCACCTCAAAGGACTAATCACATCAGGGATTAGGATCTCAACATATCAATTTTGGGGGGACACAAATATTTGGTCTACAGCACAGGGGTTACCCTGGATTACTCATTTTGTTCACCTACATTCATCTAATTAAGAGGAATAATCAATTCTTGATAGCATCTTTTTGGATATCGCTTTTTGAGATAGAAATTTTCAAAAGAACTATTTTAAAAATCTCCAAAGTATCTAAGAATATTCATCTTTCATAACGAGGAGAAACAAGATACGTAATATCCAGTTGTACGCTCAGATGTATGTCAGTGCATCTCATTCTAGTCTCCATTCCTTCCAGCTTCTTTCTGAACTTTCTCAGCTTGTCCAATCTACTGTTGAACCCATCCATTGAGCTTTATATTTTACTAATCCTTTTCTTCTTCTTTTCTTAAATTTCTTACATTAAAAACAAAATGTATCTTCTGAGTTTCTTTTCTCATAATGTTCTGCTCTTATCTTGATATATAGTTACATTCCAGATGTTTCTGTAATTCTGGATAGAGCACATTTTATCAATGACTGGAGGAAACACATTGTTCATTCATGCATGAGGGAGTGCCTTCCAATTAAAGGCTTTGGAATTAAATTGCTTTGGAATTCCAAATGAGTTTCATTGAGAAGAAACGAAGGAAGCTAAAAGCCTTTCACTTGAGATTTGACAATGGCAAGAAAACCTTTTTAAAATGTTAACATTTAATTAGCATGGGTTATAAATAGAATATTGTTTGGAATTTACGTAGGCATGGTCTTTTGTTTCTGTGTAACTGTTGGCTGTTCTTTCTACAGTTCCTCCTAAAAATGGGACAATGACATCTCAGTCATGTTTATTTGCGAATTTCTTTTCAGAGAGAGTTTATTCGGGTGAGAACTGGGTTTCGTTTGGCCCGTGCCATCTCATCACCTGCTTCTTGGGTAAGTGGACTGAGGTGAGGTGGGGAAGGTACTAATGAACCGGTTGGTGGCTGTTCCTTTGCCCTCTGTGTTCCTGTATATGAAACTCAGTTTGGTTGTGACCAGGAGGTCACACAAGACTATGTAGAGAAAGACATAATCACCTCAGACCCTCCACTGGTAAATAGGAATTTAGCAACAGCTTTGCTTATAGCACACAAAAATGGGTGAAAGGGAAAGATTTGCAAAAAAAAAATTTTTTTTAGTGTGGTAGGGTTCTCCAGAAAAACAGAGCAAGAAGAATATTCCCCCTCCTGAGGTGTCCTCCAGCTTTTTTCTCCTGAGACCTTCAGTTGACCAGATGAGGTCCAACCACATTACGGAGAGCAGTCTGCTTTACTCACTGTCTAGTGATTTAAATGTTAATCTCATCTAAAGCATACTTTCACAGCTACATCCTGGCAAGTGTTTGACCAAATATCACAGTATTGTGGCCTAGCCAAGTCAATACATATAATTAGCCATCACATTGAACCATCATGAGAATTGGAATAGAGACTGATTTGTTATAATATCTCAGATAAATTCCCTAAAATCACTCTGAATGGTGTGTTTTGATGAAGGAATAGGACCAGAAAACTTTCAACGTCACTCCTCTGGCAGAAGCCTCAGTGAAAGTAGCTTCCCACTTCAAGTCCCAGTCTCTACCATAATAAAGTGGGAAGCTCTGAGGTCAGCTCACTGGGGTCTGCAGCCTGGCTGTACTGTTTCCTGGGTGATCAGAGGGAGCCTACTTTTATTTTTCTCTGCTTCAATTTCATCAGCTATAAAATAGAGATAGGTTTAACATTCCAACTCATGGAAAGCTTGTAGAACAACTATTCAAGGAACATATGAAGTATTTAGTAGATGCTAGCTCTTGTTACTACTCAAAGTAATAATAAAGCCAAACATTTCCTTAATGTTCATCTTAGAGGTAGGTTTTTTTTTTTTTTGGTTTATTTGCTTTGTTTTTAAACCTGTAGCCTTGCAGAAAGTTACACCAGCCTCATCCCTTCCTGCTTTTACTCTGGGGTTGGCATTTCAGTGTCCCTTAAGGGGGCACTCAATGTCAGCAAGTTGTTTTCCACTAGGAAGGCTGGAAGGGGGAAGAATTGTACAGGCTTCTGTTAATAAGTCTGGATGTGATGGGTGGAAGATTGGCTTTCACTGAGTCGATGCCAAGATGCAGCTACCATTTTATGAATCTTACAAATGGACCACCCCATTTTGACGAATTGATGAGTAAATACTGTAGTGGTAAGATCATTCTAAGAAAAAAATATGTAACAATTCAATGTTGCAAAAATAATCACCTATTTCTTTTTTACCAAGTAAATTCTTACCACTTGAAAGAGCTAGCTCTTATTCCCTTTATTCAAAGCTTATCTGCCAATTATTTACCATGTTATAATGATTAACAACACCTTCTGTGGTTGAATTAATTACTTATATATAAATTACTTCCCTAACTACTTACCTCTCTATGGTCTCGATCTTTTAAAACAATAAGGGACTCAGGAATTACTTGCTAAATTAAAAATACATCTTAAAGAACCAAAGAAAGATTTTAAGCGTGCAAATTTTTGG
Organism: Smutsia gigantea; assembly: GCA_032199065.1. Lineage (NCBI taxonomy): Eukaryota > Metazoa > Chordata > Mammalia > Pholidota > Manidae > Smutsia > Smutsia gigantea. Next base: position 11,223 of record JAVSCE010008782.1, on the reverse strand, counting down.
TGCTATTTTCAGTCACATGGGTCTTTCACTGTCCTTCAAATGACACCACAAGTGTGCCACTGACTGTGCTTGTGCATTTGGTTGGCTGGATCACATGTGAAACATTAATAGCACAGGTACATTTTCTTATCCTTTAGAAACCTGGAGAGGGGAGGGGAGTCAGCAGAGAGGGGCTATGTAATCACTAGCAAACCCTAATATCTCATCATCTAGTTACAGAGATCAAGTTCTATCTAGCTCATCCAGCTGCATGTCCTTGTATTGACATTAAGTCTTCCCCTTAAAGCACAAAGCATTTCTCATTTTCAATTTTAAGGCTGCAGAGGGACTGACTGTACTGTCATTACCAAGAGCACAGCCCAGAGTCCAATTTGGAGACCTTGATTTTCGTTATGTTTTCTAACCCTCTCATCAAGCCTTCTTTCTCTTACCCTGATTTCTTCTCTCATTTCTCTGCTTCTTCTTTCTTTATATGGTTTGTCTTAATACATGAAGAAAAGACAAAAGACCTTCAAGGGCAAAGAGGAAAATGGATGATAATCATTACAAATGACCAGTTAGAATTGAGCCCATTTAATATGCTTAGCTGAACAAAGGTGTTTCTCTCTTCTGCAATATTCCACTGAATAGATGAGTGTATTCACATATAATTTCATGTGATTATCCTACAATAGGAGTTCCTAGCCACAATTCTCTATCAGGTGTTGTTAAGCACATAAACAAACTGGCTACAAGCAAATCCTGTCCATTCAGTATTTATTTTCCTTTCATGAAGATTCTTTGTAGGTGAACTCTGGCAACACTGACTCCCTATTAAAATAACAAGAAAGGAAAATTTGAAGTTGGAAGAGATGTGGAAGAATCTTTGTCACAAAAACGTGTCTTGTATCAAATGAATTTCCTCCATGAGGAAAAACTACATAACAGGCCAGAAAAATTCATATAGTGAAAAGCAATATTAAATGGTTAAAAATAAAAGCAGAAACATTAAGATGCTGTTACGCCACTGTTATTCAACATAGTACTGGAGGTCCTAGCCACGGCAATCAGACAAAAGAAAGACATACAAGGCATCCAGATTGGTAAAGAAGAAGTCAAATTGTCACTATTTGCGGATGACATGATATTGTACATAAAAAACCCTAAAGACTCCACTCCAAAACTACTAGAACTAATATCTGAATTCAGCAAAGTTGCAGGATACAAAATTAACACACATAAATCTGTTGCTTTCCTATACACTAATGATAAACTAACAGAAAGAGAAATCAGAAAAACAGTTCCATTCACAATAGCATCAACAAGAATAAAATACCTAGGAATAAACCTAACGAAGGAAGTGAAAGACCTGTACTCTGAAAACTACAAGACACTCCTAAGAGAAATTAAAGAGGACACTAACAAATGGAAATGCATCCCATGCTCTTGGCTAGGAAGAATAAATATTGTCAAAATGGCTATACTACCTAAAGCAATCTACAGATTCAATGCAATCCCTATCAAACTACCAACAGCTTTCTTCAATGAACTGGAACAAATAATTCTAAAATTCATATGGAACCACAAAAGACCCCGAATAGCCAAAGCAATCCTGAGAAGGAGGAATAAAACAGGGGGAATTACACTCCCTGACTTCAAGCTCTACTACAAAGCCACAGTAATCAAGACAATTTGGTATTGGCACAAAAACAGACCCACAGACCAGTGGAACAGAATAGAAAATCCAAACATTAACCCAAACATATACAGTCAATTAATATTTGATAAGGTGCCTTGGATATACAATGGGGAGATGACAGCCTCTTCAGCAGCTGGTGTTGGAAAAACTGGACAGCTACATGTAAGAGAATGAAACTGGACTACTGTCTAGCCCCATACACAAAGGTAAACTCGAGGTGGATCAAGGACCTGAATGTAAGTCATGAAACTATAAAACTCTTAGAAAAAAATATAGGCAAAAATCTCTTGGACATAAACATGAGCAACTTCTTCATGAACATATCTCCCCGAGCAAGGGAAACAAAAGCAAAAATGAACAAGTGGGACTATATCAAGCTGAAAAGCTTCTGTACAGCAAAGGACACCATCAGTAGAACAAAAAGACATCCTACAGTATGGGAGAATATATTCATAAATGACGTATCCGATAAGGGGTTGACATCCAAAATATATAAAGAACTCACGCACCTCAACAAACAAAAAGCAAATAATCCATTTAAGAAATGGGCAGAGGACATGAATAGACACTTCTCCAAAGAAGAAATTCAGATGGCCAACAGGCACATGAAAAGATGCTCCACATCACTAATCATCAGAGAAATGCAGATTAAAACCACAATGAGATATCACCTCACACCAGTGAGGATGGCCAACATCCAAAACACAAACAACAACAAATGTTGGTGAGGATGTGGAGAAAAGGGAACCGTCCTACACTGCTGGTGGGAATGCAAATTAGTTCAACCATTGTGGAAAGCAGTATGGAGGTTCCTCAAAAAACTCAAAATAGAAATACCATTTGACCCAGGAATTCCACTCCTAGGAATTTACCCTAAGAATGCAGCAGCCCAGTTTGAAAAAGACAGATGCACCCGTATGTTTATCGCAGCACTATTTACAATAGCCAAGAAATGGAAGCAACCTAAGTGTCCATCAGTAGATGAATGGATAAAGAAGATGTGGTACATATATACAATGGAATATTATTCAGCCATAAGAAGAAAATAAATCCAACCATTTGCAACAACATGGATGGAGCTAGAGGGTATTATGCTCAGTGAAATAAGTCAAGCTGAAAAAGACAAATACCAAATGATTTCACTCATATGTGCAGTATAAGAACTAAGGAAAAAAAAAACTGAAGGAACAAAACAGCAGGAGACTCACAGAACCCGAGAATGGACAAATAGTTACCAAAGGGAAAGGGACTGGGGAGGATGGGTGGGAAGGGAGGGGTAAAAGGGAAGAAGGGACATTACGATTAGCAGATGTAATGTTTGGGGGGCACGGGGAGGGCTGTACAACCCAGAGAGGACAAGTAGTGACTCTATGGCATCTCACTATGCTGATGGACAGTGACTGCAATGGGGTTGGGGGGGGGGAACCTGATGAAGGGGGTAGTGTAATCACCATAATATTACTCATTTAACTGTAGATTAATGATATCAAAATAAAATAAAATAAAATAAAAAAGATGCTGTTATGGACTTATTTTGCAGTCAAATTAACCAATACCAAAGAGAGGGCCACCCTGTTTGAAAAGACTGATATAAAACTGTCTTTCTTCTATCCTTTACCCCTGAAGTAGGGATTCTTATCCTGAAATACTCAATGGGCCTCAGGGTTGTGTGAATTCTTAGAAATTTGGTGGTGTTCTTGTGTACATGGGCCTTTTTTTTTCTGGGAGATGATCTGTAGCTCCTGTCAGATTTTTCAAAGAGGTCTACTATAAAAATCACTGTTCTTAGAAGATTCTTTAAGGAAATGTTGGATACAATGATATCAGTTACTGCTCAGGGTTTATGAAATCAAAGATGTGCATTTGAGCTATATTTCTCTAGAAGACAGGTCAGGCCTGTCTGAATAGCTGCTGCAAAGTGTGACAGGAAATTAGAGAATAGCTCAGAATTGGACTTGGGCAGACCCATTGTATGAACTATGGTAACGATACCAAAATTATATCACCACCACCATCACCACCATCATCACCATCACCATCATCTCAGTTGCTTAACAAAATAAGTTTGCTTCTCATTCACACAAAGTCCAATTCCTAATTATTAGGCATCCCCCAATGCGGTCCTTCAGAGATCTAGGCTCCTTGGTTTCTAAGGCTCTCTCTTCTTATACAGCCTTGGGGTCTTCTGTTAAAACCTCGATATCTTGCCAGTAGATAGGGGAAGAGAAACAAGGTATGGAGGATCACATGAGGGTTGGACATCATTTTTATTTACATTCCTTCAGTCAAAATTCAGTCACATGACCAAACCTAAATATAAGGGAGGTTGGAAAATCTAGTCTAGCTATATCCTCTGGAGGTGGAAGAAATGACTTTTGGTGAACACATAGCATTTCAGCCCTATCCTTTTAAATGAAGAGGCTGGAGGTGAAGAAGACACTGCTTTAGAGACTAGGAGAAAGTTCAGTGCCATAGGCAGGCCAACATAGTGCACAGACTATAGCAGAAGAGGCAGGTTTACTGGAGGTAAAAAAGTATCCACAGCAACATAAAACCTATGAGTTAAAAATGCTCAGAATTGGGACTTCCGGGAAGATGGCGGTGTGAGCAGGGCGGCAGAAATCTCCTCCCAACACTATATTTATCTACGAAAACACAGAAAATACATCTATTCCTAAAAGAGAGACGAGATACACAGGAAAGCGCACAGCGTGCAGCTACACCCGAGAGGACTTGGCACCCCAAGAGGCGGGTAAGATACAGAGTCGTGACCCGGCGGGACCCAAGCACTCCCCCACCCCAGCGCACCGGCGGGAGGAGAGGATTCAGAGCCGGGAGGGAGTGGAAGTACACCCCGCGAAGTAGCCAGCCCCGGTGATCTGTGCGGGGAGCGCTGACCCACATTTCGCAGTGCAGCGGACATTGGAGAGACACAGGGGCAGGATCTGAGCGGGGAACGCACCAGGGTGCTTGCAGCCGGCTCCCGGGAAGGAAAAAAAAAAGCGCGCGCTTTCTTCAGCGGTCTTAAAGAGACAGGAACCCAGCGGAGGAGCCGGATCGCCCCAGCACACTCAGCCCAGCAGGCTGCGAGTCCTGGGGAGTTTCAGACGCCTTAGCTGGCGACTGAGGAAGCGTAGCCATACTTAACACTTCTCAGTGAGATCAACAGCCTCCTACTCTTTCCCACCCCTGCCAGAGCGATAAAGGGCCCTGCAGAGCAGCACAGTCACAGCTGTGGAATAGTGGGGCAACAGGGCCACCTAGAGCATTCCCACAGAATCTATGTCCGGTGGGCATTTTTTTTGTTTTTTTGTTTTGTTTTGTTTTTTTGCTTTGTTTTTGTTTTTTCTTTTCTTTCTTTTTTTCTTTTTTTCTTTCTTTCTTTCATTTTTTTCTTTTGTTTTTTCTTCTCTTTTTAAAGTCTTAAAGAGCCCAGCTGACATACGTGGCAACTATCAGTGACCAATTATACAGCCATGAAAAGACAGAGGAATATGGTTCAGACGAAAATCAACCAGACAACCCCAGAGAGGGAGTCTGAAGGGATGGAAATGCACAGCCTCCCTGAAAAAGAATTCAGAATAAAAGTCATAACCATGCTGATGGACCTACAGAGAAATGTGCAAGAGCTGAGGGAGGAAGTGAGGGAACTGAGGAAAGACAATACAGAAATCAGACAAGCGATCGACGGGCTTAACAGCAGAATGGATGAGATGCGAGAGACTGTTAATGGAACAGAAAACAGAGAACAGGAGTACAGAGCAGCTGAGGCAGAGAGAGATAAAAGGATTTCTAGGAATGAAAGAATATTAAGAGAACTGTGTGACCAATCCAAACGGAACAATATTCGCATTATAGGAGTACCAGAGGAAGAAGAGAGAGAAAAAGGGATAGAAAGTGTCTTTGAAGAAATAATTGCTGAAAACTTTCCCTCGCTGGGGAAGGAAGTAGTCTCGCAGTCCACTGAAGCTCATAGATCTCCCAACACAAGGGACCCAAGGAAGACAACACCAAGACACATAATAATTAAGATGGCAAAGATCAAAGATAAAGACAGGGTATTAAAGGCAGCTAGAGAGAGAAAAAAGATCACCTACAAAGGAAAACCCATCAGACTATCATCAGACTTCTCAACAGAAACCTTACAGGCCAGAAGAGAATGGCATGATATATTTAACATTATGAAACAGAAGGGCCTCGAACCAAGAATATTGTATCCAGCACGATTATCATTTAAATATGATGGAGGGATTAAACAATTTCCAGATAAACGAAAGTTAAGAGAGTTTGCCTCTCATAAACCACCACTACAGGATATCTTAAATGGACTGCTCTAGATGGAAGCACACCTCAGGCTAAAAAGATGTCACTAAAGAGAAAAAAAAATCATAGCAAGGAAAGCAGACCATCCAAATACTAACTAAAGGCAAAGAATAAAACACCTATTATAGAAAGAATGGAGGAGGAGGAATAAGAAGGGAGAGAAATAAAGAAACATCAGACTGTGTTTACAATAACTTAACAAGAAAGTTAAGTTAGATTGTTAGATAGTAAAGAAGCAACCCTTGAACCCTTGGTAACCACGAATCTAAAGCCAGCAATGGCAATAAGTACATACCTATCAATAATCACCCTAAACATAAATGGACTGAATGCACCAATCAAAAGACACAGAGTAACAGAATGGACAAAAAAGCAAGACCCATCTATATGCTGCCTACAAGAAACTCACCTCAAATCCAAAGATATACACAGACTAAAAGTGAAGGGATGGAAAAAGATATTTCATGCAAACAACAAAGAGAAAAAAGCAGGTGTTGCAGTACTTGTATCAGACAAAATAGACTTCAAAACGAAGAAAGTAGCAAAAGATAAAGAAGGACATTACATAATGATAAAGGGGTCAGTCCAACAAGAAGATATAACCATTATAAATATATATGCACCCAACACAGGAGCGCCAGCATATGTGAGACAAATACTAGCAGAGTTGAAGGAGGAAATAGACAGCAATGCATTCATCTTAGGAGACTTCAACACACCACTCACTCCAGAGGACAGATCAACCAGACAGAAAATAAGTAAAGACACAGAGGCACTGAACAACACACAAGAACAGATGGACCTAACAGACATCTACAGAACTCTACACCCAAAAGCAACAGGATACACATTCTTCTCAAGTGCACATGGAACATTTTCCAGAATAGACCACATACTAGGCCACAAAAAGAACCTCAGTAATTTCAAAAATATTGAAATCCTACCAACCAACTTCTCAGATCACCAAGGTATAAAACTAGAAATAAATTTTAGAAAGAAATCAAAAAGGCTCACAAATACATGGAGACTTAACAACACTCTCCTAATTAATCAATGGGTTAACGACCAAATCAAAACAGAAATCAAAGAATATATGGAGACTAATGACAACAACAACACAAAGCCACAACTTCTGTGGGACGCAGCAAAGGCAGTTCTAAGAGGAAAGTATATTGCAATCCAGGCCTATTTAAAGAAGAAGAACATTCCCAAATGAATAGTCTAAAGACACAATTACTGAAATTGGGAAAAGAAGAACGAATGAGGCCCAAAGTCACCAGAAGGAGGGACAAAGTAAAGATTAGAGAAGAAATAAATAAAATTGAGAAGAATAAAACAATAGAAAAAATCAATAAAACCAAGAGCTGGTTCTTTGAAAAAATAAACAAAATAGATAAACCCCTAGCCAGACTCATTAAGAGAAAAAGAGAATCTACACACATAAACACAATCAGAAATGAGAAAGGAAAAATCACGACGGACCCCACAGAAATACAAAGAATCATAAGAGAATATTATGAGAATCTATATGCTAACAAGCTGGAAAACATAGAAGAAATGGACAACTTCTTAGAAAAATACAACCTTCCAAGACTGACCAAGCAAGAAACAGAAAAACTAAACAGACCAATCACCAGTGACGAAATCGAATTGGTAATCAAAAAACTACCCAAGAACAAAACCCCTGGGCCTGATGGATTCACCTCTGAATTCTACCAGACATATAGAGAAGAAATAACACCGATTCTCCTTAAAGTTTTCCAAAAAATAGAAGAGGAGGGAATACTTCCAAACTCATTCTATGAAGCCAGCATCACTCTAATACCAAAACCGGGCAAAGACCTCACCAAAAAAGAAAATTACAGACCAATATCCCTGATGAACGTAGATGCAAAAATACTCAACAAAATATTAGCAAACCGAATTCAAAAATACATCAAGAGGATCATACACCATGATCAAGTGGGATTCATCCCAGGGATGCAAGGATGGTACAACATTCGAAAATCCATCAACATCATCCACCACATCAACAAAAAGAAGAACAAAAACCACATGATCATCTCCATAGATGCTGAAAAAGCATTTGACAAAATTCAGCATGCATTGATGATTAAAACTCTCAACAAAATGGGTATAGACGGCAAGTACCTCAACATCATAAAGGCTATATATGACAAACCCACTGCTAACATCATACTTAACGACGAGACGCTGAAAGCTTTTCATCTAAGATCGGGAACAAGACAAGGATGCCCACTCTCTCCACTGTTATTCAACATAGTACTGGAGGTCCTAGCCACAGCAATCAGACAAAACAAAGACATACAAGGCATCCAGATTGGTAAAGAAGAAGTCAAATTGTCACTATTTGCAGATGACATAATATTGTACATAAAAAACCCTAAAGACTCCACTCCAAAACTACTAGAACTAATATCTGAATTCAGCAAAGTTGCAGGATAGAAAATTAACACACAGAAATCTGTTGCTTTCCTATACACTAATGATGAACTAACAGAAAGAGAAATCAGAAAAACAATTCCATTCACTATTGCATCAAAAAGAATAAAATACCTAGGAATAAACCTAACGAAGGAAGTGAAAGACCTGTACTCTGAAAACTACAAGACACTCCTAAGAGAAATTAAAGAGGACACTAACAAATGGAAATGCATCCCATGCTCTTGGCTAGGAAGAATAAATATTGTCAAAATGGCTATACTACCTAAAGCAATCTACAGATTCAATGCAATCCCTATCAAACTACCAACAGCTTTCTTCAATGAACTGGAACAAATAATTCTAAAATTCATATGGAACCACAAAAGACCCCGAATAGCCAAAGCAATCCTGAGAAGGAGGAATAAAACAGGGGGAATTACACTCCCTGACTTCAAGCTCTACTACAAAGCCACAGTAATCAAGACAATTTGGTATTGGCACAAAAACAGACCCACAGACCAGTGGAACAGAATAGAAAATCGAAACATTAACCCAAACATATACAGTCAATTAATATTTGATAAAGGAGCCTTGGATATACAATGGGGAGATGACAGCCTCTTCAGCAGCTGGTGTTGGAAAAACTGGACAGCTACATGTAAGAGAATGAAACTGGACTACTGTCTAGCCCCATACACAAAGGTAAACTCAAGGTGGATCAAAGACCTGAATGTAAGTCATGAAACCATAAAACTCTTAGAAAAAAACATAGGCAAAAATCTCTTGGACATAAACATGAGCGACTTCTTCATGAACATATCTCCCCAGGCAAGGGAAACCAAAGCAAAAATGAACAAGTGGGACTATATCAAGCTGAAAAGCTTCTGTACAGCAAAGGACACCATCAGTAGAAGAAAAAGACATCCTACAGTATGGGAGAATATATTCATAAAAAACGTATCTGATACAGGGTTGACATGCAAAATATATAAAGAACTCACAGACCTTAACAAACAAAAAGCAAATAATCCAATTAAGAAATGAGCAGAGGACATGAATAGACACTTCTCCAAAGAAGAAATTCAGATGGCCAACAGGCACATGAAAAGATGCTCCACATCGCTAATCATCAGAGAAATGCAGATTAAAACCACAATGAGATATCACCTCACACCAGTGAGGATGGCCAACATCCAAAACACAAACAACAACAAATGTTGGCGAGGATGTGGAGAAAAGGGAACCCTCCTACACTGCTGGTGGGAATGCAAATTAGTTCAACCATTGTGGAAAGCAGTATGGAGGTTCCTCAAAAAACTCAAAATAGAAATACCATTTGACCCAGGAATTCCACTCCTAGGAATTTACCCTAAGAATGCAGCAGCCCAGTTTGAAAAAGACAGATGCACCCCTATGTTTATCGCAGCACTATTTGCAATAGCCAAGAAATGGAAGCAACCTAAGTGTCCATCAGTAGATGAATGGATAAAGAAGAGTGGTACATATACACAATGGAATATTATTCAGCCATAAGAAGAAAACAAATCCTACCATTTGCAACAACATGGATGGAGCTAGAGGGTATTATGCTCAGTGAAATAAGCCAAGCGAAAAAGACAAGTATCAAATGATTTCACTCATATGTGGAGTATAAGAACAAAGAAAAAAACTGAAGGAACAAAACAGCAGCAGACTCATAGAACCCAAGAATGGACTAATAGTTAACAAAGGGAAAGGGACTGGGGAAAATGGGCGGGAAGGGAGGGATAAGAGGGAAAAAGGGGCATTACGATTAGCAGATGTAATGTTGGGGGGGCACGGGGGGGCAGTACAACTCAGAGAAGAAAAGTAGTCATTCTATAGCATCTCACTACGCTGATGGACAGTGACTGTAATGGGGTTGGTGGGGGGACCTGATGAAGGGGTAGTTTAATAATCATAATATTGCACATGTAATTGTAAATTAATGATAATAAAATAAATTATATTAAAAAAAATGCTCAGAATTTTAGGCATGGAGGCAGGAAAAATTGGGGGATTCAGTGATCAGTGTTAGAGCCAGATATTTAGCATTTAGGAAGACCTAGGCTTAAGAATGGAGGATAAGAGCAGTGTCAGACCTAGAGTGAGATAACCAAGAGCAGGAAAAGTACAGAGATGAGGACTGGGCACAGGGGAAACAGTCCAGATAGACTGTGAGGTGACTTCTTCATGACCAGAATGTTGGGGTTCCTCTTGTCCAAGGTCAGGATTGGTCCTGGAGTTAAAGCCGAGCCTACAGATAGGAGGGGAGGCACGTGGGAGCCTGAAAGGCCAGGCATGACCCACCCTCAAATGTCACCATTAACCTTATACTATGCTTCTCCGTCATAGACAACAGCCCCAGCTAACCCTAACTTCCTCATAGATGTGCTGGGATGAAAGAGGACAACAGAGCCAGTATAAAGCAACTGCTCCCCTAAGAGTCTGGAGGACCTGGGGTGCCATATTTGCTCAGAAGAAATAATAATTAAAAATAACAGCAGACATGTGCAAGACACAGTTCTTGGGCTTTAAATATATTTAACCATTCAGTCTTCACAAAAACCTTTATTAGAAGGAGGTATTTTATTACCCTAATTTTAAAGATTTAAAAACTAAGTGACCTGCTTAGGTAAGTGGCAGAGCTGGGATTCAAAGAGGTCCAGTTCCAGGGTCAATAACCATAAACACTGTGCATACTACCTTTCTTAGAAAGTCAAGTTTGGCCAACATTTCATGTAACATTATTCTCTTAA
>JAVSCE010008781.1:0-55881 GCA_032199065.1 Smutsia gigantea | reverse complement strand
CCTGGTCAGATACCACCAGGTGTCCAGAAGAGACAACTTCTGCTCCACCCTTCCTGGGGGACTACACTTAAGGGGCCAGAAGGGGCCTCGCTGAGGGAAAGCCAGACTGAGGTGAAGGTAGGGGAGGAGGCGGCCCTGCCCCGGCCCTTTGGGACAACAGGGAAGATGGCACCTGGAGCCCAGGCTGGAGGGTGGACCTGGTCTCAGACAGCCCCGCACAGGCAGCCCAGGCCTCACTGCTGATCTGAAACCTCAGACTGGGCCCCTTCCATCCCGTGGTCCCCAGGACTGTCTGTTTTATTACTGGTGATAACAACAGTCCACCACTCACTCTGTGCCAGGCACTTTAAATGCCTGTCCCCCTCCTTGCTCACAACAGCAGGACGGGTGCAGTTATCAGGGCGTGTTTCAGATGAGGCAGTGAACCTCAGAGAGTGTAATCCACATGCCTAAAGCCATGCAGCTAATGACAGAACCAGCTCTCAAACCCTAGCGCTCACACTTCCACACCTTGTGCCCCATCTCAGTCCACAGCTGGGACAGCTCCCCCTTCTGTCCCTGTGAGGACCCCAGTTTGGACTTAGTCAGGTCTCCCTGTACCCCACCAGATGACTGCCCAGTCTCCTCCCTGGCCAGCCTCCAGCCTCCTCCCCTGCAGTTGTCCCTCCACCCAGAGCAGAGGGACTCTCCTGGAATCCAGACCTGAGCCCTCCACTCTGCTGCTGAAGACCTTGCCCTTCTCTGCCTGGCATTCAGGGCTCCCGCTCCCATCCTCCCCCTGCTCTCTCTCCCACCCCCTCCTCCATGTCTCCCACATGTGCCCCAGGCTTCCCATCTCCATGCCTTTGCTCATCTGCTTCCTCCGCCTGGCATGCTCTCCCCGTGTCTCTTACTTCAAAGTTCTCAAGGCCCAAACCCAATGCCACTTTCTCCACAGAGCTGTCCCAGGATCAGGGCCTTACAGCAGGCATGACTTCTCTCTTGGAATCCCTAATAGCACAGGGTCTCACCGGCTCCCCATACAGCTATTTGTGTACAGGAGAGCACCCCTCGACCCCACCCCAAGCCCAGAGCTCCTGGCGGACAGGGTCTTCTCTCCCTAGGAGCTGCCTCCCCGCTGGGGCCCAGGACACAGCTGGGTACACGGAGCGGGCTGGTTCACTGCAGACATAGTCCGCTCCACAGCCGGACAACTTGATGCTGTGAATGACCGAGGCAGAAGCAGCTGAGTGCCCAGCCTGTGAGTCTTAAACCCTTTTGGTGCCATGGACCCTCTGGCCTCTATGAAGGGCTAAGGCCCTCTTCTCAGAAAAATGTTCTTAAATGCATAAAATAGCAAGGATTACAAAGGAAACCAATTACACTGAAATATGGTCATCAAAACATTATTTAAAACATTCACAGCCACAGATCACTTCTTAGTGATGCCTTAAATAACAAAATCTAGTTCTAATAAGCACTGTGATTTTGAAGTATGATGAACAAAAGCGTTATTTCAAGACACCCACAAAATGATACTATGACATGATAGTTTCTGTGATTCTATGATTTCTACAAAATCATGAACAGCTAATGCCATTGTGGTTTATCACCCACATTTGTAATTGTAATTAGAGTCTAGTGAAAATAAAGATGGGATTTTTTATTTCCTGTCCAAGTTCTTGGACACTCTAGATTCTGGGGTCCCTGGTTAAGAACCCCTGGCTTAGAGATGAGGCTTAAGGGAAAGAGCAGGATTTATCCAGAGCCCAGATGGTGGGTGTAGGCTACTTGGCATGTCCCTGACCCCCCTCTCCTCCTTCCTGCCTTGGTCCCCATGCCCACAGCCTGGTGGTTCTGGCTTATCCTAAAGCCTCTCAGTTGGGTAGGCTTGGCAGAGGTCCCTGGAGAACGACCCCAGAACGACCCCGTGGAACCACTGTGCCCCAGACAGCTCGACTCAGGGCCTCAAGGCCCCTGGCCACCTCCCAGGCAACTTGTTTTATGTCCAAAAAAGCAGGGCTGACAGGCAATAAATTGACAAAGGAAGGCTGGAGTGGGCTGAGACTGTGTCCAGCGCCTGTCCAGCCACGGGGCTGAACCATCACCGTCCTCTCAGGAGGGATGTAAGCACCACCAGTTATCCAGGAAGAAAGGGCATCATAAAGATGTACCCAAAAGCTGCTTGGGAGCATCTCTGGCCTCATTTTCCAAGTGTAGTGCCAAGCCCAGGGCCAGCTGTCAACTGTCACCTCCTCCACCACCAGCAGGATGGGCTCTCCTTCTGGGACCCCCCAGGCCTGCCTTTCAACCTGGGTCCTGCTCCCAGAAGATTCCTGAGCTCTCTGCTGTTCATGAATGGACTGGTTTTTTGTAGACAGGGCCCCCAGATAGTGCCCCCAGGTCGGGGTGGAGCCCAAGAGGGAAAGGGAGTCAACCCTGTCACTTCTGTCACCTTCACCAGCGCAAGCCCATCACTGAGTCCCATGGATGCCACCCAGGAAATGGCTCTTGCCTTATCCAGACCACACTGTCAGCTGTCATCCCCATGCCATGCCCAGATGATTAAGTCACCTGTATGGTACCCCATACCAGTTACCTTGTGCAGGTCTGTGCCAATCTCTGGCCGGGCAAGACCTCAGACAACCCTCCTGCCAGCCCCATGAACAAGGCACCATTGGCCCATTTAACAGACAAGGTAACTGAGGCTCAGAGAGGTCAAGTGACGCCCAGGAGGCAGTTGGAAACTGACAGAGCTATGATTTAAGCCCAGTCTGTCTGGCTCCAAATCTCCCCACTGGCAGCTTTTTGGCCCCCAGTTGGTATGCCCTGTCACCACAGGTGGCCAGAGACTATCTCTCTAAAGGAGATTTCCCAGTCCCCTCCATATAACCCTCTTTCCCTTTCCTGCCCTGGCCCAGAGGCTCCCTCAGAGCCCAGAGACTCATCTCCAAACCCCACTGGTTCCAGTCCCACCTCCTCCAAGAAGCCTTCCCTGACTGCCCAAACTCTGCAAAGTCAGAAGTCTTCAAGTGCCTCCCAGCCCTAAGCAGGAGCTGCCAGGATAACCACTGGCACTGTCTGTGGGCAGGGGCTGAATGAGTCTTTCTCCTAATCAGCCCTACCACCACACCCTCAGCCAGACCCAGACACCCCACAGGAGCTCTCCCAGGAGGAAAGATGAGGAAAATCATGCTGGCAGATGAACAAGGAAGCCCATGGCTTGCTGCTCGTGCCAACCTTCCACCAGAAGCAGGTCTGTTCACAGGCAGGCAGGAGGCAGCTGCCCAGGACCACTGGCATGCGAGTCCCCGACCAGTCAATCAGGATGGCTAACGGGGGCCAGGCATTGACACTGCAGCAACTCCCTGAGCAGAATGGGCCTGTGGAACAAAGTCAGCAGATGTACTAGACCCACATGTTGCTAAAGAAAAACCCAGACAAGGGCCATAGCCAAGTTCAGAACCATGACTTCTGCTCCAAGCTCACAGCAAGAGTAACAGTGCTATTCCCAGAAACAACCACTTTCCTCATAAATGTTCTTCCTCCAGCCCGAGGGACACTGGCACCAGAGCCCAACGAGGCCCACAAAGGATGCCCCTGAAACATTGTGTGGGGTCTTGAACACCCACCGAGGGGAGCTTAATCAACCACTGCACCCTTGACTGCAAAAAGCACTACATGGCAGATAGAAATAGTGAGGTAGAGGTTCATGTCCTAACTAGAAAAATCTTTCCAAAATAGCTTACTGAAAAAAGCAAGTTGCAGAATGATAATGATTTCTTTTCATTGTTAAACAGAATCACAAAATTTTCCATGGATACATACGTGTATATAAAAAACAAAAACAGCACTGAGAAAAACACACTCCAAATGCCTCTTGCCTCCCCTCCACCAGCTGGGTCCTGCCCCATAAAGCCCATGCAAACTCTACCCCAGCCCTAGCCCAGCCCAGCGCAGCTCTTGATGCTAGAGAAGATCATGACCACATCAATTCTCACACTCAATAGGCAGAAGCATAAACTGCCACAGTTTATAGGGGGCAGCTTGGCAATGTGTATCAAAATTAAAATCCATAAAATGTCCATTTTAAATTCATATCTTCTCCTTCTCCATCCTATCCCTCAGATAGACTCTCACAAGAATGCAAGAACAGGTGTACAAGGATGTTTACCCACCCCTGTTTGCAGCAGGAAAAAAATTGTAAACAACATCCATGTCCATCTCTGAGAGTCTGCTGAATAAATGACAGTGGCCTCTGAAAAGGGAATCCTATGTGTCCGTTCTGTAGCACCAGGTGGAGCTGTGTGTGCTGACAAGGTGCATTGCCAGGTGGCATGCAGGGTGTGTGGAATGATGCCCTGGACGACAGATCTGTGGAAGCATGGAAACAGGTTCTTGCATATTCTTCAAAAAAATACACCGTGGTTACTCGTGTGTGTGTGTGTGTGTGTGTGTGTGTGTGTGTGTGTGTGTGTTGCACAGAGGGCAAGAAAGGCGAGAGGCCTTCATTCTTGGGAAAATCCTGAATTTCCAGCTTGTTCCCATGTGGGTTGGCGCAGAAAGGTGGAGCCACCCACCTAGAGCTCAAACTGGGGGCCCTGTTGAGGTCTGAACCTCTGCTCCCACAAGTGCCTCTGCCTATAATGCTTCTACAAATTCACTGGACTGGTTCAAACATCATCCTCCCTGAAAGCCCATTCCAGGTCCCCCTGCCACCTGAAATGCAGACTCTCTGAGGATAGTCTGTGCCCCAAATATCTCATTGTGGCCTCTAGAACCGGCTGGAGCCTGGCATAGAGCACGAGCTCATTAAACTTGTGCCAAGTTACCGGATGCCCTACTGGACATATTAACATTTCTAAAAGCCCCAAGCACTGTCTGAATATTCCCCTGAGGCCATTCAGTTTGCCTGAAATTATTATTCTGCCTGACTCAGCAGCAATGAGCTCCTCAGAGGGGCTCCAGGGCCCACACCCCATGCGTGCCCAGCCCTGTAGTTCCCTCAGCTCAGGAATCACTAAGCGCAAAGGCCAACGTGAGCCAGGAAGGGAAGAGAATGAGCCAGCAGGCAGGCCAGGCTAAATGGGGTGCAAAAAGCAGGCCCACCTGGTGCTTCAGGAAAGCAGCCCCAGGATGGCCGGATGATCCGATTTCAAAAGCAGCTACCAGATTTTAATGTGAAAACCTCCGAACTGTTAAATGAAGATAACCAATTCACATTTAAGAACAAACAAACAAATGCCACACGGGTCACATCAAACAGGACTGCAGGCCCGATTTGGCCCAGCCCCCCTCCCTCTGGCAGCCTCAGGGAGCAAGAGTTCAGAATTCAGAGCAGTCATAATTCAAAAAGAAGAAAAAAGGCAACAAATCCTCCTCGATCCTGCCTCCCCATCAGCCCAAAGAGCCTAGGGCCCGCACCCAAACCTCAGCACTACAGGAGACTCAGGGACCAGCCATGCTGGAGGCAGCCAAGTTGGCTCCAGAGCTGCGGGCTGTGTGGCCTAGGGAAAATGACTTTACCTCTCTGAGCCACTGCTTCTTCCTCTGCAAAATGGGGGAGAGGAATAATAACAGTACTTCCTGCCCAGGGGTGTTGTACAGATGCTCCACTGTCAGGAAGCAGAGGACCTGGGACCCGGGAAAGGGCCATAGCCTGTAAAGGTTCATACCAATCATGACAAACAGGGACAGCTAAGCCTAGAGGGGGCCAGGGATGCAGACAAGTCACAGAGGGGTTGGTGGCAAAACAAGGGCCACCTCTCTCTGGCCCCTAACTATGCCCTTGATGGGGCAGGGAAGGATTAGCCTCAGAGCCACGCAGGAAGGTCTGCTACGGAGCTATATGTTTCCCCAAACCCACCAAGTTCCCAACTAAAAGAAATGAACACTTACAGAGCATTTTGTACATCCTTAGCACCATGCTAAATGCTTCAAATAAGTTCCTGTCCTTTCACTTTCTCGATAATACTACAAGGTAGTTATTGTTACCCTCCATTTTAAAGATGAGTAAACTGAGGCTCAGAGAAGTGACCTGACCTGTCCAAAGCCACCTAGTAAGTGGCACAGGCTGGCTCTGGCTCTAGACAGTCTAGTCCAGGGACCTCGGCAGCCCCCCAGCCTGCTCCTCAGGAGTCCTCCTTCCTCCTTCCCAGAATCCCCTGTGATTCCTACAGTGGGCCAGCAGGGATCTCGGCAGCCCCCCAGCCTGTTCCTCAGGAGTCCTCCTTCCTCCTTCCCAGAATCCCCTGTGATTCCTACAGTGGGCCAGCAGGGACCTCGGCAGCCCCCCAGCCTGTTCCTCAGGAGTCCTCCTTCCTCCTTCCCAGAATCCCCTGTGATTCCTACAGTGGGCCAGCAGGGACCTCGGCAGCCCCCCAGCCTGTTCCTCAGGAGTCCTCCTTCCTACTTCCCAGAATCCCCTGTGATTCCTACAGTGGGCCAGCAGGGACCTCGGCAGCCCCCCAGCCTGCTCCTCAGGAGTCCTCCTTCCTCCTTCCCAGAATCCCCTGTGATTCCTACAGTGGGCCAGCAGGGATCTCGGCAGCCCCCCAGCCTGCTCCTCAGGAGTCCTCCTTCCTACTTCCCAGAATCCCCTGTGATTCCTACAGTGGGCCAGCAGGGATCTCGGCAGCCCCCCAGCCTGCTCCTCAGGAGTCCTCCTTCCTCCTTCCCAGAATCCCCTGTGATTCCTACAGTGGGCCAGGCACGGACCTAGTCCTTGACCTAGACCTTGCTCATCTGTAAGGAACGAGACCAGCTCCTGCTCCAGGCTGCCCGGCTGGGGCACAGAGGCAAGGAACTGTGGACTCTCCCTGGAAGAAGTGCTGCAGGGAGGCGGGACCCCTGAGCCAGGTCTGGAGGTGAGGAGGAACAGGGCACAGTGAGCAGCGGGCTGACAACACCAGGAGAGGACCCTAAGCTTTGAAACCTGGGGCTGGGAACCACAGTCCAGACAAAGCCATCCAGGCCTGGGCCCAGGCGGGTGAGAGAGCAGTTGGATGGTTTCTGTCTTGAGAGAATATGCACATGAGGAAGGAAACGAAAGAGACAAACATTATGGAGGGGAAAATGGCGCAAACCCTGAAAGCTTAAAGCCTACTCTTGGGGTTCCCCAGCCCCAGGACACAGAGGCTTCTTGCCCTGAGTAAAGCTCTGCTGGGCCAGCACCACCCCCAGACGCCATGTGTGGGGGAGGGTGTCCCTCAGGCCTAGGGCAGCACTATGGGCTGAAATGTGTTGCCTTAAAATTCGTATGTTGAAGTCCCAACCCTCAGTACCTGAGAAGGTAACTGTATCTGGAAATTAGTGTTTAAAGGGGTGATTAAATTAAAATGAGGCCACTAGGGTGGGGCCTAGTCCAAGCTGACTGGTGTCCTTACAAGAAGAGGAAATCGGACACACAGAAGGATGCCAAGGGTCCCTGAACACAGAGGACAGCCATGTGAGGAGGCAGCAAGAGGGCGGCCGTCTGCAAGCCAGGGAGAGAGGCCTAAGAGGAAACCACCTTGATCTTGGACTTCCAGCCTCCTGAACTGTAAGAAAATACATTTATATTGCTTGAGCTACCCAATCTGTGGTATTTTTATAGCAGCCCTAGCATAGTAGGCACCTGTCATGCTGTGTCTGAGCAAGGACCCTGGCTTGGCCATCTGGAGCTGACCTTGGGCATGTCCAGCCAATCTCATCTGCAAAGCAAGGGTGAGAAGAACTGGCCACTCATTTAATAAGGATGGCACAAGGCTCAGATTCAGCAAATAGCGGCCAGGTGGGGAGTGGCTGCCCCTTGCCCAGCATCCCCCACATGTACCCCAGGAGCACCCGCACATGCACTAAGGAATGCATCCACCCTGGACTCCTTCTAAAGGCTGTGACCGTTAAATAGCATCTCAGCTTTGAAAAACCCAGTCATCTGGGGATGGATAAACTTATCCTCGTCTCCCTGCAACTAACTGTCTTGGTTTTAAAACTGGAAGTCCTGCGTCCCAGGAACCCCCACAGTCCTGGGCAAATGGAAATGGTTGGTCACCCTAGCTGAGATTTGGCCTCTCTTGAGGCTGTCATGTACACATGTGTGCATTTATCTGACAAATATTTACTAAGGGCCTACTATGCACCCAAAACTGCATCAGGGGCTAACAGTGAAATGCTAGACAGGGAGTCTGCCTTCAGGGCTTCTGGTCCAGTAGAAACACACAGAAACAAGCTTTAGAAAACTATAGATACACACATACACACACAGCTGCATACATACGTGGCAGTTAAGATGGCGAGGCACGCTACAAAGGAAAAAGCAAGTGTCGAGGCAGAGGCTAACTGGGGGAGGCGTCACCGCTTTTAGGCAAGGCCTGGCTGCTCGAGGCTTTAGGAGCAGTGGGAGCTGGGAGCCGCGCGAACTGCTCTATGTTCTATTAAAAATCCACATGCACATTCGCTACCGAGCAAAGAACAGACTGCAGGAGAGCAAAACAGGAGGTCAGAAGCACCCTGTGGTCGTGCAGGAGAGAGGACAGCAGCCCGCACTGGGATGAAGCCGGGGAGCCCGGGCACTGGGCAGATCCCTGGCAGTCCCCAAGTGCCCCTCGGAGCTTCCCCTTTAACTTGGCAAACACTGGTCTCACCCCAAGAAAACGCCAAGAAAAACCGAGGTAAGTACGACCCAGGGGGCTCGGCCATGGCCCTTCATCCCACACACCCCACAGTACCCGTCACTCTCTGGGCCAAACCTGTCCCAAGCTGGCTGAGGCTCAGTCTCTTCCAAGGGGCCAAGTGAATGTGTGGTTTCTACCCCACTGGGGTGGGGGGAGGACGCTGGTGGTATTTAAGCCATTAACAACTGGCATCTGTTAATTATTAGTTTGTCCACTTCTGGTTTGCCTTCACCCACATCATTGCTCCATCACTGGCAGCTCCAGCCCAGAGAAGTAGAAATATTACCTCCTAACAGACAGAGGGCGGGGCAGAGGCCCCTCACCTAGGCAATGGGGGGCTGGAATTCACTAGGCCCTGTGCATCTGACAAAACCTGCATGGCTTTCTCATACGGAATTGTAAGTAGAACGAGCTCTGTCACAGGTCGTGGGGGTCCCCATCCTGTCCCCCCTCAGGCCCCACACCTCTGTGCACGCATTCTCTGCCCCTGCAGAAGTGGCCCTCCTAGCTGACCAGACTCTTATAGACCCCAAAGATTTCTGGGTTTGAGTGCCAGTCAGTCAAGCTGCAAATACAGACTCTATTGAAGAACATTCCACTGGAGCCAAGGGAACAGTAAGAAGCACAAATACCCATACTCTTCTGGTTGGAGGCAGGAGGCTGGATGGCATGGGGGCCTGCACCCCTTCTGACTTGTGAACCTGATCAGACAAGGGTAGGATATCGTCGGATAGACACAGGGCTAAGCAGACAGCTTTCCAGGCAGGGGAATCCTGAGAACAAAGGCATGGCCACAGGACAAATGGAAGGTCACGGAGCAGTCCGCTGGCTGAGCGCCTGGGCGCAGAGAAAGGAGCAGAGGGCAAGGAGGCTCTTACCAGAGTTTGGAGGACCTGATAATCAACCTCAGAAATTTGGACCATTTCTTGGGGAAAACTGGGAGCCTCTTAATACCCTTGAGCAGAGGAGTGACCCCATCAGACCAAGGTTTAGAAAGCCCCCCTGAAGCTGAGTGGAAGGGGTCAGGAAGCAGGCAGGGCAGGAGGCTGTGCTGGGTCATCCCCCAGGGGACAGTGGGGGCAGGGATGGGGGCAGCAGTGAATGCCCATGGGAACTAAGAGTCTTGCAGGGAGGAGGAAGGAGGGAATGGAGGGAAACCACCAGGCTGGCCTGGGCAATCTGCACCTGAAAAGAGTGATGTTGGGGGAGGAAGTGGTTTTAGCAGAAGAAAAGGATTTCCATGCTGGTCGGGATGATGTGCATTTAGAGCATCTGGTGAAAATCAATTCTTTCTCTGGAACTCGGGGGAGAGGATCAGGGTGAGAGATTGACAGTCAGGATTGGCAGCAGTCCAGGTTTCGGGGTTGCTGACACCCTGGGCATGAACAGGGCTCCCACGTGAGAGGAGGGGAGTGTCGTCTGAGGTGGGACCCCTGCAGGAAGAGGAGGCGGCAACATGCAGGTAGGGGGAGGGCATGGTGTGTGGGAAAGCAAGAGCCAGGTGGCGGGAAGGCTGGCCGATGCCCCGAGCAACTGTAATATCATGATCGCCAAAGATCCCACGTACTGAGCTCCTTTTACACACCAGTCTTTGAACTAGGGACCTGACACATGTAACCTACCTCACTGACACCTCCCAAAGCCCAGTGGGGTTAGTACTATTATCCCATTTTCCAGGTGGGCAAGTCAGCTAAGACTGGCTCAGTCACCCGGCTGGTCAAGCTGAGTCCTGAACCCAGTCGGACTCCAGAGCCCACACACACTTTGGACCACTCTTTGGGGTTGGGGGAGGGTCCGTGTTTGCTGACCAGTCAGAGGCAGATATTTTCATGGGGCAAGGGGTTCCTAGGAGCCAGAGATGACCAGGTAGAACCTGACAACTGTTCTTCCAGCTGGGAAGAGTCGGGCGGGCGGCTCCAGCAACTTCCTGTAGCAGCTGGCCCAGACGGCTGGAGCAGGAGCCGCCCATCAGCGGAAGGATCTGGAAGGCTACCGCAGGGGGCCAGAGCCGGGAAGGACCTTTAGTTCTTGTTCTGCCTTTACGATCCAAACTAGGAAAACAATGACCACTAAAAGTGATTTGATGACTAAAACTTTTGACTGTTGCTAAGTTTAGCGCTCAGGGTGGGGTAGGTACAATGATGTACAATGTGCAAACCTTGACCTCCACCACCAGTCTGATGTGGTGCTCAGTACCCTGTTTAACCCCTCCATTTCCACAGTTCAAACCCAAGAAGGGCTTAGAATGAGATCCCCATTTGGTATCGCATTAGTACCTAACACCTTAGCTGGAAAGGGCAATGTTTAACCCAAAGGAATCAATCATTAATGGTGAATTCTCAGGCACCAAAGGTGGTTTACGGAAGCTCCTTGCAATTATACCAGCTCTCAGTATGCTCTAAAGTGGTGCCTGGCACATGGTAGGCACTGAATAAATACGTGCCCCTCCAGGCATGGGCTGTGAAGCTCATTACTGCCACAGTCAAAGGACAGGAAGGCCTCCCTGGAGCCATACCCTCCTACATTCAATCACCCCTTCATCACGTCCTATCGCATTATAAGTTGTCCATCGGTTCTGTAGGCTAGTATTTTATCTGTCCAGAAAGAGCTTCAAGCACATCTGTTTGGCCCTTTAAAAGTTTGGGGGAATCTTTCAACATTACTTAGATTCAACCCACTTGTTTTCAGTCCTTTCAAGCCCATCGGTAACACCTAAACTCAGACCACACCAAGGAAGGCACACAGGCCAAAACAGCACATGCAGCCCAGGCCGCCCCCACCCCCAGGCTTGGGCACCTATCACTGCTGATGACGCTGCTCTATTCTGATGAGCCAAGACGTGGCTTCAGATCTTTCTCAATGCCCAGGGTCTGCTTTGTTCCGCTTACAGGAGGTGATGTGTACGCCATCTGGATACTGTGCCTTCCATGTGAACTCCTCCTTTGGAGAAAACAAAAGTGCCTACAGAAATCCACCGAATCCACCAACCATTCATGACGTGTGCATCATGTTTACAGGTTTTTTGTTGTTTTTGCCTGGGTTTGCTCCTCTTCTTCTGGGGCCAGCACCCCAATTTTCCTTGGGGGAACTCATTTCCCCACAACCCAGTTTGGTGGAGAAACAGAGTTTAGACCTAGGAGCAGTGGGAGTGAGAGACAGGTATCACATCCTAATTCATTTAGTTAGGATTCACTGGGCCTCCTCAGGTTCTTTAGATTCATAAGCCTATAAAATCCCTCTAACTTTGGCTGGTTTGATGGGGACTTTTGTCTCCTGTACCCAAAAGAGCCCTGGCTGACCCCCGTGTATGCACTGAGCTGGACACCAAGAAGTATTCCCAAGGTGACAAAGGGTCCCTGTTCTTCAGGACCTTCCCAGTTTAGCAGGTGGTTAGACAGACTCAAGGAAGCAGTTCCAGCACCAACTCCAACCAGAGACACTGCTTCCCTCCCCTGAGTGCCCATCCCCTCCTCTGCTGGGCAGCTGATAAGCTCCTGCTCCCCACCCCAGCCCAGACAGGTCCTGGACAGGGCGTCAGGAGGCTGGCTGTGAGGCCTAGCCATGCTATTCACTCTCTGTGAGCACTGGGATAGATGACCCTGGCCCTGATTTCCTCATCTGTAAAATGGGGATGAAACTGCCACGTGACACCTGGGCTGTGGAAGAGAGTTGCAGTGTCCAGGCCTCACAGGCCAGGGTAGCTATGACAGGACAGGTGCCCCTGGGACTGGACCCAAATCTGTGTTCCCCCATCTGGAGGGTCCTTTCTCTTGGGTGAGGGCAGGTTGGGGGCCGAGGGGGTGGGGGGAAAGCCACGGCCACAGCTGCTGCACTGAGGTGCCTCCTCCATACAAGCCCCAGAGGAGACTCAAGGGAACTTCCAGTCCGTGCTTTTCCTCCCATGTACAGAGCATTCACTCATTTGAAATTGGACCTTCTCTAGGTATTTGCTGGTGGGGGGTGCCATTTCTGGGAAGAAATCCCCCCCATTGCGTTTTTATCCACTGAGCAGATAAATCTTCCTGTCTCATTGGGCCTCCCCACACGGAGTCCTCCCTTTATGCCATTCTCAGCATGCCCATTAATCCAGGCGCCCTGACCTGTCCTCCCCTCCTGGGGACAGCATGCTTCTAGCAGCCAGGTCCAGAGCCAGCACCTCCCTCTGAGCAGAGGAAAGGTGAGGCCCATTGGCAGCAGCCGCTCTCTCTCAAGACTCTCCTAGGAGTCGCTGAGGCCTCCCTGCCCTCCCGGAGGCCAGAGGGTGAGGGTCAGGCCAATGCCCAGGACTGAACTGCCTGGGGCGAGAGGGCCCAAACTCACCAGCCCTGACACCTGCCTTTCAGCTGCTCGCTTTCCTGCAGGAAACCTGCCCCAACTCCACAGTCAGGCCAGCTCTTGCTCACCCCACCCACCTTCAGTACAAGAGGGGACAGATTCAAAGGTAAGAAATACATGATCTGCAGTCACTGCCCCACCCACACCATGACCATCGCCAGCAGTGCCGCTGGCTGCTAACGCCTTTGACAATGCCTTTGTGGGCATCCCCCTGCCTCTGCACCAGCACCCTCCCCTAAAACATTCCACAGCTCCGAATTACCAAAATCAATTACTCCAAGAAGGAACTCAGGCAGACGGGCATTAGAATAAAGACAGGAGATTATTCCCACTGTCAAGTAATTGCTCCCCCAAGAATTTCAGATAATAAAAGGAGAATCGAAAAGAGAGCATTTTCCCCTATAAGGGCAGGGGAGACTCTGTTGATAAACAGAAGGCTTTCTTTTTCCCCTGGCTACCTTCTCTCCCCTTCTTCAGCTGAGCCCTACAGGACTCAACCACAGGGAGTCACACAGAAATCCACGGGGGTGAGGGTGGGGCCGAGGTCTGGGGTCCTGGGGACCCTGCTGGTTCTGAGGACATCTGACCCTCATGTACTTCCTGGGGCAAGGATCTGGGCAGGGCCAGGGCTCCAGTCACACACAGGCTCAGGGATACAATCTGGCAGCTACTCCCTATTCCATGTGTCTGTCTCAACCCCTCAGCAAGGCCAAAAGCCCTTTGAGAGCAGGTCATTGGCTGTCACAGCCAGCCCTTTGTTGCCACCTGGTTCTGGACACCCACATAAAAGACTTGTCAACCAGTCCAGGAGGTGATAGAGAGACACAGGTGCCAGTTACTTGGTTTCATTGATTGTAAAATTGGGAGATAGGATCAATTACATAGATGTCTACAACGCCACATCCCCAAAAATATCACAAGGACTTGTCAATAGGTGTTTTAAGAAGAAAGTGTCCTATGCTCAAAGGTTTGGAGAGTTCTGAGGTGAACAAAATTTGGCTGGTTTCTTTACTTCAGGACTTTTCAGCCTTTAAAATTGCTAATGTGGATTGGTGCTATACAAACGGGCATAAAGTAGGCAGGCTTTTCCCAAACTCCTTTTCTACAAAGCTATCTCCCCACACTACCTACCATTTCATGGAACACACTAGTGCTGACAATGGCTGCAGACATAAGGAATAACAAGGGTGTAATTAGGCATTTAAAGGGGACTGGTTGGGGGGGGCCATAGGAAAATTTCATGGAAGGGCCATCCCACATCGAGGACACTTTCCAAGCAGGAGCCTAGAGGTGGGAGAGCCCCGGGCACAATGCATCTGACTGTTTGCCTTGTTATCTGGAGAAAAGGAGGTAAGGCTGGAAAGGTAGATGGGGAGGGTCCTCGGGAAAAGGACACAGTGAGGCTTTCCTTAAGGCCCTTGAGTAAACATAATGGCTTTTACTTCTATAAGTACTTACCATGTGTCACAACTGTGTGAAACACATTCTTATAACACTCCTATGAAGCAGGATCTATTGTACCCATTGCTTTAGAGCCAAAGACAAGTTAAGGAGCTTCCCCAATTCACAACTCAGTCATGGTCACAGGCCAGGAATTTGAAACACCCAGCATACCATTTACAGGACCCCTGTCCTTAACCACCGTGCTTCCCTGCCCTAGAGCCAAAGGGCAGGACCCAGTGCACCAACACCATTAAGGTGTGCAGAAGAGCCACTCACTCCCTGCAGTGTGAAGCCTTCCCCCTATGCCTCGGTCTTTCATTTCTACTCCATGGGCAGTATTCCCCAAATATGCACATAGGTCATTAGTTCTAAATATTTAAAAGGAGTCTTTTCAACCATCCCTCCAGGAATGGGCAAGGAGGGGCCAAAACAGTGAGCCGGCACCGACAGAAACATGTGGCCAAACCCATCAACGTCCTCAACAAGATTTATGCTTCCCAAGCACGTGGCTGCTGCTTGATTTATGGGGCCTGTGGAGCTATTCTAAGAGGGAGCAGAGCTCTCAAGGGAGGGGGCATCACCATCACCAAATATTTCAATAATCATCTCAATCACAGTAAAGAAGGCACCAGGCCACTTCCTGCCCTTGAACGGGAAAGGAAGTGAAATTGTTTGTCTTGATTCAATTAGGTAATTAACTAGACAATGCAAAGAGAAATTCCAGCAAGGATATAAATACTTAAAAATCCCTGCATTAGTTGGTGAGGAGGATGTCAACAACAGGAACTCCGTGGAGGGGAGAAGTGAGGGCGGAGAGGTGTGTCCGGAGCTAAAAACAGCAGCGGCAGGCAGCCGTTTGTAATGACAGGTACTTACCCCGTGCCAGCTCTGTGATAAGCACTTTATATGCATTACCTCACTTATGCCTCTAAACAACTTGGTGATGTAGGTGTCCCTCCTGCCCTTATTTGGCAGATGAGGAAACTGAGGCTCAGGCAGTGAAATGAATTACTCAAGAGCACACAATGGAAGTGACAAACTTAGCTGTGATTTCAAACCTGTGTCTTCACACCCCTACACTTTCTCTCTAAAGTCATGCCTGAGATTAAAGGGCTCTAGGGATATTCCAGTCTAAATGGGGAAACTGAGGTGGGATTGGACACACACACACCTCCACATACTCCCAAGTGTCCTGACCCCCAGGCCTGGGGCCTCCCAGCTGACCTGGCTGCAGGGCTGCCAGGGAGAACCAGGCAAACCTGGGAAAAGTGATTTTGTAATCCCGTTTGCAGAAACCTATGCAGCTGTTCTCCTGGGACTGGCTCTAGCCCTACTTCCTCCAGGAAGCACTCCCTGACTTCTCCACCTCCCTGCACACCAACCTGTGGCCTCTCTAAAGACAGGACACACTTTCTCCCTAAGAGTGAACCCAGGAGGTTCTCAGAAGGTGAGGAGGAGCCACGCCTCACACTGGTTTGAGTCCCCTCTACCCCACCTTCACCCAGGTTATAAATACTGTTTTAATACATACTCACCCCAGTGACTTAAACCACAGAAATTAGCCCTAGTGGATTGTGAATGCCATGCAAAAGATAAACTTCAAGAAATCTCTTCCTCTGTTAACCCCTTTTCCTATTAATAACTATAGCACACTTAAAAACCATATTTGAAAACCTTTTGTTTCGACAATTTGAGTCATTGTGTATCTTTCCAGAAAAATAAATAAGTAATTCATATAGTCTCTTGAATTCTGACTTTTGCATACCCAGAACTGCCTTCACCAGAGCCAATAAGTTCTAGAAAGGGACACTGGCCAGAGTATCCAAGACAAATGTGAAGCTGACTGAGAGGCTCTCAGTAATAATAATGCAAATAATGATAAGTAATAACAAAACACTAGTATTTATTACATATTTACAATATGCAGATACTGTCCTGTGTTCTCTAGCTCCGTGTCTAATTATAACCTAACAACAACCTTAGGAGATAGCTATTGTTATAATTCCCAATTTACAGATGCGAATACTGAGGATCAGAGAAGTGAGATGACTTTGTCCAAGGCCACACAGCTGGAGGGTGAAGCAGTCAGCACTCAAATTCAGGGCGGTTTGGTGGACCCCAGACCAAGCCCCACCCTTAGCCTATCTGCCATACCAGGCCCCTCTGGAGTAGGAACAAGCTGCTGGTTCTTCCTCCATCTCCCACCCCAAGCCCAGGATTCAGTAGTCATCAATAGACAGACCCCTGTTCCAAACCTAAATCAACACATCACCAGTCACTCCACTCAAAGGGAATTACCCCCAGCAACCACCGTGACTTGAAGGCACCTCTTGGCAGAGGGTGGGGAAGGAATCTGCATCAATATCAAAAAAGGCAACAGCTGTAGTGGGTAGAAAGAGACAGGTCCAATCTGAGACTATGGTTTCCAATGTGCTTCCTCATGGAGCCTGGATACAGCTGTACCTGTGTGCCTCCGCCTCTTCCTCTCTGACTGCTCCAGGCAAATATGGAGGATGATATCAGTCTAGAAAAGGGCTCTTCACTCACTCCCTTCCTGCTCCTCACCTGCTTAATCACAACTAATTTCTCCATATTTATATTTCGCAATCTTGCAGGAGTTATCCCAGCCACTGGAGAGCAAAGATGCACAGTGACTGATGCCCGGGACTGAGGAGTGGGGAAGACTTTCACTGAAACTCTAGCTCCACCCCTTCCCAGCTGGGTGACCTTAGGCAAGTCCCTACTCCTCTCTGGGCCTCAGTTTCGTTACCTGTGAAGGAGACCATAAGCAGGGCCTCACCCATCTGTGGTGAGAATCAAATGGGCTAATACTTGGAAAGCCTTGAGCCCAGCACCTGGCCGGTGGGAAGCACTCAGAAACTGTGAGCTGCTAGCAATTGTTACAGCCCAGAGAGGCCCTGCGGCTTGCACAGAGCCAGTGTGAGGCACAGCAAACACTAACACCAGCTCCGGCTCCTGGTTCAAGCTCTTTCTCGTCACTCCCCTGGGAACCTGTGAGATGGCCCAGCCCAGGAACTTATCATGCCCCAGCAGCTTCCCCAGGTGTGCAGTTCACAAGCCACATACAGAGTCCCACCTGACAGGTTTGTTTTTCTTTCACACACACAAAACCGACAAGCAGAGTGAAAGTTCCCGAACCTCAGCATCCTCCCCCATCCGGAGGTGAGGAGTGACTTCACCGGTGACTAAGCCGACGCCACTGGGAACCCGCAGGCTCAGCACTGCTGGCTCCCGGCCCCAGGAGCCAAGGCTCCAAAACCAGGGCATTCACGCAGAGCTGGGAATCCCTGCCCTGGGAGCCGAGAAGCAGAGTGGCTCTGAAACCCGGGTGGTACTGCAGCCAAAGACCAGGATGGGGCCGGGGCTCCAGGTTAGAGTCTCAGCTCTGCCCTCAATTTCTCATGAGGTGTTAAGCAAACCCAGGCCTCTGTTTGCCCACCTCTAAAATGGGTAAATTACAGATTTCCAGTGGTCTGTTCAGCTCAGATCTGATTGAGCCCCTGTCCTGCCCACCAGGGCCCTCTGGCCTAGCTGCAGAAAAAGCAAAGAGCTAATAAACTTGTGGGTTAGAGTACAATAGGCACCAGAATGTTCCGAAGGGAAGGCATGTTGCTGGAGTGTTGGTACAGCCTGACCTGGGGGAGGGGCACTTGAGAGGGGAGGAAGGAGCTGGAAGGAAGAGGAAATGGATCCTGGTGGTCTGGAAGCTTCTCAGAGGCTAGGAGCACAGGGTCAGAGGCACCTGGGTAGCCCATAAATGTTTCAATGAATCAGGCCAGGAATGGAGGGGAGCCTTCATCCACAATTTCAGCCACCACCTTCTTCCTCTGGCTTAATTCCTCCCACCATGGCAAAGAGAGATTGACAGACAACCAGGAGAACCTAGATTACCAACTAGAAAATGCCAAGAAATCCAGATATAGACTTTGCCCCCGGGCTTTCCCCCACCCCCCAGAACCTGCAGCAGGAAGTGGGGTCCTCTGTCTTCCATGGGCCAGGTGACAGCAGAGATGGGGATGGACAGGGTGTCTTCTGAGGATTTTTAGAAGATCTGTTCTACCAAACACCAGAAAACAACATGTGTAGCAACACCAGGAGAGTGTACCAATGCACTGTGCTCTCGATAAAGCAGGTAACTGACGTGCTCTGGAACCCTCAGTGGCTCCCAGTCACCCACAGCATCAGGTTCACACTCTTTATCATGGCATTCAAGGTGTTCCAGTGCTTATCACTCCCACCACTCCCCCACCTCCCCCAGACCCCTGCTCCAGCCACTTTCAGCCTCCCACTCTTTCCCAGCCCCATTGGGAGGCTTTGCCCCTGGGGCCAGTGACTGCTGCTTGCCGTTTTGCTTAATAATCCACCCTTATTGTTTCAAACTAAGGCCCTTCTCAGTCACTGCCCCCCAGCATCCCCAAGCCTGTAGACTTTAGACTTTCATTGGGCCCCTCGTGAGAAACCACAGGGCAGAATCAGGGGATAAGGAAAGGACCTAAATTCTGCCCCCGAATTCTGGGTATGTCCTCAAGCAAGTAAGTGGGCGCCTGCCCGCCCGTGCTCGCTTCTGCTGTGGGCAGAGTGACCTGCATCCACACCGGTGGCTGTGGAGCCACTCAAGTGAGCTGATGGAGCCAGAGGGCTCTGCACAGCCTCAAGTGGGACACGAACTCAAGGGATTAGGGTGTCTATTTTTAACTTCCACATCCTGGCCGAAAAACAAATCCCTCACACACCCTGCAGATTGCTATGGGGGGGCTGGAAGAGTCTTTGGGGAATTCTCACCTCCCGGAAGCAGCGCCAGCTTTGATGGCTTTCCCGCTGCCGGGAAAGTCTGAGAGATCCCTGCTCCGGCCAGGGCCAGCTTCCATTATGTCTGGCTGGGTCCTCACTGCCCCTGTCAAACAGCCATTTCCTGGTAGACTCAGTTGTCATATATCCTCCAGCCAGTGACAGCCAGGCAGGGCCACCAAAGATGCTGAGAAGGGTCATTCATTCATTTACTTATGCATTTACCACCACATGCCCTCCCCACCCCCTGTGAGGAGGTGGGGCCTGCTCTAGGGTCACCCAGAAGAGTCCCTCTAGGCACCAGCGTTAGGTGTAGGCCTAACGCTAGGTGTAGACCTCAGTCTAGGCCAGAGCAGGGATGGAGACAGGTAAAGTGATAAAGCAAAGGTGAGTACGACATTCCACGACAAAGGCATCACGGAAGGCTACTAGACTTCCAGGACCCCTGCCGGCCTCCAACTAAGCAAGGGACTTGGGCAGCATCTGATCAGAGAACCAGACCATCATCAATCTTGCTCCTCTCCCTCCAGCACCCTCAGCATCCCTAGGATCCCTGGGACCACACACAGTCCAAGAAGGGTCTTTAATAGGGATCAGCCACTGTGACCTACAGGGAGAAGGGGGCGACCTACTGCAAGACAGAGAGCTCCTGCCTGGCCCCCTGGCCCACCCGTGTGGGTGCTGACAAAATTCACGAGGATGCTGCTGGTCCTCCCGTGTCCCACCTCATCCACCTGTCACTGCCTAAGTTCACTCTCACGAAATGATACCAACAGGGAGAAGAATGTCCCCAACACAAGAGCTTCAAAGAAAGAAAGCCTCTTTCTGAATGGGAAGCCATCCATCTGGAGAGCCTCCTCCTAGCTCAACGACCCTCACTAAACTCAGTGAGGACGGTTTCCCTGGAGATCCTGACCACAAATAACTGCCATCCTAGAAAAGTCATGTGAAAAATCAGCTGCCTCTAGGGCCACATCGGTGGGCCCCCAACACAATTCCAGTGACCCTGCAGATCCTTCAAAGTACTTTACAAACTCCTTTGTGAATTTGAAAGAATCAGGTGAATTTGGGCTCTGCTGGTTAGCGACCTGAAGTTCAGCCTGCAGGCTGGGGAGCTGGCAAGATGCCCTTTCCGGACCTGCTTCCAGGCCTCTCTGTCCTTGATGCCACAAAGCCAGAATAGAGTTTTTTAAAAAGCAGATCAAGAACAATCAGAAGAAGACAGGAAAGTCTTTCCACAAAACAGTCATCTTTCTGGGTGTCCCTCGGCTGGGGATGGTCTGGCACAGAGCACCCACTAAGAAAACCCCCACCTATTTGTGTCAGGCGGCTGGATGCAGGCAAAACGCTCTGAACCAGGACCAGAAAAACCAAACCCAGTTACAAGCCAGTCCCACTCTAGAAGGTTTAATGAGCATTTACTAGGCCAAGGAAGGCCCTTGCCAGGACATACCCACTGGTGGGCATTGAAATGAGAGGTAAGGCCACGGCCTGGCCCTCAAGAAGTTGAGAGTCCATCTCAGCAGACAGGCAAGCTGAAGACCAAGTATAAAGCAGAGCAGCTAATACAAGCTACAAGCCAGGAGTGTAAAGGGGGGAGGCTCATCCTTAGCGGGGTGATGAGACCAAGTGGAGGTGACATTTGTGCCAGGCCTGGAGGTGCAGGGAGAATTTGAGCAATGAAGCAGTGGCTGAGAGAGAAGGGCATTCAGCAGTCACAGGAGAGACCAGGAAACAGGCAGCCTGAGAAGCAGAGGGAGGAATGCTGGAGTGGGCACAGGGCCTTGATCACCAAGCCATGGAGCCTGGGTGTGAGCCTGTGGGTGGGTAACAGGGAGGGCCAGCCCTGCATGGAGAACAGGCAACTGGATGCCCTCAGCCAGCTGCTCTGCTCCAGGGCAAGGTTCCAGCCACCCAGGCACAGACACCAGTTGGGAGAGGCTGGACTCAAGGAAGGCTGGGGACGCCCATGGGAGAGGCATGTGCGGCTCAGGAGGTAGACAAGAAACTATTACATATCCTCCTGGTCTCTCCTCCAAGGATTTCCTGGGCTGAGACAAAGCCTCAGTTGGGGGACTCTCAGGGCCCCCCCATTCCTCCTCAGCTCTCATTCATAACCTCCAGTCATTCCCACCCCCCCGCAGTGTTCAGAGTCCTGTGAGGGGGACAATGTCTGACATCCACCCAGGAGACTTCCTCAGCCAGCCACAGAAGCAACTGCCCCACCAGTGGATGTGACATCATGCTCGTTTTACAACTGGGAGAAACCCCAGACAGAAAAAGTAACCAGTTCAGGAGAGTGAAGCCATGACTTGAATTCAGAGCTCTTGGAACCCATATCCTGCATTCGCTCTGTAAACATACCTTAGGGCGACGGTTCTCAAACTGTGGTGGGCATGAAAATGACCCAGAGTCTTAAAAAGTGCAGATTCCTAGGCGGGGAGTAGAGACAAGGAATCTGCAGTTTAACAGGTACCCCAGGTGATAGCCGTAAAAGCGTTGCCAGCACACACCACAGACCAGGCCACACACACACACACACACACTCATGGGCACGCTTGCCAGCACAGGACAAAAGTGTCAATTAGAAGCACAGACTCTAAAGGCAGATGCTGGATTTGGGTTGCAGTTCAGCTCCTTATGGGTTATATGACCTTGGGTACATCTCTTAACCTCTCTAAACCTGTTTCTTCATATGCAAAACGAGGGTAAGAAAAGAATCAACCTCATGGGGTTGTATTAAGGATGCAAGGAAATAATATGTGTAAAGCCCTCAGCACAGTCCTGAAATATTATAAACACTCAATAAATGGTGCTATGACCATTGCCAAACTCAGTTCATTGTGTTGAATGCCTACGGGAAGGAACAGAATGCCAGGCACCAAGGGACCATCATGAATAATTGAGCCAGTAAGAGACGCCTGAAGGGTTGCACTAGAACCAGTGGGTAGAAGTAACAGAGACACAGATTTCCACTCTGGACAGGAAGAATTTTTTAGCAGACTGGAGTTGCCCAATCATGAAACCAGCTGCCTAGTGGACTGTAACTAGAGGATCCCAACAAAAAAAGACTGGATGTTCACCAGGTGAAAATGCAGCACCAGGGAAGGAAGATTAGAGAGGGGGCAACCTGGATGATCTTGAAGGTCACTTTGGGCCAGATTCTGCAGGTCAGCCCTCTCTCTATAGTGTCAGTTAATTAGTGCATTTGTACTTCCCTGATATTTACAAGCTTTACCTGTAAGTATCCAAAGGGGATGGGGAGATGTCAACGGTAGATGTAATTGGTAGAAAGCCTTATACTTTCTCAGCAGTTCAGGGCAAGGAGGGGGATGGATGGAGCTGTCTTAAATCTGAAGCCTATAAATCACTGAAATTGTATGCACTTTTCTCAAAATCTGTGCACTCTTCTCAAAAGGGGTGGTTAATAGGGGCTGGCCCACACCAACTGTTGAGAGGAGGGGAAACTGAGGCACAAAGAGGCTGGGTCCCTCAGGCAGCAAGAGAGCCCAAGCTCCAGGATGCAGACCAGCAGCCCAAGTCTGTTGTCCTATGAGCCTTGCCTGCCTCACTTTGCAAAAGCATCACTACATCCCCCTAGGGTGGAACATTTGCGCTCAGAGAGGTTAGGAAAACTGCCCAGGGACGTGCAGCTAGGGAGTGGTGGGGCTGGGGTTTGAATGCAGGTTCTCTGGGCCCCAGAGTTGGTGTTTGGTTTGATTTTTAACTCTCAGGTGTACTGTCTTAAGTCAAGAATTAACACAGAAGGGTGTTTGGCTTTGACATTAAAGGAAAATAATGTTAAAGATGATGATCCTCATAACTGACAAGCTATCTACTCATCACCCTCCATCAAAATTAAATTCAAATCAAAATTAATTTCCCCCCTAAAGAGCAGAAAGGGGCAGGAGGGGAGGAGCGCAGTTTCCATATGACTCAAGCCAGACAGCTCAGAAGAACAGACCATCCAGAAAACGCCATAACCATTCCCACCAAACTGGGACTGGAAACCTACACGGCTTTGGCCCCTATTCCCACTCTGCTTAGCTCAAGGTTCGTGGCCCAAGAACCCGAAAAGAGACCTCACTTCGATGACCCCGCCCCTCTCAAAGTTGAGGCGTGGCTACCGGTTGAACAAAACAACACCTGAAACTTAGGTGCCGCAGGGTGCCTGACTCCGGGAGGAGAGGAGTGACTGTCCAGTCACCAACCCCCAGGGTGAGCTGAGAACAGGCTGATGTTTTGGGCCACCACTGGGAGGCGTTGGGGTTGGGAGGCCGGAGAAACTCCCCCCCACTACACACACCAACCCCCGCCGGCTGGGGGTGCCTTCCTCGGGACACCGCGCTCTGCTCTCTCCTAAGGACGCAGTGATCTAGGCAGGGCACACAGGAAAGTTTAAAGGGTCACGCACCGCGCAAAGACCCTGCAAGGCACAAGGGAGCTCCCGGGGACCCCTCATACCGACTCGGGGGCCTTAGTTCTTACCCTTACGCGCCGTCCCGGCTGTGGGAGCAGCCATCCCAAAGGCACCGGAGCCCAAGCTGCACACGGCCAGGGACACGAGGTGACGGGGTCGCGGAGCCGAGGGGCGGCAGCAAAGTTTCCGTAGCGCCAGCCAGGCGGAGCGGTCCAAGAAGGCGGCGGGCCCGGCAGGAGCGCGCCCCGGCCGGCTCCGCGCCGCCGCCTGCGCCGCGGTGCTCGGGCTGCCGGGCTACCCCGCCAGCCGGCCGGCTCAGCCCCGCCAATCGCAGGCCCAGCCACCCGCAGCTCCGCCTGCTGGGCCCGGACCGAGCGGAGCCGGGGAGGGGAGGGAAGGGGCGGGGGCGCACCTGTTTGGCCAATCGACCCCAGTACAACCAGCCCGCCCCGATCGGACTGGGCAGGGCCCCCTCAGTCCTCGTCACAAGTCCCTGTCTCCACTTTGGCCGGGGATCCAGGCCCGGTCACACGACCCCTTCCACCCTCCCCCACGCCCTCAGTCTAGGCCGAGCCCCAAGCCCCCTCCTCTTCCAGGCCCTGCAGGGTGGAGAGCAAGGGCTGCTTCAGCGAGCCTGCTGAGGCCCTCTGCGTGGCCCGACTGCGCTCCTTGCACCTAGGATTTAAAAGATAAAATCCGGGCTTTAGCCTGGGGGTTATGGGGGTATGGGACTGAGGAATGGACCACGACCCTGCCTTGCTCAGGTCTCTTCCACTCTACGCTCTCCTCTTCGCGCGTCCGCTGATTCTTGAAGTTTGCTGCGCTGCTTGCCTCCATCTCCCGCCTCGGGGACGGTGGTGGGCTGATGCTAGGTCCAGAGCTTTGAGGGCCCAGGGGGTGGGGGTCACAGGGACGGCACCTCCAGTTCTCCCACCAACATAAACTCTCGAGGACCCCATCTGGGTTCTGGCACACTTCTCCAGAATGCTTGCAATCCGCTTCAGCGGGTTCCCCAACTTCTCTTGGAGTCACGGCAAATATTAAAGTTTGACGGTATTGTTCCATCTTCCAGTTAGGAAGACTGAGACCGAAGGAAGGCGAACGCTTCTCGGACCCAGTGGTGGTGATACTCACGTTTTCAAACTGAAGGTGAGTTTGCGGAGAGCGCCTGGCTCTTTTGCCTGAGCCCGGTGCGGACCCGGCTTCTCCCCACCCATCCCCGCGCCCGAACCCGCGGTGGGGAAGGAGAACCAGGCCTAGCGAGTGGCTGGAAAGGGCGAGGGGCACGCCCGCCCCCGGCCCTGCCTTACCTGAGCAGTAAAGCTTGTCCCCGCAGAGCACGCCAGCTGGAGGCCCCAGGAGGGGCAGGGAGGCCCAGGCGAGTGCGCGGGAGGCCGCGCCGCCCGCTCCCATCCCTGACGGCCTCGGCCGCTCTTCGGCCCGCGGGCCTTCCACCTGCCGCGGCACCTGTGGGCACAGCGCTCACTCGGCCGCGGGTGGGACCTGGGCCAGGTCTGGGGTGGGGGCGTGCCGGGCTCCCCAGGCTCCTGGGACTATCGCGGCCCGGGCTCCCACAGTCGTGGCCCGGGCTCCCGGCGGGCGCGGGTAGCGCTGAGCAGGACGCTATTTTTAGCTAGAGCTGCTCTCCCAGTTGGACAGACAGAACCAGTTAATTTGGCCGCTCGGGAAGGGCCTGCACCGGGAGCTCCCCGGAACAGCAGCCGCAGCTCTGCTGAAAGCTGATCCTTCGCATTCCTGCCTCGCGAGGCGGGAGGGCGGGAGGACGCCTCTAATTCCTGGAAGAAGCCCGCGTCCTCTCTGAAGGCAGTACCTGGGCCCAAGTGTATGCCCAGGATGGGGCTCTTTAAACTGACATAGGAAACATGCTCTGGACTTCTCTTGCAGACCCCAAGCCTCAGACGACTTCCCATAAAATGGCCACCTAAGGTCCCACCCTCCCTACTGGTCTCCAGCACTGGGAAGAGCCCCCCAGAAATGGGGTCTGGGCCCAGCACCCACAAAGCTGGCTTACACATCACTCAGTAGCTACCTGTTGAAAGAAGGCAGAAAGAGTGAAAATCCCCTACCAGATGACCAGGGTCAAGTAGTGGTCTTCACAGCCTGGGCAATTTGAGATAGACAGGCAGGGCAGTTTCA
Source organism: Smutsia gigantea (assembly GCA_032199065.1). NCBI lineage: Eukaryota > Metazoa > Chordata > Mammalia > Pholidota > Manidae > Smutsia > Smutsia gigantea. Next base: position 30,084 of record JAVSCE010008781.1, on the reverse strand, counting down.
CAACCCCATAGAACATCTAATCCAACACCTTCTGGCTGTGTGACATTGGCATGTCATCTCACTTCTGTGCCTCAGTTTCCTCTTCTGCATAAGGGAGTCATAGAAGCCCAAGAGACAGAGTGTGAGAAAGCCTTGCAAACAAAGGCATGGCATGGATGTCCATGTATTGAGTGCTGGGAAGAATGCAAAGATTAGTAAGACAAGGGTCTGGGCCCAGCACCCACAAAGCTGGCTTACACATCACTCAGTAGCTACCTGTTGAAAGAAGGCAGAAAGAGTGAAAATCCCCTACCAGATGACCAGGGTCAAGTAGTGGTCTTCACAGCCTGGGCAATTTGAGATAGACAGGCAGGGCAGTTTCACAACCCCATAGAACATCTAATCCAACACTTTCTGGCTGTGTGACATTGGCATGTCATCTCACTTCTGTGCCTCAGTTTCCTCTTCTGCATAAGGGAGTCATAGAAGCCCAAGAGATAGAGTGTGAGAAAGCCTTGCAAACAAAGGCATGGCATGGATGTCCATGTATTGAGTGCTGGGAAGAATGCAAAGATTAGTAAGACAAGGGTCTGCTCTCTGGAAGCCCCTAGCTCTTTTAACTCAGGGAGGAGGGCTAAATGTCTAAAAAGGTACAAGTAGACCGTATGATATTAGCCAAGGGTACATAAATAGGCGAGTGGACTAGAATAGAGCTTCAAAAAATAGACCCACACATGTACGGAAACTTGATATGTGCAGAGATAGTGCTGCAGGTCACTGAGGAAAGAGTGGCCTTTTCTATAAATGGCACTTTTAAGGAGCAATTCAATGACCATGTTGGAAAAAAATGAAATGGAATCCCTACCTCACACCATGCATTAAAAAAAATTAATTACAGGTGGCTTAAAGACTTAATGCAAAAACCTTGTAATGGGGAAAGATTTCTTAAAAACCTCAAAGACACATCAACAAAAAGAAGGACAAAAATTACATGATCACCTCCATAGATGCTGAAAAAGCATTTGACAAAATTCAACATCCACTCATGATAAAAACTCTCTTAACAAAATGGGTATAGAGGGCAAGTACCTCAACATAATAAAGGCCATTTATGACAAACCCACAGCCAACATTATACTTAACAGTGAGAAGCTGAAAGCTTTTCATTTAAGATCAACAACAAGACAAGGATGCCCACTCTCCCCACTTTTATTCAACATAGTACTGGAGGTCCTAGCCATAGCAATCAGACAGCACAAAGAAATAAAAGGCATCCAGATTGGTAAGGAAGAAGTGAAACTGTCACTGTTTGCAGATGACATGATATTGTACATAAAACACCCTGAAGAATCCACCCCAAAACTACTAGAACTAATAATTCAGCAAATTTGCAAGATACAAAATCAATACACAGAAATCTGTTGCATTCCTACATACTAATAATGAACTAGCAGAAACAGAAATCAGGAAAACAATTCCATTCACAACTGCATCAAAAAGAATAAAATACCTCGGAATAAACCTAACCAAGGAGGTGAAAGACCTATACCCTGAAAACTACAAGACACTCATGAGAGAAATTAAAGAAGACACCAAATAATGGAAATACATCCTGTGCTCATGGATAGGAAGAATTAATATTGTCAAAATGGCCATCCTGCCTAAAGCAAACTACAGATTCATGCAATCCCCATCAAAATACCAATGGCATTCTTCAACAAACTAGAACAAATAGTTCTAAAATTCATATGGAACCACAAAAGACCCCGAATAGCCAAAGCAATCCTGAGAAGGAAGAATAAAGCTTGGGGGTATTATGCTCCCTGACTTCAAGCTCTACTACAAAGCCACAGTAATCAAGACAATTGGTACTGACAAAAGAACAGACCCATGGATCAATGGAACAGAATTGAGAGCCCAGATATAAACCCAAGCATATATGGTCAATTACTATATGATAAAGGAGCCATGGATATGCAGTGGGGAAATGACAGCCTCTTCAACAACTGGTGTTGGCAAAACTGGACAGCTACATGTAAGAGAGTGAAACTGGATTACTAACTCCATACACAAAAGTAAACTTGAAATGGATCAAAAACCTGAATGTAAGTCAAGAAACCATAAAACTCTTAGAAGAAAACATAGGCAAAAATCTCTTGAATATAAACTTGAGCAACTTTTTCCTGAACACATCTCCTCGGGCAAGGGAAACAAAAGAAAAATGAACAAATGGGACTACATCAAGCTAAAAAGCTTCTGTACAGCAAAGGACACTATCAGCAGAACAAAAAGGCATCCTACAGTATGGGAGAATACATTTGTAAATGACATATCTGACAAGGGGTTAACATCCAAAATATATAAAGAACTCACATGCCTCAACACCCAAAAAGCAAATAACCAGATAAAAAAAATGGGCAGAGGATATGGACAGACACTTCTCCAAAGAAGAAATTCAGATGGCCAACAGGCACATGAAAAGATGCTCCATATCACTAATTACCAGGGAAATGCAAATTAAAACCACACTGAGATATCACCTCACACCAGTTAGGATGGCCGCCATCCAAAAGACTAGGAACACAAATGCTGGTGAGGATACAGAGAAAGGGGAACCCTCCTGTGCTGCTGGTGGGAATGTAAATTAGTTCAACCATTGTGGAAAGCAATATGAAGGTTTCTCAAAAAACTAAAAATAGAAATACTATTTGACCCAGGAATTCCACACCTAGAAATTTACCCAAAGAAAACAAGATCTCAGATTCAAAAAGACATATGCACCCTTATGTTTATCGCAGCACTATTTACAATAGCCAAGATATGGAAACAACCTAAATGTCCATCAGTAGATGAATGGATAAAGAAGAGGTGGTACATAGACACAATGGAATACTATTCAGCCATAAGAAGAAAACAAATCCTACCATTTGCAACAATATGGATGGACCTAGAGGGTATTATGCTCAGTGAAATAAGCCAGGCGGAGAAAGATAAGTACCAAATGATTTCCCTCATTTGTGGAGTATAACCACCAAGCAAAACTGAAGGAACAAAACAGCAGGAGACACAGACTCCACAAGGGGACTAGCAATTACCAAAGGGAATGGGTGGGGGAGGGTGGGTGGGGAGGGAGGAAGAAGGGGATTGAGGGGCATTATGATGTGCACACATGGTGTGGGGGGTGTCACAGGGAAGACAGTGTGGCACAGAGAAGACAAGTAGTGACTCTTTGGCATCTTGCTACACTGATGGACAGTGACTCTGGTGGGATGTGTGTGGGGGGACTCGATAATGTGGGTGAATGTAGGAACCACAATGGTGCTCTTGTGAAACATTCATAAGATTGTATATCAATGATACCTTAATAAAAAAAATAAATTAAAATAAAAAACAAAGGCACAGACCATCAAGAAAAAGATTGACACATTTAATTACAGAGTAAAATGCCTATTTATCAGAAGAAGATATTTGGAACACAATATCCAAAATATACAAAGAGCTTCTACAAATCAATTTTCAAAACAAACAAAATTGGGCAAAATGATAGGCAATTTGAGGAAAGGGAAACACAAATGGCCAATAAACATTAGAAAAGATATTCAGCCTTAATCTTAATCAGGGAAATGCAAAATGAAACCCAGTGAAGTGTCATTTCACACGTGTGAGACTGGTGAAAAGCAGAGACAAGACAGCAGAGTGTGAAGAGGGTGGTGCACAAACTTTCATACACAGCTGGTGGGAGGGGAAATGGGTACTGCCATTCTGGCAAACAATTTGACAGCATCTAGAAGTGTTAAAGATGCACATATCCCAGTGACCCAGAGTATGGCTCCTGGGACAAAGCTAGAGAACCTTTTGCTCATTGTAACCGTGTTTATCCTAGTAAAGAATCCGAAGCAACCTCAATGTCCATCTTTGGAAGAATGCATAAACAAATTGTGGATAGGCCAGTGAAATTCTATACTACAGTGAACATGAATGATTAGTGCTTCCTTATGAATCATAAGTGGCAGGATGGGGACAAAGTTGGAGAAGATCAAATTGTATGATATCTTCCATGTGGACTTTTAAAAATGATACTGTAGATTGCTAGGAATGCACATATGTGATCAAAGTATAAAGAAATTCAGAAGAATGATAAATACACCTTCAGTAAAGTGTTTACCTCTGCAACGGTGCAGCAGGGTTGTGGGGGAGGATGATGTGAAGTGGTGGGAAGGTGCTTCGCCCATATTGATAAGGTGTTATTTCTTGACCTGGTTGGGAGGTGCACTGATGTTTGCCTTACTCTTTATAACTTTTTTCAAGGTTATAACAATGATATAAAATATAAAATCCACACAAAATCTAGTCCTGCTCTGAACTTCAGTTTCCTTATTTGAATAATGCAGTCATCATGTCTGCAAAGCGCTCAGCACAAAGTCTGAGTCACAGTGAAGTGCTCAGTAAAACTTAAGAACGTGAATAGCCTGTTCCCTAGTCTCCACCGGGGTCCTTCATACCCTAGTCCCAGCCAACAGTGACACCCCAACTCTAGCTCCACCATGCAACCAGGTCTCCCAAGCCCCCTCACCTCTGTCATGCCTTGATGCTTTTGCACAAACTTTGACTCTTCCTACAATACCCGTGCTGCCTGTCTCTGCTGGGATAAGGCCCCTTTCTCCTATAACAATTCCACTCAGGCATTTCAGCCCATGGGAAACCCCGGGAGGTCTCCACTGACTCTCCCAGGTAGGGGGTCCCACAGCACCTGCCTGCCCCATTGTCCTTGTTTATCACATTGTGGATTGTTGCACCTGGTTATGGGTCTGTCTCCTCCCTGAGCAGGTTGTGAGTCCCTTCAGGTCACTAACCTTGTCTAAGCCACCACCACCTGCCTGAGGCCTGGCCTCAGGAAGGGCTTGTTGAATGAATAAAGGGGGTGAATGGATCCAAACACTCAGAAACAAAAAAAAAAATCATGCCAAACTCTCAAAAGGAAAGTAATCTCACTGTCCGGACTGACTGCTTGGTCTTCACTGAGTCTTCTTGGGAGGAAATGTGACCTTTGGGGTCAGAGAGACCTGGATTCACGTCCAGGATGAGTCATTTGCCAGCTGTGTGACCTAGGCCATTCTCCTACATCCCTCTGAACCACAATTTCTGTGTCTGTACAACCTGGATGTGGCTGGGTCTTACTGCAAGGGGTTCTAGTGAGGATTCAATGAGATAACAGAGGCAAAATGCATGGCCCCGTTTTTGGAACGGGTAGCAATTATGCGAATATTGGCCAGGAGGACGATGTTTGCAGGGGTGGGTGGAAGGAACCCAACTGGGTTATGAAAGTAGGAGGCTGAGGAAAAAATGTCAGGGGGTGTGCTCCAGTTCTGCACAAAAACATGCCCCTGGAGGCTGGCCCAGAAGATGGGAGGGTCAGAAGTGTGGTCAGAGTTAACGCTCCTGGTGCTTTTCCTCCTGTCCCTTGTTCTACCCCTGGGTGAAGGGCCGCGCAGCCTTTCAGAACCACAGACCCTCCTTCCTGTCTCCCCGCATCCACCCTAGCCCCCTCCAGTCTGTTCTCGCACACAGCCCAGGGATCCCGATCTGGACCTGTCTTGGCTTTGCCAGCTTCCATATGTAGGGGCGACAGAGCCTGCACACCTTCCCCAGGGACATGTCTGAGGTGATTTACCAAATGCATCACCTACACTATATATGCAAAATCCACATATGCCCACTTGCCTGGAGCTCCCATCAAGGCAACATAAAGGATGACAAACTGCTGAGGGTCCAGACTCCAGAGGATGAATTAGCCAGTGTTCCATGTTATACAGCAAACAAATATATGAAGTCAACAGGGCTATGTGGTCACTGGAAAAGAACAGCATTGTGTGCTTTGTGAGTTCAGGTGAGATTTTTCTGAACTAATGAGCCAATCCTCCTTGATTCAAGTCGCACTGAACGGTGTGATATCCCGGTGACATGGACATCGGCCACTGTTGGCACGTCCATGGAGATGGCCACTCAAGGCAGGAATCCCACCCAGCTTAAGGTGTGCTGCCTCAGTGCACCTCAGGAAGGTGACCGATGACCTCCTCATCGGTGACACCAAAGGACACCTTGTTCTCATCTCCCTGACCTCTTGGCCATCCCTCACCCCCCAGAACTTGGATCCCTTCTGCCTCCCCATCCTCTCTCGGTTTTCCTCCTAGTTCTCTGCTCACTTCTTCTTCTCCCTGGCCATCTCATTTTCCTCTGCTGGGCTACGAAAGCTGGAGTTGGAAACTGTCTGAGGTTATCTTCCTGTCTTTCCAGACTCTCCCCACAGGCTACCACAGTTGCATCCCAGGCCTGCGGCTTCAACCACCATCCTCCTGCTGGTGATTCCCAAATGCTGTCTACAGGCCAGTCCAGGCACCAGCTGGCATCTCTTGCCTGAACTTCATTGAGAACTGAGTGGCTCCCTGAGGCCACCTGGGCCCTCTCGCCGTTGGTCCCTGTCTCTGGGCTCTCCTCTGAGGTTTTCAATGCACAGATGCAATTGCCCCCACCCTCCTTAAAAGCTTTCAGTGGCTCCTTGCTGCCTTCCTGTGGCCTAGCCCCTGCCCATCTCTCTAGCCTCAGTTCTGGCCATCCCCCTCACCCTCCCGCCCTCAGCCATCCCAGCCAGCTTCCAGGTCCCCAGGCATCCAGTGGTCCTCCCCATCACACAGCCTCAGCACACCAGGTCCCCCTCTCTGGAACACTTCCCTCTGTCCCCACCACTCTGGGGCCCAGGAAACTTCTTCCCATGGCAGCTTAGCTGTCACGTGCTCAGGGAAGCCTTCCCGGCCTTGCCCACCACTCACCCATGGTCCCAAGTCACTTTCCTTCATGGCTTTTGTCACAGTTGGTGACCAGCCCACATTGCGTGATAACTAGATGGACATCCCTGAGCACAGGGATCAGGCCTGGTTTTGTTCATCATTACACCTCTTCCCATCCCCAGCAAAGGCCTTGGCACATAGTAGGTGCTCAATGAGTGTTTGTTGAATGAATGTCTGCTTGTACACCTCCAGTGCTGGACTCTGTTAATTATTATTGGACAACTATGAATTGCTAGAAATTTCTACATCGGTGCACATGGACGTATACACATGTGGGAGGGCTTCACCTGGTGCTTCGTATGCTCTCTGCTTTACTTCTCACAACCACCTCTGAGGAGGTTCCATTTTACCTATTTGCACTTGACAGAGAAGGCATCTGAGACTCAGAGAACTTAAGCAACTTGCAGAATATCACACAGCACGAAAATGGCAAGGCCTGTACTCAAACCATGTCTGCTTGATTTCAAGTCCTGGGCTCTATAACTAGAGCCTCACCCCAGCACTCATGCATGCGATGTTTTGTGGCGGTAAACCAACCAATCACTTACTCTATTCTGGAGGTGCTAAGCCCTCACTTGAAGATGGAAGTTAAATTCAAAACCATATCAAATGAGGCATCATATAAGAAGGACATAGGCCCACAGGAGATCTGGAGCAGGGAAGACAGGAATGGAGGGGAGAGGAGGGACTGGGGAGAAGCTCCAATTCAGTGTGCATGCAGCGCAGTGAGGGCGGAAAACACACGGTGTACGACGTGTGCGAACCTCACCTCTGCTCTGAGGTGTTGGAGAATTAAATACCCAGGGAGGATGCAGCTACAGTCAGACACTGTGACTGGAGGAAGGATTAAGTGATACTGAGCAGGAGAAGCTCTGGTTCCCGGGGCAGGCCTGATTTGAGGCCATGCAGCTCTGCTCGCGTTTAATCCTTCCCGGATGATTTGATTCCACCTCTCCCATTTCTCTCACACCTACCCCTGCTGTCCATGGATTCCCCGAGTGCCTAAGTCAATGTCAACAGGGCCCCTCTGTGCCAGGCTCTGGGCTTGGCACTGAAGACACAGATAAACAGAACAGCAAGCTGCTCCCGCGTGCAGGGGAAGAGAGAGCAACACTCTCAGGGCCCACGGTGCACCCCTCGGCGCCAACCCTGCGACCCACGTGTGAGCAGCCCCTGGTGTGCTTGTGACAGAGGTGGGCGGGTGGCTGTGGGGGCCTTAATACTGGCTAGGGCCAGAGCCATGGCTCCAGGAGAGGCTTCCAAGGCGATGACCTCTGCGTATGTCTTAAAGGAACAGAGAGAGAAGTTAGCCAGGTAAGGAGGAAACAGCCCATGCGAAAAAGCATGGCAGCCTGAATCAGCCGAAGTTCAGGGAATTCTGATCAAGCAGCCGCAAGACAGGGGCAGGACAAAGAAGCAGGCCTGGTCATGAGGGGCCCTGAATGCTGTGTCCAGGAGCTGGAGTGTTTTGGTTTGGTTTGGGGGGTTTGGTGGATCCTGGGACCCAGATCCCCCTTTAAGAATGAAGGACTCACTCCCAGAGTGCGGAGGCTGCTGCAAAATGGCCCTCACTGGTCAGCCCTCTTTGGAGCTGGCTTCTGCTGAAGTGAGCCATTGCACCCAAGGTGACACCCCTTTCCGGGGTGTCCCACATGCAATGACTGACCACCCTGGAGGCATAAGGGCCCAGTCCCTTGGCACTACTTGAGATAACCCTGAAGGGCTGTCCCTGCTGCCGGGCCTCACGGAGGGTAGGCTGAGACCTGCACCGAGACTGCACGGCAGCTCAGCTTCTCCGGACTGGTCTTGCTTCCTCCTGCCCTGCACCTTCCACAGGTGTTGAGCCCTAGAACAGTCCCTCACAAACCTTCTGCATGCTGGTGCTAATACATCTCAGAGCCTCTTCCTGGGGAACCCAGCCTGTGACAGGGGACACGGGAAGCACTTGCTATGTGTCCCTGGTGGGAAAGACCCAAGAGAGAGGGTAGCTTTGCAATCACCAGTGAGAGAGGTGAGCGATATTCAGGGAAGCAGGCAAAGTCTCAGGAGGGACAAAGGGGTCAGCTCATCCTGAGACAGAAGCAGAAATTAGAGGCATTTTGGGATGAGAATGGGGTCAGGGAATGGAGGGAGCCACGCCTGAATTGTTTTTCCCCCATGCAGCTGGAAGTAAGGTGGGCTGCTGAGAAGGGAGAGATAAAGAACAATTTCACGAAACAGTAAAGACCATAGTGTGTGATGAATGTTGCACCCAGGAGCAGTAAGGAGCACAGGCCTCAAGGGTGGAAAGACTGTGTGCCCATAGGGAAAGTCATACCAGGCAGAGGAAATGAATGGTGCCCAGAGCCTGGGGCTGATGCGGAGGGCTGCAGCAGGGGTGCCAGATGAAATATAAAATGCCCAGTTAGATGTGAATTTCATCTCCACAAGGAATAATTTTTAGTCTACGTATGGCCTATGCAATATTTGGGACATATTTATACTAAAAAATTATCTGTTATTTATCTCATCGTCTTCTGATCCCCTTCCTGCCAGCAGCCCACTCGCAGGTCCCCCACACTGCAGCCCAGGTACTTCTCAGATCCCACTGCATACCTCCCTTGCTTAAACACCTCAGTGGCTCCCCATTGTCCAGATGCTCGGCTGGTCACTTGAAGCCCTCTGCTGTCTGATCTTCAGCCTCTCTTCCAACCCCGTCTCCCATCCTTGATCACCCCCCTAAAATCTCCTGCCTCTGGGTTTTTTGTTCATCTGTTTCCTCTGCCTATAATGCCCTCCCCCATATCTACTCTTCCAGGAAGGCTCCCAGATCCCTCTGAGTGGGAGGAGGTCATCATCTCCACTGATTAGAACCAGTAGCACCTTGGGCGAATCTTCCACATCTCTGGGCCTCCATTTCCTGGTCTCTAAAATGGGGACTGTACTGCCCCTCTCAGGTTGCTAAGGGGATGAGATCATGTGCAGAAAGCACCAGACACACTCTCGAATGTTTGCACTTCCCCAAGCCCGTGTCAAGATTGGTGCCTGGCACCCAGTGGGCACAATGCACATTGGCTGAATTGAACCAACTCAAAGGTCCTGAGCTTTTACAGTTTAACTCGCTTCTTGGAATTACCACGGCCATCAGTGGAACTTAGACAAATTCAATTTCGTATATTAAGATGATCTGAAAAGGGCTGAATAATGAAGCCACTGAAATTCTGATTGTATAACAGGTTCTCTCCCAGTTGACAAGGGACGGAACCAGCTTCCTGAAAAGGGTCTGTTTTGGAACCAAACATGGCATCCAGCCTCTCCAGCTGGAAGTAGGTAATATACGCCACACACGTTTCCGTCTCAAGCCCTCCCAGTCCCAGACCACAAAAGGTGATTTCTTATTACCATTAGCATAATTACCCAACTGCCACGCTACAGAGAAGCGATTAGGATTTTTGCATAGTTATTTGTCTCAAGTAAGTCACCTGAAGTTCATCTGCCATCAGGATTCATGGCTGCATTCTATAATCGTAGGGAATTATTTTGCTAATAACAGAGGTACCTTGATCTAATTTAGTTTTAATGCCAGGAGGTGCCCTCCCAGAATAATCAGCTCCAAGGCAATTCCAATTTCCAGGTTTGTTACGTATTCTGGAGAGAAGATTCAATTCAAGGAGCCTGAAGTTAGTCCTCTATCACCCAAAGTCATCTAGAGGCAAAATGGAATCCTACCTGTATGTGTTTTCAGAAAAATTCAGGGAGAGGCCCAGTGATAGGGAGCAGGGGTTCAGGGTGGGGTCCCAGCCAAGACCATTCATTATCTCATTCATTCTTTCTCCCATTTCTGGGGTGTCTCTTCTGCAAGATCTAACCTCTGCTGTTGAGTGTAAGTACTGATAACAAACAATTACATAACGCTGTTCTAGATGTCTTATGCATATAAACTCATTACCTCAGTGGGTGCTACTATGACCCCATTTTACAGATGGAGAAGCTGAGGCAGAAAGGTTAAGAAACTTGCCTCAAGTCACAAAACTAATAAGGGCCATAGCTTGGATTTGAACCTTAGACTGTGAACATCCACAAGCTCATATATGAAGAAGAGACCTGAGCCCACCAGCAATTGTTCAACCCCTATTCTGCTCTCATTTACCCCTCACAGCAACTCTGGGGCGACATCTCAAGAGAGGGTTGATTTGGCCAAGGTCAACACAGTGCATAAATGGAGGGGTTGGGGTTCTGTACCCAGTGCTACTTTGGCTAAAGCCAGGAAGCCTGAGTGGTGTCTTTGAACAACGTTGGAAGCAGGCTGGGTATAATGTAATTAAACTCAGTGCACGGTGCCCGGCCACCCCATTCTGCTCTTCCCTTCCCTCTTTCTTCCCAGTTTCTCTTCCCCATGCCCCACCCCTCACCCCAGAAACCAAGCATCCTTTGCTGTACTTTCATGTTACCAAACAGAACCTACTTTCCAATTCATTCACTTATATATTTATGCTTTCAGCAGAGAGCTGCATGGTTCGGCAGGAGGGACCAGGAGCCAGCGTGGCTCTGCCCCTCCATTCCTGTCTAGGCCTTGGTCTTCCCTCCGTTGGAGAAGGAGGTGGGTTCTTTTTCTACTGATCAAGCCACGGAACCCTTGTTTCAAATGAAAAATTTCAGACAAGCCCAGCATTTACACCAGACGAGCGCTAGCTGCTGTGGGCAGAGCTGTGCCGGGGGAAGGGGAGGCTTCTGCTACTGAGCTGCCCCTTGGCGTCTCCTTGGGACCCCAGGACTCCCCTAACACAGCTGGAAAACTACTGGCCTAGACAGAGTCTGTTGGCTCTTGGGATTCTTAGAGCCAAGGAACCTGGGTTCCACTGATGGCCAGTGATACCTGAAGTGCATGTGGGCAGCTAAATGCCCCCGGGACCCCATCCTCCTGAACTCCTGTCCCGCCTTGTTAGTGGCATCAAGGGCCAAATCCGAGATGGGCTTATCAGCAAGGCCAGGTTGTGCCCAAGACCGTGCCTCTGGAGGGTGAGCTATCCAGTCTCACCACAGACAAATTATACCTGCTTCTCTGTGCAGGCCTGTGGGGTCAGTCCACCCTGGCACATTGATGGTGGCCAGAAGGAGAAGCTACTCCCCTCATTCCTGCCCATTTGTTTTCTTTTTCTTGTTCTTTCCCTTTTCTAAAACATGTTTTTAGCCCTCCCACTGTCCCTTCTTTCTTCAACAAACGCCCAGCTTTCTGCCCTAGGTGGCTGCCCAATGCACCACGTGTATAGGAAGTTAGCCCAGTTTGGGGGCCTTGCAGGTGGGGAGGAGGTGGGTGTTCCAGGCCCAGAAGAGAGGAAAACTGTGGCGGCCTGGAGGGCACAGGCGTTTTGGGGGCTGTCAGTCACTCGGTCTGGCTGAAGCATGGACTTGAAGGGTCATGGCAGAACCCTGAAGGGCTGTCCAAGGACGGTGGCCTTGATCCTGAGGGTCATGGGGAGCCAGTGGAGGTTTTAAGCAGAAGAGATGGGGAAGCCAAAGGCACGTTCTAGAAGCTCATCTGGCTGCTCATAGTTGGGGGTGGGGATGGTGAAAATGGGGCTTCCCTTCCCCTTGTCACCTCCCCAACCCCTACTCTCCCTTAACACACTCCATGCAGCCCTGGTTCCCGCCGAGACACAGCACATGGACAGAGGGGAAGAGAGGCTCTGGGCCACCGGCTGTTCCTACCCGGGCCTGGCCACCAGCCAGAAGGCAGCCCTTGACCCCTCCACCCTCAGGGTTAGAGGTCAGGACGAGAATGACACTACCTCCTGATTGGCTGGTGTGCTCTGATTTCAGGGCCTCAGAAAAGGGCCGGTTTGTGAACAGGAGCTCAGGCAGAAGATTAGCTTCCCCACCCGGTTCCAGTCCCTTCTACCCAAATGCTGGCTCTGACAAGCCTGGCCCCAGCCTTGCAGCCCCCACGGCCCTGGATTGCCGCCCCTCCCCCACGCCACAGTGGGGGAGGGGGAGGTTCCATCCCCAGACAGAAGCTCTTTTGTTCCACCTCAGCTGCTGCTCTGCCCTGCATCTGGGGCTTGGTGGAGGTTTTCCTGGGGCTCAATGTGCCCCAGGTCAGCTGAAGGATGAGGCGCCGCCTGGGCTGAGGGGCTGGGGACAGGGACTAGAGTGCAGGTGCTTTCTGGCTGCAGCTTTGCACCCTGTCCCTCCCCTGCTCAAATCCCTTCCACAACTCCTGCTTACTCGAGGGTAGTGGTTCTTAACCAGGGGCGTTTTAGTCCCCAGGCAACACTGTGCAAGTCTGGAGACATGTTTGGCTGTTACAGCTTGGGCTGGGGGTGAGAGGCAGGTGTACTGCAGGGAGAAACCAGGGATCGCTGGACATCCTCGAATGCCCAGGCCAGGCCCCGCAACAAAGCCTTATTCAGCCCTAAATGCAACAGTGCCAAGTTGAGACACCCGCCTGAGGGAAGAGCCCCTCACCCCTCTGTCCTCACCTGGCCTGCCCAGCCTCCGGGCAGGCACGCCATGCTTTGGGCTGGGAACTCGGACACCCATTCCCATCTTTCTTCTGCTCTTTCCCTTGCTGGGCCACCTCCCTGCTGCCCTCCGATTACCTAAATCTCACTTCTCTTCACCGCTTCTACCTGTTGGGACCCTGCCCTGCTGCGTACACCAGCCCGGCTGCCCCTCCCCGAGGCCGTCTCTGATTGCCGGATACCCTGACTCCTCTCTTCCCTTGAGCAGTCCCCGTCAGCTCTGGCTCTCCCACACCCAGGCAATGAGCTGGTGAGGGGCCTGGAGACCCCTGTAGCTCTGACATAGCCCCTCCCAGCACAGGACTAGGAACAAGGGGTACCCAGTGCAGACTCACAGTGGTGCAGAGTGGGACCCATGAGGGCTTTGGAGCCAGGCGACCAGAGTTCAAATCTTGCCTCTGCCACTTCTGAGCAGTTTGACCTGGGACAAATCACCAAACATCTCTGAGCCTCAGTTTCCTCCTCTGAGGAATGGGGATAGGTTTTCCAGTGAGAGCTCTGTGAGCTGTACACTTTCCTCTCCTCCTCTTGTTCCCAGCTGGCTGGTTTATCTCGGCAAGTTGCACTGCCCTCCGTGGCCAGTCTCAGAAGGAGAACTATCTTCTGCAGGGACTGTGACCTTCCAAAGGTGGGTGGCCACCCAGACTTAGGTAAACTGGCTCACTGGAGGGGAAGGGGCACTGTGTTGAGTAGAGGTGTGGTTTGATATCTTAGGAATTCTAGGGAGAGAACACAACCATGTCCCTGCCCTGCTTGGAACTATTCATGACTCCCCACGACACAGGATCAAACCCAGCCCCCTGAGCCTGACGCCAAGGTTTCCCACAGGCCAGTCTGGTTCCCAACTCCAGACCCATCCCCTGTGGCCCCTCCGCCTGCTCACTTCCTCCTTCCCCACGCTAAGCCCCGCCTATTTTTAAGCTCTGCCTCCCCCGACCCGAGACCCCCTGCTCTGGGGTGTCACGCGGCTCTGGGCACCCCTGAGCTCTTCCGTGGGGACAGGGGTCCAGCCTTGTGCTTCCCTGGGTCTCAGTGCCAGGGGTGGAGCAAGCCCAGCACGCAGCACCTCTTGAAGAGGTGGATTCAGGCAGGGACTGAAGGCCCCTTCGCTCCAGCGCCTCCCTCCTCCCCGTCCAGGCTGCACCTTAGAATCCAGTGTGCAGCAGGGGTTCACACGTTCCAATGCCCAGGCCCCTTCTAGACTAGATGAATCCAAATCCGTAAGGGTGAGGCTGGTATGATCCTAACCCACAGTGAGGGTTAGAACTCTCTGGATGACCTGGGTCAGCCCATGTCCCCTCCCCGCACTTGGGTGCAGCAAACACCCCTGACTGCTGGTGGAATCTCCCAATGCTCTTCAATACCCATCGTGTGTTGCACTGATCAGAGCAGCCCTTCGCAGCTTGCATCAAGCCACTCATTCAACATTCAGCAGAAAGTGGAGATGAGGCTCCCAGGCATAGCAGGGAGAGACCCGCTGACTGACACGCTGATGGTGAGGCCACCAGGTGTGACAGCGCTGCCCCTGGAACCCTGAATGGAACTGACTGGGCGAGCAGAGAAGAATGAGGGATGTTGGGAGCATTTGCTAGAGAGTCCCTGGGTCTGGGGAGGGGATGGATGCAGAGGGGGAGTCCAGAGGCCCAGGAGGGGGCTGGCAACCGTGCAGGAGGGGTGTGAACTAGGCCGTGGGTGGGGCAGGGTTCAAGGGAGCGAGAGCTGGAGATGGGTTTGAGACCCATAGATGTGAGGAAGGGGCCAGGGTTGTGTAGGGAGGGGCTGTCGTGGTTGGGCAACTGGGTGGTTTAACTAGAGGCCGAGGGAGAGGAGCCTGCGAGGAAGACAGAGAAGGGACGGGAGAGGTAGGAGGAAACCAGGAGAGCAAAGGCGTGAGGGGCGGGTGCGTGGGGGTAGGTGAGAGGGGCACACGGGCAAACCCAGTAATAATAGTAACAGCTCACGGCAGCTGAGTGCTCACTGCCTGGACGGTTCCCAGAGCTGTTTTCCAGGTATCAACACCCTGGCCCCTCCCAGTCTGTGAGACAAAGACCAGTGCCGTCATCCCATCTCACAGATGGGAAAACCGAGACTCAGGGCAGGTACGCCATTTTCCCAGAGCCGCACACCTGATAAGTGGCAGGGATGTGATGCAGACCCAGGCTGGATCTTGCCCTGACCCGCCCCCACCCCCAACAGCGCCTCTTAGCTGAGAGGCCTGAGAAACGGTGCAAGGAGAGCATCCTGCATCCAGCAAGTGGGACCTCGTTGGTGGCCTTGGTCCGAGCAGCTTGGGGGCAGGGTGTGGCTGAGGACCATGTGGGCAGTGAGGGCGTGCCTGCCTGGTGGACTTGGCTGGGAAGGAGCAGGGAGGCTGAGGCGCTGAGGGGTGAGGTATGGAGGGAGGGACGGAGCCCCTGGTGAAGGTGTCCCCAGGCAGGGGGAGAGTGGGGTGCAGGGACCAGCCTAGCAGGGAGTTGAGGGAAGGCAGGGAGAGCTGGAGCACAAATACCAATGCGCTTGCGGGGGGACCAGAGAAGCTTCCAGCGCTGGAGCCTCCTCACTGCTCTCTTGCTGCCCCTAAGCCTGTGCAGCTGAGAAGGGGGTGTACTGCGGGACAGGGAGGGGAGAGCCACGGGCAGGGCACACCCAACAGGCAGGAGGCAGAGAGACAGAAACAGCAGTAGAGAGAGACTGAGTGGGGTCCTGTCCATCCCCTCCAAGCTGTCAGAGGCCCAGTCTGGGAGAAGAGTCCAGAAAAGGGGATACAGCCGCCCCAACTCTGTCCACCACAGAGCTGGCACAAGCAAAGACTGAAGGATCTCAGGACGGGCGCCCCCCTAGGTGCCCTGGCTCGTGGCCTGTGGAGCAGCACAGCCACTCGGTCAAGGAGAGAGGAATCTCTGTACGCCCCTCCCCTGGGGAGGTATCAGTAGGGAGACCAGTGGCAGACCCGGGACAGCCCCCAGAGGGCTCCTGGGTGAGGCCCTGAACTTGGCAACCCAGGGGATTTGGGAGGCCAGAGCCCACCCCGGGCCCTCCCTCCAGACCTCTCAGGCTACCTTGCATTTCAGCCCCAGGCTGTGGCTTCAGGTCCCCTCCCTGCACTGGGACTGCTAACAGCAGCTGCCCCCCACTCTCAAGGCCTAGCATTCATCCCCCAGCAGCAGAGGCATGGTGAGGCCATCTATCTGAGATTTGGACAAGGAGAAAAAGAGTCCTGGCAGAGATGGGGCTGGGGGCTGGGGAACAGGCACCCGCTTCCGGATCAGGAACTGTGATCCCTTCGGCTGGCTTTTCTGGAGCACCCACTCATTCTGGTTCAGTCTGGGAACCCACGGCAGCAGTGTGGGGCCCCAGCCCGCTCATACTCTCTCACAGGCTTTTGCAGACACAGCTGGCGAGACAGAGACCTGCTCGCAAGCACTTCATCCTACTTCAAGGCACTCATGACCTCAGCACACATTGGTGTGCATGTACACACACACACACACACACACACACAGGCACACTGGGATGTGGGTCACCAGCTGGAGTGCCTCAGGCACAGGGTTTGTGAGCAACCAGCCATTGGGGTACACGCTTCCAGATTGGACAGAAATGCACCCCTCCCTGCGCCTGCCTCTTCCCCTTCTCGCCTGCATCAGTCTGGCCCAAAGGCTCTCTAGGCTTCTCTTTGGTTTTCTCCAGAATCACACTGGCTGAGACTGCCAGAACCGACTCTGTCCAGGGGAGAGGGCAGGGTTCCTGGCCCACTCAGCTGTGTGTGTGTGTGTGTGTGTGTGTGTGTGAGCGTGTGTGCAGAGCAATGTGGAGTCTGTGCAGAGCAATGTGGAGTCTACACAAGATGGAGGGATGTAGCTCCAGCTTAAAGACTTCGGGGGCAGAGGCCATTAGGTGTCCCAGGACAAGAGGTCATCTGACCACAAGAGAACAGAGGAACCTCAGCCTGGCTGGTCAGGTCCGGCTGCCTGCGGGAGGCGGCAGCTCCACGGCCGGGCAGAGGACTGAAGGTTTCAAAAAGCCTAGGCAAGGGGGTGGTATTTGATGCAGCTGGAAGGCCCCAGACCCTCTCATCCTCCACCCTGGAACTGAAGCCTCTAGAAGGTCATATCTGGAAGGATGATCAGATTCTTCAACAGAAAACCCCTGGGCACCCCTGCAGGTCCTTCATACACAGCAAGCCCAGGGCATTGCCCCCTGTCCCAATCAGAATTTCTCTTCCACTCATGTTCCTCTCAGTGTGGACACTGACATTCCTGACACGCAGGCCAGGGACCAGGTCACCCTGACCTCTTTCCCAGCCTCTCAGCCTCCACATTTTCAGTCTGGCTCATGAAGCAGCTCACAGCGTGGAGGTGGAGAGAGGCAGGGAAGCAAATGAACTCTACTCATCAGCATGCAGCAGGATAGCAGGAAGCCCAGGGTACCCGGAAGCTCAAACAAGGTAGTCAGGGGAGGCTTCCTGGAGGAGGTGACACCTGAGCTGACAGCTTCTTGGAGGAGGTGACACCTGAGCTATGAGCATAGGGTCCAAGTTAGAGGAGAAGTAGTGAGGAGAGCTGAAATGGCGGAGTGTCCCAGGCAGAGGGAACAGGTAAAAGAGGAGGAGGATGGCACATTCAAGACAGAGATTAATTCATGATGGTGGAGTGGAGAGAACGAAGGGGTGTGGCTGGAGACAAGGGCAGCGGCATCATCCAGGGGTCAGGCGGTACACTGACTTGAGGCTGTGTTAATGAGTTTAGACTGTGTCCTGCTGCAGTGGGTCCCCTGTGAGTAACTCTCTTGGCTGGATATGGAGGAAGAGTTGGGGGCGCAGGTGGAGACAGGGAACCCCGGAATGGGATGAGACCACCATCTAGGAGTGGGGATGGGACATAGAGTCAGGGCAGAGCTCAGGACCCCTTAGGAGGTAGGATGGACCTTGAGTGGTCCTGGCCCCTCCTCTCCCAGGCCCCCATCTTCCCATCGTGTAAAGGGGGATGGACAGGAAGACCCCCAAAGACCCTCTCCCTTATGCTTCACCACACCTTGGACCAGCCTTCCTGGGCTTCTGCGGGGGTGACTTGTTGGGAGGAATCCCAGCTGGAGGGGCACAACTCTAGCTTCAGAAGGCCTGGGGTGGGGTCAGCAGCCCAGGACATATCCACCCAACAGAAAAAAACTCCACACCAGGCCCATGAGGGAGGAGCTAGCCAGAGGCAGTCCCCACTCAGGACACTCTGAAGAAATGACTATCCAGTGTGAGGTGGCTAATGCTGTCCCTACCCTTCTGATGAGGAGGTTGAGGCTCAGAGCGCCAAGTGGCCAGGCCCATGTAGAGGTGCAGCAGGACAGAAGCTGAGGCCTGTGCTGTGCACATATAACACAGCTCAGGAGGGAGCCGCCCAGCAGCCTGGGGGGAGCACGGGGATGAAACATCTTTGCTTTTTAAACACTAGATGCTGCTGAACGAGCGTCTCCCTCCTTCTCCCTCCAGGAGCCCCACTCCTCGGGGAGCTCTAGCTTGTCTCTCCTAAGCTTTCCCCTGGCTCTGTCTGGCCCTGTTCCAGGCAGCGGTGCCTTCCACAACCCCTTCCTGGGCCTCCCTCCCTGGCCTTCTGTGCAACTAGTGGCTGGGGCTTGAGGTCATGAATGATTTAAGCCACTCCCCGTCTGTCCTTATTGTTCTTTATTGACTATTCTTCCTGATTTAGCCTCTTCCCAGAGTCTCATAGGGCAAGAGGCGGGGCTCCACCACTCATCCACCTGCCCAGCTGCTGAAGGTCAGAGGCCCAGGCGTGTCTGGCAGGCGGGCCTGGGGCTCTCCTGGGCATGGGGAAAGACTGTGGTTTCAATGCCAGGATACCCAGGGGGCACCCCAGAGTGGCAGGCAAAAGCACAGGAGTCTGGGAGTCCTGGGTTTGAATCTTGAATGCCCCCCACTAGCTTGTATCCTTGGGCCCTTCAAACCTCAGTTGTCTCATCTGAGCAATGGGGTTGTTCCTTCCTCTGAGAGGAGTCAGTGACTCCCTGTGGAAGTCTTAGCATAGAGCTGGACATGTACTAAGTGCTCAGCAATGGGGAGCTCTGCCTCACTGACCGCATCTCACCTATGAAAGGGCCTCAGGTGGGAGTGTGGTTTCTCATGCATGCTCCTCCAGTCCTCCCTTGATGACCAGGAGGTCCAGGGCAGAGCCCTAAGGAAAAATGGAAGGAATCTGGATCTGGTATCCATTCCCCACTACCACCCACTCCCGCCCCTGGTAGACCAGGCTGGCATCATTATTTCTGTTTCACAGATGGGGAAACTGAGGCTTGTTGAGGGCCCGGAGAGGTGGGCCAGGCCTGCCCAGCACCCATAGCCCAGTGACACATAGACACAGCCTCAGAGGTGGGCATTGGTTCAGCATTAGGCTCCAGGGCGGGACAAACACACGTGACTCTCAGCTCTGCCATTCACTAGCTGTGTGACTTTGGGTGAGTCACTCAGCCTCTCTGAACTCATTTCCTTATCTCTAGCCTGAGAATGGTAACACCATCCTCACAGGGTTGGAGAAAGGGTAAGTGAGACAGTAGGTGTGAGGCCCACGGTCCAGCACATAGCTGTTACTTTACGACAATTTTCTATTTGTTACCAGCCAAGGCAAACCCGTCTGATGACATCTCTAGCCTCCCCCTCTCACGGGAAGGGCCAGGAGTGGTGACATCAGGCCCCCCTGACAGCTTCCACCCCAAAATAGCCCTCTCTTTAGACTGGCCCTATCCCATTACAGCTGCTTCTGCGCTCTGTCCCAGCTGAGCTGACATCCCCTCCCACTGTGGCTCCTGCAAACGGAGGGGCCTCTGGATGCCAGCTCTGGCCCAGTGGCGGCTCTCAGAGAGTGCTGCAAAATAAAGGTCCCGGGCTCTGGAGCATCCTGAGCCTGAATCACTGACCTTACTGTATGACCTTAGCCAACACTTAACTTCTCCAAGCCTCAGTTTCCTCATCTGGGACGTGGACCTAACAGCAACCCACTGGGTTTGTTGTGAGGCTTTGAGTGGACAATGTACATAAAGGACCTTGCGTGGAAGCAGGAGCTCAGTAAATAGTACTGATTATTATACCTGCAGCTCTTGAAAGTTTACAGAATCACTTCCATCTGCCCTCCTACAGGGGCCCCAAACTGGGGAGCTGTCCTTGCTGGTTATCATCGTGAAGAAACTGAAGCTTCTGAGCTGCTTGTTCCGCACCCAGGATTTCCAAAGCAACCAGCCCATTCCAGAGCAGGGATCCTGAAGCTCGCTGGGCCCAGCCCTCTACTCTGAATCAGAGACTCCCCCCAACAGGGGTCCAGCCTCCCACAGTTCCGCTGGATCACTCCTCTGGAGCTGAGGCTGAGTGAGGAGCAGGGACTGGGTCCAGGCCCCCCAGTGGCAAAGGGGGCCAGGATGAGGCTCAGGCTGCAGGGAGGCAGGGTGCCGAGCGCTAAGTTGGATTTAGACTCTTAGATTCAGGGGCATGGAGAGCAGCACCTTCTACTGACTGCTAAGGAGACAAAAGCCCAGAGCTGGGAGGATGCCTGAGGGCAGGGTGCAAGTTAAGGGTAAGCTCCATTCACTCACTTGCTCATTCACTCATTCACTCATTCATTCATCCAAAGAAAGTGTATGGAACACCCTCTCAGGGTCAGGCTCTGTGCATGGACCTGGGACTGCAGTGGCTGACAAGACGCAGCCCCTGCCCTCAAGGACCTTATGGTCTTAAGTGGGAGTGAGGCAGTGAAAGCATTCCCTGGCTGGGAGGCCCCAAGAGCTGCGGGGGTGCAGGGTGGGAGGCAGCGTCTGGGAAGGAGAGGGATGGCAGGGCCCTGTGAGGACACAAAGAGAGAATGTTCTGCAGGGCGAGGCCTGCTCCCCAGCCTGACCTACTGGTGGGCCTCCCTCTTGTCCCCTCCTTGGCAACTGGGGAAACAGGAAGGGCTGCTTCTCTGAGCTGGACTTTTCTCACAGCTTTGAGGGGCCTGCACCAAAGGGGTCAGTCATATCTTATCTGACCCTTGCCCACATGGGGAAACTGAGGCCCATTCATGAAGGACTCTTCTGGGGCGCACAGTCTCCATGCTCCCTCCTCTCCTTGCCTTCCTGCCTCTGTCATATAAAAGAAGCCCCCTCTCTTGTGTTCGCCACACCCACCCCCCCCAGCTGCATCAACCCACAGTGGTCTTGCTCTAAGGGTCTCACCTCAGGACTGCCCAACAAGGAACTACTCAGACTGCCTGCTAACACACCCTGGGTGTGGGCTCAGGCCTCTAGAACCTTAGTGTCAGCGGTTGGGGATGTGGCCAGACTCCTTTCAGCACCTGAGCACCTGGCGAATGGAATCAGAGTGCAGGATACCCAGCACATGGAAGACAGTCTTGCTTGGCTTGAGGCAGGGAGGGGGCCCAAAGCCTCACCGCCAGCTCCACCCCTCCTGACCCTGTCCCCATCAGGACTCCTGAGTGCCCCAGGGAGCTCGGCTCACCAGCCCCTGAACAAAGGCGTCACCCTCATTGGAAGTGTCAGAGAACCCTCTGAAGTTTCTCCAGCTTCCATGCCTTTGCACCTGCTGTTCCCTCTGCCTGGAATGCCTTTCCCAGCCCTCCGCCTGGGCCAGCTGAATTTGTTCCCTCACTCATTCGGCAGGTATTTGTTGGATGTGACTACATACCAGGCAGAGAGCTGTGCTTGGGGAAAACAGCTGCCAGCAAGCCAGAGACCGGGGAACACAGAGGTTAAACACACACACCCAGACACAATAACATGTAGTGCAAATAGGATCAGGTCTTATAAAGAAAAAGAGAGACTAAGAAAGTGGGATCTAATTTGATGCATTGGTGGAACATGGTCTAGGGAAGACTTCTCTGAGGTCATGACTTTTCAGTTGAGTTTGGGAGGAACAGTTAGCTTAGGAGAGTGAGAGAGGAGTGTTCCAGGCAAAGGAAACAGAATGTGCAAAGGCCCTGGGGTGATAAATAGTTTGATGCGTGTGAGGAAGTTCAGATTGGTATGGCTGGAGCCTAGAAAGGGAGCCTGTGAGGGAGGAAGAGTCAGATCACACAGGGAGGCAGAAGTGGCAGACCTTGGTGAAGGGACCATATGGGTAGCAGGAAGAGGGAGGGGTCCAAGATAAGGAGCTAGAAAAAGAGACTGGTAAATAGGTGGGAGAATAAACCAGGAGAGAAGCCTATCCCAGAAGCCAGGTGAAGAAAGGATTTCTTGGAGGAAAGACTCATCAATACCTTCAGTGAAGGAGTCGCCTCCTCCAGGAAGCCTTCCTGGACTCCACGTGCAGGGTTAGGGGTTCCACAGTGTCTTGCCCCCCCCCCCCATCAAAGTGTTTACCTCTCTCCCAGACAACCCTGGGAATGTCACAAAATTTAGTACATTACCTGAAAGTATTATTTGTTACATGAAAGAATGTAGAACCTGGCCCAGGACAGCCCCTTCAGCTTCGGACCTTCCAGGCAGGCTGAAGCCAGACCCCTCTTGGCTGGACCTGGGACCACTCCTAAGGAAAGCCTCCCCTCCATTCCTGTCTGACCCCTTCCTGAGGCCCGTCTCTTTACCTTTTCCTCTTGGCTCCCAGACACCTCACTGCCTGACGAGCTTCCAGAAGATCAGCAGCAGGCTCCCCCAGCAGGTGAAGACAGGGGCTGACAGTGCCTGGGGCCCTTCAGTTAGGAGGCCGGCAGCCTAAGTTTCCAAAGCACCAGCCTTGCCCTGCCCACAGGCTGCCCCAAGCAAACCTGGGGGACAGCAGGAAAGGCTGTGGGTTCCAGGTGGGGAGATGGAGCCTCCCTGGGATTGGCAGCCTTTCTCGGCCATGGGTCTGGGTCCTCCATGGGGCAGCATCCAGGCGCCCCTGGGCCAGGTTTCAGGAGAACACTTCCAGAGGCAGGCAATCCTGCCACACATCCTAGTGGTCTGTCCCCTGCCCCTGCCTGAGGAAACTCACCACTCTGAATCCAGTCTTTTATCATTGTCTGTCTCCCATTCGAGGCTGGGAGCATTTCCAGGGCAGGCGTCTCTTCCTTCTTCCATCCTTCCCCCCCCCCCCCACCCTTTCTCTCTTTGCTCCCTCCACTAAGCACAGACTATTTCTTAGACTTGAGCTCTTCCTTCCTGCACACTGACCCTGACACAGAGGCTGGCCCACTGGCCACCTGACTGCCCAGAGATGCGGGGTCCACAGGCTGGGCCTCGCCAAGCTCCCTTGAGGGTTGCAGCTCCATATGTGGCAAAGGGCCCCTGTTCCTGAAGAGAGCTGAGCTCCTGCAGAGGAAGGGGATTTGGCCTGAAATCTGTACCCGGAAGCCAGGCCTGGCTGGGGTGGGGTGGGGTGGGGATCCAGAAGGAGTTTTCTTAGTAGAAACTGTGGTCCCAGGAGGACCTGAGCCCCCAAAAGGCTGATCCAAGCTGGAGTGAGGCCACCTCTCAACCAGCCCTACCCTCTGAGCCCAAACGGGGCCCTCTCCATACTGAACTTGCAAACTGCTACCCTCCAAGCCCTGCCCCAGTGCCTCAGACACACTCCTGCCCCCTGCTTCCCCCCTCTGCACATTGGCCAGACACAGCCAGAGTGGGTCCAGTGTACCAGCCAAAGCTGCAGCAACCTAACCGGGTTAAACAACCGGGGCTTTAGAAACCTGCGCCCCTGGAGCCCCAAGCCAGCAGACACTGCCCGGGCCAAGCTATTCTGAGTCTCACAAGTCCCTGTCCCAGGCTCTCAGCAAGAGGTCTGTCCCAGGCAACTTTTTCCCAACAATATGCCCAGGAGGTTGCGGCAGAGGCAGCGCCCTGGTGGCAGTCCCTGGGGCTCTGCCAAGCGGGGAATGCTCAGCCTGGCTTTAACTACAGGGTACCTTCCTGTGGCCTGCTCCATCTATATTTATCTGCGGGATCTCACTGATTAAATTCCCCATAGCACAAGGCAGGCCTGGGGACAGCGAGCGAGGCAGACAGGCAGGGGGTTGCAAACTTCCTTCCTTTCCTTCTTGGCCAAGAGCAGAACACAAGCAGCCAAAACTCCCTCTCCTTCCCCGCCACCCTGCCAAAGCCCAGAGCCTGAAGGGCTGCCCAAGACTCTGCTCAGGGGACCCTTCAGCCCTGTGCCCCTTAACCCCAGCACCCATACCCACCCACAGGTCCCAGGCCCAGACAGTGGCCAGCTGCCTGAACACCTCCCCCCTTCAACTCAGATTCCTGCAGCAAAGCAGAGAAAAGTCTGCTGAGCAGCGCTGCCGAATCCCCAACTCTGCCACTTTGCCGGTGCCTGTCTTACCGTAGGAGTCTCCTTGGCCCAGGAGGGAGTCGGGCTCCATGGCGAATGGGCCCCCAGCCCCTGGCCCCACCTGATTTATGAACCGAGGCTGTCTCCATGAGCGTCTGGGTTTCTCCTTTTGTATTCCATCTGGCGGCTTTTCCAACTAGATGACTGGGTATTCCTGCAAGCAGGCCCCTTTCCAGCCCTTGCCTTCATACAGTACATTTAAAGTAGCAGTAACCTCTTTTTCCTCCCCCTGCAGCCTGGCTGGAAACATTAGAAGGGACCGAGGCAGCAAGATGTCTAAAATAGGAAGACGCCAGGGACGACTGGACTGGCTGCCCGCAACGCTGGCTGCGGGGATCTGGCCCGGCTGTGCAGATAGAAAAGCTAAGAGAGGTAAGGCTGAGCTGCGGCTTAGCATCTGGAAGCGGGCTCTGGGCCCCCAGGGCCTGTGGGAAAGCAGGGAGGCTGACCCACCCGTGGGAAGGGATGGGGGTCGGCTCTGTTCACCACCCGGTGCCCAACCCCCAAGGGTTTCTCCCAGGCCCTGCTAGAACCTCCCACTCAAATCTGTTCTACAGACATTTCCTGCAGTGTGGGGGATGCAGAAATTGACTCATCCATCCATTCAGTTAGTCACTAAATTTTTTTGGAGCATCTACTCGGCGCCAGACACCATGCCAGGTGCTGGATTTGCTGCAGGGAGCAAGGCTAAGCGTCTCACCTCGTGGAGCTCCCAGGTAAACAGGTCAGTGCAATGCAGTGTGTAGGGTAAGTGCTGGGGGAGAGGGAAGAGATGCTCCACCTGGATGGGGGAGGTGGTCAGGGAAGACTTCCTGGAGGAGTGGTCATCTAATCTGGGGTCTAAAGGATGAGTAGGAGTTAGCCAGGTAAAGAAGGAGGGAGTGAGGAGGAGATGTGTGCCAGGTGGAGGGAATGGTCTTTTGCAAAAGTCTTGACTTGAGAGAGTAGATGAGGCATTTAGTGCCCCCAAATAAGTTCCAGGTGGTTGCAGCAGTAGTTGCAGGAAGGGGAGTACAGAGAGATAGGACCGCGGAGGGGGGCAGGAAATGGGCAGGCAGTGCCTCCCGGGGAGTTCTCAGGCCTGCCCCTGAGGATGGTCCATTGGAGTGGCATGTTCTCAGTTGTCCTTTAAGAAGCCTCTCTGACTACTGTAACAACAGGACCCACTCTAACACTGCGTACTCACTAAGCAGCTACCAGAGCTGGGCACTGCTGGGAGTGTTTGCCCACGTCGGCTCATACACTCATCAGTGATCCCTCTGTGAGCAGACGTGCTGGCTGCCCTATCTTACAGACGAGGACCACGCAGCTTAGGCGGAATGGTGTGTACAAGCCTGGTGAGGGCAGGTCTGGACCCCAGAGAGGTCACAGGCTTGGCGCTGGGGGCCAGGGGGAAGAACAAAGATGCAGTAAGTCAATCTGCCTCACACCTAGAATACAGAACAGGGCCATAGACTCTGCAGGACAGGAGCACCATTCAGGTCCAATCAGGGAAGGCTTCCTGGGTGAGGAAGCATGTGACCTGGGTAGACAGACCATCCAGGCAGGAGAGGGGAGGGCATCCCAGGTGGTGGGAATGGTGCGAGCAAAGGCATGGAGACAGGGGGGCGGCCCACAAGGGGAATGACGAGAGACTGGGAGAATGTCGGGGCGAGATGAGCTGGTCGGGCTGGCACAAAAGGGACCTAGAATGCAGCCTGGGAGTGTGGGCTTGGCCCCAGTGGGACACTAGCCTCAGAAAGCTTTGTTCCAGAGACTGGCCTCCTTTCCAGTGGCCGTCTGGGCACTCCTGCTAGCGGCTCCTACCAGTTTTCTCCTAAATGGTTTGCCCTTAAGGCAGGAGAAACCTTTCTGCTTTCTGCCCCATAGCACTGCTGGAACATTAGAAGCCAAGCCTCAGTGACCAGCCTTTTGGAGATGTGGCTCTGGTGCTGAGGCAGAGGGGACATCAAGAGGAAGGAGATGGGAGACAGAGAGACAAGCTTTGGGGGCTAGGTAGGAGGGCCAAGGCCAGGGGTAACAGGGAGGAAAGGCCCACCTGGGGTTCACTGCTGCCCAGTTACCCCCAGATTACCCAGGGGCTGCTGAAGTGGTTAGGCCGGCCGCAGGGAAGTTTCTCTGTGCCCTTCATCCCCTCCCTCCGACTTTGGGTGATAGAGATACCAGCTCTCAACCTCCCACTGCCGTAATCACAGGGAGGCCAGGCCCTACCCAGGCAGCTGCGGGCACCAAGCTCCCTGGCTCCCTGACTCAGTGGGTTGGAGTGGGGGGCAGGGGGGAGGCTGCAGGGGAGGAGGGATCTAGAAGGTGGGTGTTGGGCCCTTGGACTACCAGCCAACAGGTGAGTTCAAATCCAGTTCTGCCCGCAGCTCTCCAGGGCCTGGGAGGTTCTGGGGGGTCTGAGGTTGAATATACATATGCACCTGTGGCTTTTTTCTACATAGAGTGTGGTGGGACTGAAATCGACCACCTGGGTTTAGATCCACACTCTGCCACTTACTAGCTGGGTGCCACTGAGATAATACTCTACTCTTGGGAGTCTCACCGGTAGAAGGGGACTACTCAGAGCCCCCTCCTCATAGAACGGCTGTGTGGATTAAGTGTGATAAAGTGCCTCAAAACCTTAGGACCTGACCAGGCCCAGGGTGTCTTAAACACTCAGTAAAGGGTAATGCTCGTCCTTACCCAAGCTTCCATAGTGCTGACGGCCTATAAGAGAGGTAAGGGAGGTGGGAGAGAATATGGGCTCATTTTACAGATTCAGAAGCTGAAGCTCTGAAAGGAGGGACTTGCCTTGAGGGTGTCCCGTGAGGCTCAGTATCCACCTCTCGCCAGGCTGTGCCCCCCAGAACCTGCACAGAGCAGGAAGTAAGGCTGGCTGGGAGGGGGACCCCAGCCCCAGTTCTGGCTGTGCCTCCAGGCCTTGGGTGAGCCAGGGCCAGGTGCTGCCCACCCTGGGCCTCGTTTTTTTCACAGGTTGAGGTCAGAGTCGATTAGCTGGGCAGCTACCACCCTCCCAATCCATTTCCCTCTTTTTGTGAATTAGATGTTTATGTTTAAGTGCAGCCAGAGCTCTAAGTCTCCGCAGATTCATTTACAATGAATGTGTCTTGAGCACTGGGCTCTTCCTCCTCCCTTGGTGACAGGACAAGGTGAACAGACCCGTCTCCTACTTGGGGCTGCACATTTCTCCTGTTGGCTGTGCCGTATGTGATCTGAACAATTCCCCTGCTGATGGACACCGAGGTTGTTGCCAGTCAGTCAAGATGACAGACAACACTGGGACAAACATTTCAAATATACTCTCTGCACAACTGTCTCCTGACCTCGCTAGGGTGAAACCCTAGATGGGACATTCCTGGGTCATCAAGTGCTGGCATTTGTACGTTTCTGGTATGGTAGCAAAGGGCATACAAGTCACATCTGGTTCTCTGACTCATTCCGCCAACAGCAGCGGGCTGCTGCCTGTGTGCCCGGCCCTGTGCTAGCGGCCGGGACGGCTGGGTCCCTGCTGTAGTGGCATTTATATCCTAGCTGGGGGAGGCACACCCCCCCAGATGAGAGGGGTGCGAGGCAGAGAATAAAGCAGGCCCATGTGACCGAGCATGACATGACACTGTGAGGGGAGGCCTCTCTGAGGGGGTGACATCGGAGCAGTGACCTGACCAGCAGGTCTGGGGGAGAGCAACCAGGGCCGGGCAGAGCTAAGGTGAGCAGGTAGGAGAATGGCCCGAGAAAAGAGAAAGGCCAGAGGCCACTTCACAGAGGGCCTCCTGTGCCGGGCAGTATGGGAGGTGCTGCAGGCTTGAACCAGGGGAGTGACATGAAAGGCTTCTGTGTGCACTGTGGCCCGAGAGGGGCCAGGATGGACGTGGGGAGACAGATAAGACATGGTGCAGTCTGAGACAAAAGATGCTGGAATTCCTCCAGGGGCTGGCATCAGGAATGGAGAAAAGCAGGTGGTTCAGGATACACAGGAGCCCCAGGGTGTAGCTGGATGGTCGGATGGGGAGGAGAGGTGGGACCGATGACCTTGAGTCTTTTGGCCTGAGCAACTGGGTTGGTTTACAGAGCTGAGGGAGACCCGGGTGGAGAGGGTTTGAACACAGGGGTCTCAAGCTCTATTGAGGGAAATGTAGGCAGACCTGTACAGATGTCCAGGAGCCCAGTGGAGCAGTGGGCTGGTGCGTCTGAATCTGGGAGCTGAGCTCCAGCCACAGCCCAGGGACCAGCCCACTGCACACAACAGCAGGAGTCCCCTGCTTCCAAATGTGACCTGTCAGCCTGTGTAAAGAAAGGGAGCTCAGTGGGCACTGATGGCCGCTGCCCCCAAGTCTGGCTGCATGGAGGGACATTACCAGGAAGGCGAGGGGCTAATGGGAGCCGGCAGTGGGCCCCCGGTGGTCAGTTTGCTCATTGCCCTTCCCTGCTGGGCCAGACGAGGCCAGCAAGCTGGCACGGAGCCAATGCCGCGTCTGTCCCATTCTCTGTCTCTGTCCCTGCCACACCCCAGGCTGGGCCACAGCTGGGGAGCCAGACACGGAAAGGAAGAATTGAAGCCCAGGGATCTGAAAGCTAGAAGAGGGCACGTCCAGGGTAAAGCATGGCCGGAGGAGGGAGCCATCCATTTGGCAGAACCAGTGAAGCTTTTGCAGAGGAGAGGCCAGCCGAGGCGAACTGTAGGGATGAAGAGGACTTTGTCGAGCAGACAGGCAGAGGAAGGGCGGGCGACACTACTGCATGCGATGAACCACCTCCTGGGGGGTGTGAGCTTTCAAGCCACCTTCTGTCCTGGGTTCTGATTTTCTCGCTTAATCCTGCAATCCAAGGCCAAGCGGAGCCCATGGGGAGCCCACAGTGTCTTGCTTCTCCCGCAGCTCGGAGCCAGGGGAGAGTCTGACCCTGATGTCTCCCGGCCCCGCTCCAAACACAGACTCATGTGGGCTTGAGTCCACTCTGCAGCACCCTGGCTGGGTCTCTCGGTGAGGACAGGTAAGCCTGCCTGGTCCAAATCCCAGCTCCCCACTGACCAGCTGGCTGACTCTCGGCAAGGGATTCCAGTTTCCTCACTGTAACTGTGGGATAAGGGGAGCCCCTGGGGGCTGGCCAAAGGGAGGAATTAGTACGGGTAGGACTTAGAACAGGGCCAGAGGAAGCACTCAGTGAATCTAAGATCTAGAACCTTCTGGGCCTTCATCTCATCGCCTCCCTCCACCTCCTGCTCCGTTTCCTCCCTCGTTCCCTCCCCTTCCCCCTCCCCTCCAACCCCACTGCTGGCCTTGCTTTTCTTTGAACTGCCCTGCACAGACTTTTCTCCAGGCCTGGCCATTTCCTCTTGGAGTGAGACTCCCCGGAGCCACACTCCTCTCTGTGTTAAAGTCTCGGGTCAAATGCCACCTCCAACCACCCTCTTTAAGACATCACGCCCCCGCCCCCAGCCCCTCCCGCACTCTCTGTCCAGCAC
>JAVSCE010008780.1:0-15640 GCA_032199065.1 Smutsia gigantea | reverse complement strand
TTGTTTTGGCTGAAGTGTATGAAGGAAATTTGACCTCAAACTAGACGGAAAAGGGAGAATAACCTTAATAGCCTTTTCAGATAATTTTGAATATTCTTTAATACTACACCAAACTTGTCAAGTGCTAGTTTCTTAAAGGTTAGATGCAGTGTGGATTCTGAAACCCTATCAATGAAATTTTCATACTCAATTACATTAAGATCCATTAGTCTGTCTTGCATTTTGAAGAGAGTGTTTTCCCATGCATGATTTTGTAATGTCATGCATTAATCATTTGGAAAACACTATTTCAGAGATATGCAGACCTTCTGAATGTTGACACATTTCACTATAAACTATCAAAAAATAATTATTTGTTGCCATCAAAAAATTAAATTCATTAATACTGCGAAGCTGTCCAACTTACAGCAGTGAATACAAGTTTTCTCAAATTCTAATTTTCACTGGCAACAAATACTGTCAGTTTTTTCCTTCAGGAAACAGGTTCCCTTCTTTCATTTTTGAGAAAATGTCTACCAATATCTCAACTGGTCCAGCAGTCATTCTTTCAAATAAAAACGGTGTTTCATGGAAAAAGCAGCTAGTTTGAGACTCCAAGTGAATTCCACAAGAAATTTTCCTTGAGACAACCATCACACTTCGGTATGCAGCAGGAGTGTTTTTATGCATGCCTCCCATTTCATTACAGAATATCAGAAAGACATCCTCAAGAGACGAGAGATAATGAAATTAATACTGTTTACTGATTCATCATGGATATCCTTAAGTGAAATCAGTTTATTTTTCTGTGAGTGCACTAAATACAATGATTACTAGTGTAAGTGCAGAAGACAAGAAAATAACACAAATATTTTTATGTGTTATGAAAATAGTTTTGGTATCAAAGACCCCCCTGCAAAGATCCTAGGGACCCCCAGGGAGCTGTGGATTATACTCTGAGAATTGCTCCTACAGACAACTCCAAACAGAACCACCAAGGGGCAATCCATCCATGGGGACAAGGCAAAAAACAAAAACAACCCCTGCCCCACTTGCCAAAGCAGTAATGGTGCTTACACAGAACTGTTGTTTTAGGATGCAGTGGGTGAAATTAATAGAAGCTGGGCTCTGGCATCATAGGTACATGAACAGCAAGCTTAAAAAAAAACACTGGTGGGGCAGAGGGGTGGTTTGCAACAATTCCTATTTGACCAAGTGACAGACACACACTGGGGTTTCATTTAATGAGGTAGCTAGACTTTTCCCTGAATTTTAAGTTTAAGTTTAAGAAGGAAAATGTGCACTCTGTTAACTGAAAAGCTACATTTCTTAACAGTATACGTATTATGATCAAGACATTAAGAGCATATATGTACAGAGATATTCATATGTGCCCAAAGACAAATATGAAGATATCTACATTGTTTTTCTGTCTTCAGAGTCTGCAAACCATCTATGCCTATCATTAGGAGATTAATTAAATAAGTTATGACATCCATAGCCTGAAATACTACTATGTAGATCTTAAAAACATAAAGTGGACATAAACATATTCACATGGAGTGTTTTCTAAGGTGACAGAAAAGCAAGAAACAGAGTTATGTGTATAATGTGCTACTATCTGTGGAAGGAAAAAATAATATGTACACACTTGAAATTGAAATATGTATACACTTGAAATCACTCTGGAAAGATAAGTAAGAAACATGTAAGTACCTATCCCTGGGAAAGAGTTCAAAGGATGAGGTGAAGAGACTTTCCATTTTCCACACACCTTTTTGTACTAATGATTAATGTAAACTTTTCTAAAATCTGCTTTTACAATAAAGGAAACTGGAATCTGGAACTGAAAAACAGAACTGATATATGCTTGCTGCAGATTTGTGGCTAAGACTAGCATTCATCTTTCCTAGGGCAAGGGGAAGAAGTCTGATCCAGATTCCATACAGGTCTTCTCTATCCCTGTACCTCCAGCCTCATTCCCCATTACTTGGGAAATAGTCTCACTGAGTATAAAAGAATGGTACTCTCACTGTAAAGCTTAGGATAAACTGAGGTAGAAGTGTAAGGAATCATACAGCTGTATACAGGGCACTTCTGACCCAGGACACCTCAATATTTCTGCAGAAACAGGAATTTTTTTAATTACTAAGCTTTACTTTTTAGAGCAGTTTAAGATTCAAAGCAAAATTAAGCAGAAAGTACAGAAAAAACCCCTGTTGCTCATTGGCACAATCTTCCCTGCTATCAACATCTGGCAGCACAGTGGTGCAGGAACCTTGGATGGCTCCATGAATCTAGGATTCTACAACACAGCAATTAGAACCCTAAAGTGTCCCACATACTTTGACCCCCTTACAGTCCACTCTAATGCAAAGGGAAAATAACACATAGGATTAAGAATAAATATTGATATTCAGCTTCAGAATGTTTCAATATCCCACCTGTCCCTTTGCATAAGACAGTTTCCATCCTAATTATGATTTATCTTGGTTAATGTTTCAATAAATTTGCTTTCCTAAACATACTGATAAAAAGAGGCCCAAATACAAACTAAGATTAAATATTTATTGTGTCTAAACCACAAGTAGAAAAAAATTCAAAAGCCGACTATTTTAATTTCACTCAATGCAATATTGCGCTTTGTTGTTTTATAGGAGAGGTAATTACACAGCTAGCATCTGGGTTTTGAGGATTATAATTTGGGTGGGTGGGGTGGAGAAGGAGGAAGAAGGGAGAAACAAAGGAAAAGTCTAATGCTTTAGATCCTGTCAGAAAAACAGTGTTTGCTAAACAGCAAAAGAAGATGAGCATGAGAAAAGATGCAATAAACAGTTTAGGAAGCTTTTACCTAAGCAGATGCTCAGATTCAGACTCAAATCCTTCAACTCTCATAATGAGAATGAGAGGTCAGGATATAAAAACTAATAAAATCAATCAATAAAGAGGGAAGACAGGTGGTTAACACCAGATGAAGCAGGGTTTTCCTAAATTGGCCCTGCCTTCGTTCATCTAAATCAGTTTTCAGAAATGGCTTCTACAAAAACTACCCAAACATTCCCCTAATAATTTGCACTCCTCCTCCACAATAGGGAAGCCATTTATTTACGAGAAGGTTTACTTTCTCTTTCAAGCTCCGCTGGCTTCCTCCTGTCCCACAGATGGGCCAGAAACAACTGGGACACCTTTTCTCTCCTGCCTTCTTGGATCCCAAACTGGAGAACTGGTGCAAGAGAACCTGTTTCAAGATGAAGCTGAGTGGTTCTTCTTCACCACAAGGCTATTTTGAATACAGATGAGTTTGCAAAGTTACAGGACAGGAAGCTAAAGCTCTACTCCTGGAATGAAAACACAGGCACACATACACACACACAAGCAAGAACACCCATGTATATACGATGTACAGATGTCAAGGGACAATCCCCTCCCAGCCTCAGAGATCACTCAGTCCACTTGAGATGCTGTCTCAGCCCTATGCCATACCCTGTCCCACCCTCCTTGCCTGACTCCTCTACCCCTGATACCTTCAATAATATCTGTGCTTTTTGTGTCATGAAGAACTCCAAGGGACTGTTCCAATTCCTAAGTGGCAATACATTTTTAATGTGTTTATATGTTGAATATTACTTAAAATAAACGGGCAGCAATCATAGCTTTTGGAAGATGCAAAGAGACTTATCACAAGACATTCACATAAACAGGAATTTATGGTTTGCCTTGTCTATTCCTTTAACATGACAGCCTCCATCTCCCCACCACAATGAAAATTCCCCAAGGTCCCTCCCTGTTCATTTAGTTTTTTTCCTATTAGGTTAGAATCCCTCAATTGCTCCTTCTTTCTTTTGGGTCATTCATGGCTACCATGAATCATACCTTGCCTGACTTTGTAGTTAGATACTGTAGTTTTTAATAATAGTAATTATTAGCACTCAAATTTGAGCTGTCCACCTGGTACTATGCAAAGTACTTTATACATTATCTTTCTTAATCCTCACAACTCCCCTGCAAACGTACCTGGTATCTGCATTTTATGGATAAAGAAATTGAAACACAGAAAAGTTAAAGCAACTGACCCAAGATTTAAGAGGTAGTGCATCTGGGATTAAAGCCCCAGGAGCCTGACCACATAGCTCCTGTAGCAACTTGAGACCAGGAAACCCTCAAACACCGCCTAAGTGTTTCAACACCTCGAAAACAATTACCTTAGGAAAGCTCAAAATATAAGTCCCTTGTCTGATATAGTTAAAAGGTCAAAGGTAAAGTAAAAGTTCAGTGATTAGTAAAAGTCATTTATTCTTACAGATGGAGCTAGCAGAAAGGAAAGCCAGATAATACAAACCTTATTTTATTTGAGGGGCAGATTTGCCTTCCTTATTACCCTTTTATTAGGCTGTTAGAAATAAATTTGTAATAAACTTGCCTAAGATAAACTGGTAAGCAGTAACAGGTGCAAAAAATCTGGAGAAATACACACCAAATTATTAACAGGATATATGTAAAATACAGTTTATATTTCTACAAATTGAATTTTTTTAAATAATAGCATGAATTACTTTTGTAAACAGGACAACTTACTTTAATGACATTTGAACCCAATTATTAACAGAGGAAAGGGCTAAGGGCTGTGGCTCAGCAGTGCCCTTTCCCCTCGGCTTAGTTCTCCTAAATAAAGAATATCCATGTACAGGTCCCTGAACATACTATGCTGTTTTAGGCCTCTGTACACTCATGTTCCTTTGGCCTTGAATGCAACTGTTCACCACTCCATTTTGTTGGGAGAATTCCTATTCATCCTACAAGATCCTATTCAGGTGTTCCCATCTGAAAAAAAACCCTCTACGATAGAGCCTTTTTCTCACCCCTGAGGAATTAATCTCTTTTCTTGGACATGTAATAAAAACTGGGATTTATGGAGTTCATACCGTGTGCCAGGCATTATGCTAAGCATTTTACCTGCATTATCTCACTGAATTTTCAATAGCCCTAGGACATAGGTTTAGTTATCCTCTCCTTTTACAGATAAGAAAACTGAGGCTCAGATTCTGACTAGGAAGTGACAGATACAGGATCCTAACCCAGATCTGTGTGACTCCAGAGCCTGAGTTTTGAACCACTACCCGGTCAACTCCCCTGCTATAAGTCCACATAGACAGAGCACACACCGTGGCCCCCACAACAATACCTCCAGTTCCATGAAAACAGGGACTGTATTTCACTATTCTTGGATCCCACCTAGCATAGTAATTGGCTCTCAATATAGGTTTGCCAATCTGACCTAAGAGTTGTGGTAATCCAAACATGATAAATGAGAGGTGACCAGAATAGAAATGCTTTCTTCCACATGCTATTCTTTTTAAAAACTGGAGATGTTTTCAACAATTTACCATCAAAGTACCATCGGACCATCCTAACTAAAGTGCATCATAGTAAGCCAAAGTACCTAGTAACAAATGTGTAGCCACAATATTAATTCTTTGCACCATAACCAACAAAGATTGATGCAGCGCAGTGATGTCATCCTACCAGATCTCACCAAGGCTGCTCCAGGACAGCATGAGTTCTTCAGGATTTGGGGATGTCTCTCAAGTGCTCTCTTGTGTTTTTTATGGATGACCCAAAAGTTACAGCAAAATTTTTTAAATAGAGAAGATATCAAATGTGAGTGGTCATTTTGGAGCCAATTAAAAATCCTCAAAAAAACATTTCTGCACATAAGCACACAAATCTACTAAGTCAGGACACTTCTCTTTGGCCGTTTACAAGGTCAGCCTCAATGACTACGTCCCTGGGGCACAGGCCATGTGCACTGACTGACTTTGTACAAATTAAGCAACATCAGGCAGGGGCATGACATATAGCAGGAATTCCATAATCATTAAACACCAGTACTCAGACTCAAAAATCTTTAAAAGCTTCCCCAACAAAAGGGCAGAATTAAAATTCCTTGGTCTTCCATTCAAGGGCTTTAATAAATAGGCATGCCTCCCCTAATTTACCATTATCTTCCTAATCTACCAGGATTTTGTTAGTGCTATAATCACCATACATCCCAAATTCTTTTTATCTCTCAAATTCCAACCATTATTTGGGACCCAGATCAAATCTCTCCTTTGGTCAGGAGACCTCCTAGACTACTCCAGACCTTATAACATCCCCTTCCTCTGATGACCTGTAGTGTTAGTGCAACACTGTCCAACAGAACATCCCATGATAAGGGAATGTTCTATAGCTGTGCTGTATGTATTTTTAATAAATAATAGCTACCTTGTTGGGCTGCACAGGCTTAATGTCTCACCAGTTCTTAGAGGATAACATGTTACAATGTATGGACAAAGCACTTACCAAGTCCCCTCAGTAGAATGCAAATTCTGTGAAGAAGGCAACTTTCACAAAGTAGCAAAAATAAGGATTTGTTGATCTGTACACCAGCTGGGAGAAAACTACAAGGTAAAAAGGTGTGGGACTTTGTATCTGGAATGATGGTCACTATCTCTGCCTCATCTCACAACTGAATGTCAAAGACACAAAGAGACAGGCAGAAGGCAACTTTCCAGAGCCACAAATGATCAGTGATCAGGCCACAAGGAACTCTGGTTTAAATGACACTTTAGGTCATGACTGTTTACCACTCACAGGCTTGCCTAAATAAATAACTCTTTCATTAGCAAACAGTTAAATCTGATATCAAATTATGCCAACTAAAAAGGTAGTTACTTCCCAAGTTAGAATAGCAGACAGAAAAGTAATAGGTTAAGCAAACCCTATTTGTACTTCTTTTTTCATCTGTTTATTAATTATTTCCCTTGGAGTCTTACAGCCTAGTGGTGGTATTTCACTGTCCAGGTATATATTAGAATTCCACTGACACTTCTCCCAGCAGGGCCTACACTCACTTTTAAATCAAGATATAATACTTAAGCACAGATAGTCAAAAGACCACAAAATATATGGACGGTATGAGTTAATCCCTATGGTACTTTGCTGCCTTGGGTAAGTGCCTTGTTTTTTGGCCTTAATTTCCTTCTCTGTAAAATGGGGTTCATGTTATGAGAACTCTCTGCCCTTTGTAGGTCAAGGCATAGCGGTGGCTATTTCTTAATGTTATTCTTCCCCAAAGTACTACACATAAAAACAAAAGATTCATGAATTTGCTAGTGGTTCTTTGTGGTGGGTGCGCTAACAAACACAGAGTCTAAAATCAACCCTCCAACATTAACAATTTTTTTTTTAATTCTAGACTTCTTGCCCCAACCCACTATGCAAATGTCTGGGTGAAAATTCTGCTGGCACACATAATAAGGTAATAAACGTGTGGACTCCCAGAACACGGACATATTTTAAATAAAATAAATAGAAAATTGGCTAAATCAAGTCATAACACAGGGTAAATCCATACGTAGAAGATTGAGATGACTTCCCACTCTGATTTATTCAAACCAATGCTTTACCAGCACAGCCGGCCAAAAAAGTTACACCATACACAGAATATACTCTTTAGATGCACAAATGATAAAAAAGAAAACAAAGAACTGCAGGTACACATTATACACATTTTTAATAAGACAAAGGGTGTCAATATCATACACCCACTTGACATTAACACAGAGGGATGTGTACTAAACATGGATAAAGCAACTTGAGTGACATTCTGAATTTTGCTTACAAGCTCAAACACCCACCCCCAAACACAGGTAAAGTTTGCATACATGGCTTAGCCAAAGCCAGTCTGTCTTTGTTTCCCTCTCCTCTGCATTTACCCAAGATCTTGGCTCTAAAACAAAAACTCCCACTCTCGATTGGTTCATTCTGTCCTATGCAATTAAGCAACACCACAATCCAGTAAACGCAAGCGCTCAATTATTTATCTTCTGGCTGAATTTAAAAAAGAACAATGTCAAGGAGGAAAGAGGTTTATTTCTCTCTAGAACTGACTTGCCTGAGGTTTTATTTTTTCTAGAAGGGGGAGGAGAAAAGCACGGCTTAACCTAGAAAAAGACGGGAAGGAATTTAGAAAGAGTACAAGACTGTCAATTTCTCTACAGGAAACTTGATTCTTATGCAATAATCCTACCCACAACCAACCCGTCCGTGAGGCTGCAGGGAAAGACACCTATTCCTACTTCCAGAGGGGCACAGATGGATCCAAAAGGAGTGGGAATAGGGCAAGGCCTAGGAAGTGGCTCAGCCGGAGGCCGCCAGGCCCTGCCGGGGGGCGGAGAAGCAGCTCTTTCCAAACGCCCCCCACACCCCCGTGATCTCCGCCGGCGTGACAGTCGTTCCGGTGGCCAGAACGTCCCCAGACCTCAGGGAGCAGGGAACGGGGGGCTATCCCTCACTGGAACCACTCCCACCCTAGAGTACCCTCGCCCCATGGTCTCCCCCTCGAACCCATTCTCTCTTCCTTAGCGTCTCCCCTTTCTCGGAAGAACGAAACTTCCCTCCAGCAACCCCTGT
Source organism: Smutsia gigantea (assembly GCA_032199065.1). Lineage (NCBI taxonomy): Eukaryota > Metazoa > Chordata > Mammalia > Pholidota > Manidae > Smutsia > Smutsia gigantea. Next base: position 7,207 of record JAVSCE010008780.1, on the reverse strand, counting down.
CTCTTAGGAGGCCCGTTCCTGTCATCACGGGGAGTTGTCCCTTCTGAGCGACCCTCCGTGTCTCTTCGTATCCCCCAGCACACTACTCCCCCAAACACCCCAGAGGCTCCCGGCCTTTCGGCTCCCCCGGGGATCTCCAGGCCTAAGAACCGTCGCGGGGTGTGGGGGTCGGCCCCACCCTTCACCCCCTTCACCTGTTTCTCGGGCTGAGGCCCGACAGGCCGGGGCTGCGCTTGCGCCGGGGTGCGGGCCGCGGGGCTCCCTCAGGCCGCGGGGCTTCTCCTAGCGGACGCGGAGAGAGAGCGCACAGCAGGGGTGCTAGTCAAAGATCCGGTTCGGGCTCACTCCCTCCGTGGCTACGTCGGAACCCCAAACTCCCCCTCCCAGTCTACGCCGCTGCAGCTCCGGAAGCCGCTGAATTACGGCCCCTCCAGCCAATCCCCGCCCAGCCCCGACCCAGCCCAGACACGCCTTCCTGCATAATTTATGAGACGGCCAGTTTTCTCGGCCACCCAAAGACCTTGGTACGTGTACGGTACACCCATAGCCCCACCCACCGACCAATGAGGAGAGCCTCTGCGAGAAGGGCGGAGCCATGGCAATGCTGGGAACGCCCCTGTGTTGGCTGTTCCGAGGACTAGAGCTTCTCCCTCTTCAGCAGCTGGGAAACAGCCGAAGTCTTGGGCAGAGGCCCGGTGGGAGGGAGGAAAGATGACCGGAATATCCTGATGAAAACTCAGCTGAGTTCCTGGCAGCGCGTGACGTCAAGACACTTTAAATGCCCCTGATGCGGCTCTCTTCTGCCTGCTTTCCCTTTTCCCGGCTTTTGGCGCCACGTGGGGGAGAGGTTAGGAGCCACTTAAAACCGGATAGACTGTCCCCAGGTAATGCCAGATCCTTAAGGGGCCCAACACCAGATTTGGGTTTCTGGGGACAGCAAAAAGAACATGGGTGACTCCCGCTTGCTTTGAACTTCAGTTTGTGCGTGAGTCGGGACACACACACCCGGAAACATGACGTGGAAATAGAGTAATTACTAGAGTGCGTGGGGAGAGGGTAGTAGATTAAACTCTGCCCTCCCTTCCGTCGTTTTGCGCATTAAACGCCAACGGCTAGCACATTGGCCGTTTCACAAGAATGCAAAAGATTGTACATATGAAGATTGACACGTATACACATTATTTTTTTTTTTCGTCTAAGTTGAAAAACTTGAAATTGCCTGCCTTTTTGTTTTTCGTCTCGTCTACTTCAAAATGCAAGTTTTACTGCACTGGAGCCAGTAGTTAATAGGAAATGTAGACATTTTACCTTACAAAATAGAGGATGTACTTTGCATAATAGAGTAATTTGTGTGTGTACTGATACTATCAGGGTTTGGGTTTTTTTTTTAAATAACACCTATTTGTGTTTGTTGAATACAAAGAGGTATAAAGATGAAATCTTAAATGGAGCCGGGTTATCTCACCACCCAGCTGACCCCTGATGACAGTTTTTTCAATGAAACTAACACATGTTCCTGGTTAGAAAATTCAAACGATTCGGAAAGGTCAGAAGTTAAAAATGAAAATCTCCCCTCTTACCCCATCACTCCTTCTCCCCCTAAGGACAGCTATTCTTATTAATTTCTGTTGAGAAGATCAATGACTCTTAACCTTTGGGAGGGTCACAGATCCTTCCAAGAGTCTGCTGGGGACTATGAATTCTTATCCCAGAAATTATATATCATGAGCTTTCGCTCACAAATTCTCCTGGATTGCTAGATACCTGAGGCCCGGCCAGAGACTCCAGATTTGGATATTTGGACAAACTTACATCCAAGTGAAAGGTGAGAACATTTATAGAGCAACTGGTAGGGTTGCTGGTGGTAGAATTGCAAGTTTCCCATCGCCCACCTGTAGGCCCAATCCCAGTGTGGTATTTATCTGTAGTGTGTGTGTGTATGTGTATCACTGCATTCATCTTTATATTCACCCCAGGACAGATGTCCCTAACCTCCTACCTCACCTAAACTCTACTTTAGCTGTGCTATCCCATGCAGTTGACTGCCTCCCTAATTATATAAGGTCTAATATTTGTTTATTTATTGTTTGCAAAGCACTTACTCATTACCTCTTTACTTTTTCACAACAATTATGGATAACAGATAGGAGAGTCCACATTATTTACTGACAGGAGACTAAGGCCAAAATAGTATGACAATCGACCCAGTAATTACACATCAAGGAATTTACCCAAAGAAAACAAAATCTCTGATTCAAAATTTATATCCACCCCTACGTTTATTGCCATGTTATTTACAATAGCCAAGTATGGAAGCAACCAAAGTGTCTGTCAATAGATGAATGGGTAAAGAAGAGGTGGTATGTATTTACAGTGGAGTATCTTTCAGCCACAAAAAGAAAGAATCCCTGCCATTTGAAACAACATGCATGCACCTAGAGGGCATTATGTTCAGTGAAATAAGCCAGGTGGAGAAAGAAAAATACCATATGATTTCACTTATATGTGGATATAAAAACAAAACAAAATGAACACAACAGCAATAGATCCATAGACACTGAGAAGTGACTGGTGGTTACCATGGGAAAAGGGCTAGGGAAAGTTGGGTGAAATAGGTGAAGGGGACAAAGAGCACAAAATCTCGGTCAACATATAAATTAGCCACAGGGATAGAGAAGTACAGTGGAGAATATAGTCAATATTTCTACAACATCTCCCTACATTAATAGTAACTACACTAGTTGGGGTGAGCATTTAATAATGTGGATAACTGTCAAATCACTATGTTGTATACTTGAAACCAATATAATATTGTGTATCAACTACAGTAAAAAAAATCACAAGAAAAAAAGCAAATATATATTAAAAAAATAAAATGCTGTCTCAAAAAAAAAAAGTATGACAATCTTAAGATCGCAAAGAGACTCAGAGGTGTACCAGGTGGGTTCAGAGCCAGGTTTTTGGACTCCACATTCCATGACTTTGTTCCATCTACTCAAATCCTGCCCTCCTCTCTTGACTCCTCACCAACAGGCCCTTGTTTCTCTCACCACCCTCCCTCACATTCACACATACAATTTACCCCTGAGCCTATCCATTCCACCTACAAAACCTCTCTCCATCCCAGTTAGTTGACTTAAAGACAGGCAGTTTCTCTCACTTAAGCCAATGCTTTGATCTCAACTCCCTTCCTCTTCCAGCCTTACCACCTCTATCCCACACACCTTAAGCTACACACCGAATTCATCATCTTCCTCCAAACATATTAACACCTCTGTAACTTCATGCCTTTGCAGATTTTCTTCCCTCCACCTGGAATACCTTCTCTTTCCTCATTCCTTACCTGAAAACTCTTACTCATTCTTCAAAGCCCTGTACCAACATCACTTCCTTTGGGCTTTCTGAGATTCTTCATGGCAAAGTAAATCTCTTCTGCTGGACTCCTCTGTGGGTTGTGTCCCCATCTCATATAGCATTCTCTGCCTTGGACTGTAATGTATCCACTTATTAGTCTACTTCCTGATAAAAGTAATAATTAACATTTAGTAAGTAATTACCATATTCCAGGAACTGTGCTAAGCTTTTTACATAGATTATCTCAGTTGATCCTCATTGGAACCCAGTGACATAGGTACTACTATAATTCTCATTTTCAATCAAGGAAACTATGAATGAGAAAGTGAAAGACCGGTCCAAGGTCCCACAGATAGAAACTACAGGCAAACTCAGAATGAGAATCAGGTCTGGTTGACTCCAAGACCTGAACTCTCTGCCCAGATGCTTGAAAACATCTCCCTCTGAGTTTTAGGTTCCTGGAAGCTTGAACCCCTTCATGTTCATTTTCATAATCCCAGCATCTAGCCCAGAACTCACCTAAGCCTGAGTTAATTAAATATTAATATACATATGTTGGATAATCATATGAGCAATAGTTAACCCTTTATGGAGTGTTTACTATGCACTAGCCAGTGTTCTGAGCATGTATTATGTACCCATCTACTAACTCATTTAATCCTTACAGTAACCCCATGAAGAAGATACTGTGATTTTACAGATAAAGTAAATGAGGTTTACCCAAATTTAAATGGCTTACCCAAGAACACAAAGCCAGTGAATGAAGTCAGGATTCAAATCCAAGAATGTCTAATTTGAGAGCCTGAATCACTGCTCTTCCTTGATTATATCTCCAAGCTTAACCTTCTTCTTGGATCTCCAACGCAGGTTCTAAAGAGGTGGTGGAGGAAGATGAGGCTCCCACCTCCCACCCATCAAGCAGCAGAGCGTAGGAAGCCCAATCCATTCAAGGCCCTGGTGGTTTATAAACATGTTCACAAATGCTTTGACACTTCTCCCGTCTAAAGGTAGAGTCTAATTCCACTCTCTCAGTGACTTGCTTCTAATAAACAGACTACAGTAGAAGTGATGCTGTATCACATTTTAGGATAGGTCACAAAAGGGCATAGAGCTTCTACCTGGCTCTTTTTTTCTCTTGGGACACTCACCCTTGGAATTCAGCTACCATGTTGTGAGGAAGCCCAAGTTATATGCAGAGGCCACATGAAGGTGTTCTGGCCAAGAGTCCAGCTAAGGCCCAGCTGACAGCAAGCTTCATCTGTGAATGAGCCTGCCTCCAGATGGCTCCAGCCCACAGCTTTCAAGCCACCCCAAGGAGGCCAAATGTAGCAGAGATGAGCCATTTTTGCTGAACCTTACCTAGATTACAAATTCACTAACTTTACTCCCAGCCTGTTAATCTCTATCTCTAATAGGTTGTTTTCTGTGGAGCTTTTATCATAATTGTCATTTTATTGATCTGTTTACAATTTCTTGCCTGTCTTCCTCATGATACAATCAGTTCCAGGAAAATGAGCAAAATAAATGTTGTTATTGTTTTAAGCCACTAAATTTTGTGATGGTTTGTTACATAGCCATAGGTAACCAGGGTAAGTTTCCATTTATCACTTCAGATGGACTCAGGAACTATGAGCTAGATCAAGAACTGAGACGAATCAGGCTTCATAAAGTTCTAGAAACTTTATTTACTTCCTCTTCCCTGGAAGAATCAGTAGTGAAACTCTAAATCAAAAGAAGGCATAGCAAGGAAGAGATTTGAAGAACAATCCTGGGGATAGTAAATGGGAGGCAAGTCACTGCAGTGACCAAAGGGGGCAAGGGGCAACTTGTGTGAAAGAGGGGGCCCCTCTTGGGGTTAGCAACAGAAAGACTCACATGGGGCTGCCTAAGTCCCTCTCACTAAAATCACAGAGATGAGCAGTTCTGTGCAACATGAACTCTTTGGACCTCGGCTTTCTCTGCAAAAGCACTTCCCAAGCATCATCATAAAAGCATCACTCTTTCCTCCTGTCTGAAGAATAGTCCTCCCCACTGAATATTTTCAAGGCCAAGCTCTTTTCCTAAGCTACTTACAACATCATTCACATGTCATTCTGTTCCTCTAGTGGCTTCCCATGGGGCTTAGGATAAGGGAGTCTCCTTTTTCTTATCCCCTTCAAGGCCTGCCTACCCCACCAACCTCCATCCATCCACTAAATTCCAACCAGTCTATTCCCTAGCTCAGGGCCTTTGCACAGGCCATTCTTTTTCTTCCTTTCACTTTGGCATGGCTAGTTCCAGCTCACTCTTCTGGTCTTACCTTCTCAGAGATGCCTTGTCTAACCCCCCATTTAACCTTGTTCCCAGGCTGTTGATCTCCATCTCTAATATGTTGTTTCCTGTGGAACTCTCATTATAATTCTCACTTTACTGATCTGTTTACAGCTTCTTACCTGTCTTCCTCATTATACAGTCAGTTCCAGGAAAAATGGATCTTGCCAGTTTGCTGCTCCTTGGTCTCCCCAGTGTGGGGCATGTAGTAGTTTCTCAGTAAATACTTACTGAATGAATGGAAGTGCTCTTGGTCCCACCCCTCCCTCTCTGAGCTTTATAAATTCTCCTCTCCCTCCTGACCCTTTCCACTTAATCCCTCTTTTCTGTCTCTGAAAATACTCCTTCTCTCCTATCTTGACCCTCAAGTTACCACCCTTTCCATCATAGCCCCCATGTCCTCATTCCCACTTGCTCCACCAAAGTGGCTTCTGCCTTCTCCTCTCCATAGGGCAGTGCTCTTGAAGGCCACCAGACCCTTCTCTTCATCAAAGCTGATGTCTTGTCCGTCATTTTATTTAACTTTGCTCTAGAATCTGCTACTGTTGATCATCCTCCTTCTTTTGTCCCTTGACCATCACACCAGCTAATAGAAGCAATTGCGTTAACTAGAAAGCTGATGGGAGCTGAAGTGAAACACACTGAGTTCGAACCCTGGGTCAGACACAAAATAAACTGTGCAACCCTGGGCCAGTTCCTTAAGCTTTCTGAGCCATAGCACCATCATCTTTAAATAGAAACATAATTCTTACCTTGGTGAGTTTGCATTAAAGTGTTTTTGATTGGCAGATACTCTCAATTTACTTTAATTCTAAATTCCATCTTCTTCTCTCCCTAACTCTCTCCCTTGGCAAACTCATCTATTTCTAGTACTTCAAGGATTACCTCTTTTCTGATAATTCTTTTATGGTCTTATTAGGTGCACATGAGTACCATTCTGTGCTGCACAACAGATAAGATAATATGTGCAGTCCTGGCAGGGCCCACCGCTCAGCAGCCCATCTACACAGCAGTGGGACTCTGGGCCAACTGTTTAACCTCTCTGAGCCTCAGTTTCCTCGTTTATGAAATAGGGAATGTGAGAGCACCTACCTCATAGGTTGTGGTGAAGATTAAATGAGATAACTGCAAGGCTTTCAGTATAGCATCTGCACCTTGCAACCCCTCAATATGTGCTAGCTATTCTTATTTTATGCAAAACACACACACACACAAAGCCAAAAAACCAACAAGGAGGGAGACTTATTGGAAGGAAATTGAGATCTGTCCCAAATTTCAGTCAAGAGTTGAACAACCACACCTTGGGGAGGGCAATTCCAGGAACCTACCAGAGGGCGTTTGTAGAACATTACACTAAAGCTCTGTCCTTCCCTTGTTATGACTTGTCTTGGGCTGAAATGTTCAATCTCTGTGGCTGTCAGTTCAAAATTCTAAATTGTTGGCAGAAAGGATTTCACTGGCCCAGACAGGACCAGATATTCATCTTTGACAAAGCAGCTGTGGTCAGGGCCAGGGATCCTGGTCACCCAGCAGAGACAAAGCC